>CM063505.1:157643815-157658815 GCA_032207245.1 Pardosa pseudoannulata
GCAGACCATGAATGCTACAGGATATCTGAACATCATTGCAGACCAGTTGCACCCTTCCATGTCCTCTGTTTTTCCAGCTGGAAATGGAATGTTCCAACAGGACAACGCCCCATGTCACAAGGCTAAAATTGTGTTGGAGTGGTTCCAGGAACATGATGCTGAATTCCACTTAATGTTCTGGCCGCCTGACTCTCCGGATCTCAATCCGATAGAACACATTTGGGATGGCATGGGACGTCAGCTCAAAGTCTAAAGACCACCAATTCGCAATATCTCGGATTTACGTAACCGTTGCTTAAACACCTGGTACAATCTGTCTCCAGCCATCTATCAAGGACTTGTGGCATCCATGCCATGGCGGGTTGAAGCTGTGTTGCGCGCCAAAGATGGGCCAACTCGTTATTGACAGGTGGTGTTAATGTTTTGGCTCTTGAGTGTAGTTATCACAGTTCATTAGTTTTAATGAATATGTAATATTCTAAGAGTGGTAATTAGTGGTATCATATGAAAATAAAAAAATAATTAAATTTAATGTTACAAGCCAAAATTGCTGAAGAATTCTTCTTAGTACTTTTTCGCCTAGTCGGAAAGAATTAATATTATAGGTTTCTAAAGACCTAGTAAAAGTTTTTAGCATATGATTCCAATACAAAAGTAAATTTTAAAAAATTATATAACAATGAAATCAACATGATCTTTGTACATCCAGAAATTATGCATAAATTTAAAAAGAATATACATATATATATATATATATATATATATATATATATATATATATATATATATATATATATATATATATATATATATATATATATATATATATATATATATATATATATATATATATATATATATATATATATATATATATATATATATATATATATATATATATATATATATATATATATAATTATATTTTATATATATATATATATATATATATATATATATATATATATATATATATATATATATATATATATATATATATATATATATATATATATATATATATAATATATATATTTATATATATATATATATATATATATATATATATATATATATATATTATATATATATATTATATATATATATATATTTATATATATATTATATATATATATATATATATATATATATATATATATATATATATATATATTATATATATATATATATATATATATATATTATATATATTATATATATATATATATATATATATATATATATATATAGAGAGAGAGGGAGATAGATAGATAGATAGATAAATAGATAAACTAATGTTAATTTTAGTTTAGTTTCTAAGTTATTTTAGTTCTACATTATTTTGCATAATACCTATTTTAATTTTTGAATGTAACTACTATATATATACACTTTAAAAATATTAAGTTTAAATCTTCTATGTCAAATTTGTAGTTTATAGGTTTTTGAAGGTTATTAAGATTTTGCAATTAAAATGACAAACTATTTAAATAATTTTAATATTGAATGAGTATTTTTTTTAATTTAAAGTGTATTTATCACTTGTTCGTTGCTTTAGAATAAATACCTTGCAGACATATTCATAACAACAACAGCGCTGAACAAGAGCAAGATAGAGAGATCTCTAGGGTTAGCAGTAGGTTGTAATTTAGTATTGTAAGAAAACCTCGAGTAATCAGAACACCGTCCGCATAAATTTTAACAAACATGCTTGTCAACATTGATTGACAGAATCCAAAATAGGAATCATGAAGGATTATGTTTCCTAGAACCGACAACATCTCTGACACTGATAGTTAGCCACATCGATTCTCTATTAAGTCTTCCCCTTGCTAAACGTCATGTGCCTAGTTACGAATTGTTTACTTTTTTACTCTTAACTTTAAATCACGCGAACTGCTTTGGTTTTGTAGTTAGGTGACGTACGCTCGTGATCAGTATTTTTTTTTACAACACGCGCAGTTTTAAAGTAACAGAAAACACATTTCAAAGCTACCTTAATTTTTTATATCGATTACCATTTCTACCAGGCATAGCGTAAATTTAACTTTGAAATTGCATTTTATCTTGGCGGATGGCATTATATATGTGTGTATATATGAGTGGGTGGGTAATGGATGCTTTAGACCCACCACAAATGAGAAATGGTATACAGGCTGGATGGTTGAAGTCGCAGCAACAAGAAACGACAGGAAACAGCAAAATTTGGAATTAAAGATTATACATCTTATTGAGACATCGTTTTTGGCGCTTCTATTCCCAAAACATGTAGGCCGAACGATGGCCGATTGGTTAGGGTGCTGGCCTTCGGTACCAGAGTTGGTGGGTTCGAATCCCACTGTGGCATGGATATTCTTAGTCATTCGGAATCGGCTTTAAGCTGTAGGTCCCGGTCCCATTAGCCCTCGTGTTGCAAAGAGTAGACCGTAACACTCCAACCAAACCATCCCAAAGCATGTAACATTTGTTTTTATAGTGGTGTGGGACGCTAGTGAGTCAATTAATGAGAATTTTAAGAATTAGTCAAAAGGAGGATGCGGATCGAAACTAAGTTACGTAAAGTAGATTTATACAAATATTTGAGGTAAGCAGGAATTAAGTTTGTTTAACGCGAAGTCGCCAAAGATTACCACAATCAGTCGGAAATTAAGGACATCTCGCCAAAAATTTGGGGATAGAAACGCCAAAAATTTATTTTATAATACAATTATAATTTAATTAGTTTTTGAGTTAAAATAGTATTACACACATATGAGTGTACATATATATATATATATATATTGTGATGTGGATGCAAGTACTGGTGGCACACAATGAAGAGTCAAGTTTAACAAAAAACACCGTTTATTAACCTCTTCCGGTAAAATGACGAGTCTAGCTCGTCATTAGTTTTTCATTCCATACCGCACAATGACGAGCTACACTCTTCATGCGACTAAAGTTACTGATAAATATGATAATTTAGTTTAAAATTTATAGTGTACTGAATTTAGCAACACTTTTGTTACTTGTAGAAATCCCAGGTCACTATTACATATTGTTTATTTAAAGTTTCTTGGTACAAGTCACTGCCAAATTGATGAGTCAGAATAAAAAAAAACCTACTAAGAAATACCATGTATGTTACAAGAATCAAATTAGAAGTGAGACTCCCTGGCGATGTAAACAATTCAGAATTCCTCTGCACTTTGTTTTGAAAAGTACCACTAGCTTGAAGACTATTATCTTAATTTTACCGTTTCTGATACTTAACACTATGTAAAAAGTGGATTTTAATTAAGAATATGTAAGAATTGTAAAATAAAACAAGTTTTTTAAATAAAAAATAAATGGTTACTTCACGCACAGTTTTTCATTATTAAATCATCATAACCGGAAATAAATGCCAATATATCTCGTACTCAAACAACAATATATTTTAAACTTTTATAGTAACAGAAATTCTATATTTATTTTAATGGAACAGAAAATTTGCATAATTTAGAAGTCTTTTTGACTACTTAACAAATCGAACATAAAATTACAGAAATAAATTTGTCTTGAGTCAGGATCGATGAGAATTCATATGCCCACGACTAACCACTGTAAGTAGATTTCTGAAATTGCATTAATAATTGGAAAATACGAACTGAACATAATAGATACATTTTATTATTTCAAAATCAGTCTCGCATAAACTATGGAATTTATATAATAATATCTATTTAAAAATGTAATACATTTAAAAATATCTGATAATATACTATAGAAATTTTGCTATTTGCACAGTAAATAATCCAATCTAAAGTAATGAGATAATTGTTACATTTAATTCAATATCCATCTGTTACCACAATATTATTTTTTTAATGCGATGAATTTAAATTATATAATAAAAATACTTAAAATAATATTTGTCAAGTAAAAATCCAAAAATTTTATTATTTATAAAAAATTTAAATCGTACATTAATATCATAATTTTTATTATAATTCATTATCAATAAATCAATTGAAAAATAATATATTACTAATAAATGCAATATTTGTTTCAATCATAAGGTTCGGGAATTCTGCCATAAAACTTTCTTGGGTGGTCACTCTGGAAAATCCTGATTTACACGATACAACACATTGTGACATTTTTCACCCCGTAAAGTAATCTGTAAAGAAGAAAAAAAATTTCATTTCTATCGGTACAAATCTACAACTTCTTAGGAGATGATTGACTTCACAAAGTGATTAATATCTTAAAGTTAGGAACCTACAACACATTGAATATTAAGTATAATTAATTCAAATACATTCAAAAAAGTTAACTCGGTATTTAAAAAAAAAATCAGATTTTTGAAATTTTTTATTAGTTTTTAAAATGAATTTCAAGCTTTAATTTCATGTTTTCCTCCTAATTTTGCCTTATAACATAACTATTTTTATTACTTGTTAAGGTGTTATATTTGCCGTGCTAGTTTCTAATTAAGCATGAAGAGTGATTGTGTTTTAAGAGTCTTCACTATGAATTTTGAGAAGCATTTTCTAATAAAGAGCCAAATGTGTTGTTACTATTCCCTCAGGTGTTGGTAAACATACACCAGGTCCAATAGACATAGCTGCAGTTTGTGTTTTGTCCATGGCTAAGTGTCTATATTCTTTGACTAAGAATAATATGCAGCTTGGAACCACGAGGAACCATAGAAATATGGAACCACGAGGGCCAAAAACTGACTACGCCTTAAGAATGGGTTCGTCATTCTTTTGAAGAGCACTACTAGGTTGAAAGAACGGTTTTTCCCAAGTGGATCCTCGTAATTTAGAAGCAAAAACCAAGCAGAAGAACCCCAAGCTTGGCGTGCCATCTCCAGAGGTATTGTTTGTTAACTTAGAGGCAGGACCGGAATTAGGTAGCAGAAAACTGACTTGAGTCCCAAATACTATCAAATATAATGAAAAAAAGATTTTTAAGTTTTTATACCTGTAGCATATATTCAGAATGAATTCACAGAATAATGACCAACTTTATCCCTATGTATTACATTAAGAGCAAAGGTATTTATAACATTATTAGTTTGAACACGAGTTTCCCACTTATTAAAAAAATTCTAAATTTATACTCATTTTAAGTTTAAACCTAAGTATTCCACCTCAAACTGCGTGTGGCAAACTAAGACTGTATTTCTTAATTAGTGATTAAAGCCAATCGATGATTAAACTCTTTGCAATTGAACTAGATAGTTAATCTCTGCGAGACAACATTTACTTTAAGATTATCTCTAATTCGTTATAATTAAATGAGTAGTTAATCTTTGATTTGTTATAATTGTAAGACCAGAGCTTTGTCCTATTTTTTATAACATGAAAAGGGTTTTTGTAAAGTGCTTTGCACTTCTGTTAATTTTTGTTATCTCTGAAAAGGAGAATATACTTGTGGCAACAAATTAATCGTTTTGAACTTGCACAAACCTCTCGACTTTTGAAATCTATTCTCAACCTTGCACCAATGAACTGAAAATGGTACAGAAAAGCATAATTTTAGTGTCATTAACAGTTTTAAACAGATAGTAGCAGTTAGAAGACGATTTAATTTGGCGGTTTTTTTTTTTATCTAATGTTAATACAACTCTTTGACGGTCTATGACGCCATTTTTTTCTGCACTCATTGGTTCGTCAAGTGTCATTCTGAGATACGAGGTGTTTCTGATGATCATCTATTAAACGGACATCTAAGGTAAATTCGCACCAATTCTTTTTAAAAAGTTGATGAACTCTTACACTATTTCACCCGACTGAGTCAATTTAAGAGGATGTTAACTTTAAAAGTATCGAATTATCTAAATTAGCTGCTAGTATAAACATGGATGAATAATTTGAAATCTATATCTTCGATATTTTTAAATTTATGCATACAATTTTATTTATAGTTAGTTTTTAACTTATGAACACTATAAATGGCTTTTTAATGTTTGTTTTCCTCCATATTCCATGCATTCATAATTCTAAAATTGTTATATTTATTTTGAAGACATAAGCGTTTAATTTTGTAAAGAGCTTTTTAATATATAAAATAATACTATGAATAAGCAAAAAGTTGCTTCATTAATGTTTAAAAAGCGTGTTTTCTATGTTTCATTTATGTTTTTATAAAATTTAAAATATAGAGATAGCTAAAAGTTCATTTATAGACTTACGTAGAGGCCTTTAATGGATCTCAAAGAGGATTTTAGAGCAAAAGGATTAATACTTGAGATTTTAAAAACGTTTTACAGATAAAAAATGTTTTAATAAATTTATTTTCCTGAACTGCTTTAAATTGGACTCTAAAATACAAATTCCAATATTAACCATAAGACTTAGAATTAACTTGTTTTCTTTTATAAGAGTATCATGTCCCCTTAAAATTAAACAGCTGTTGGGTGCATAAAATTTTATGCGAGACAGCATTGTTTTTTTCTAAACTAGTTTTAATCAACAATTCGATACCATATAACTCTGTTATACCAGTGTCTATAAACGAAATATTGGTGATATTTTTCTTGATTTACAGTCTGTTACGCTAATTTGAAATGGTTTTATTTTAATGAGCTCAATTTATAGAAAACATGAAATCCATTATGCAAGTATATAATATTGTCAATATAGCATCGAAACCACTAATTTATTGCATTTTTAGTTTTCTTTTTAATGAAAGTAATAATTTTTTTTTTAATTTAAGTGTGGATTTTTAAAAAATATTTTTGTTTTATGTGGAAGGGATTTCTTAAAATCCCATTAAGAGATTGGAAACACTGAATATTTCTCATGCAATTCATTTTTCCCCTTAATAAAAATTTAGTTTTAAAATGTTCTGTATGTGTTGGAAGCTTTTATAAATTTCTCCAGCGATGCATAAATAATATGATCCTAGTTACATAATAGGCATATCGTATTTATTCGATGACGTACTTTAGCTTTATTACAAGGCTAAATGTTTGTATTATGTAGATTAATATATATTGATAGGTTTTCATTTTGAATTTATTAAGTATATATATGGGTATAAATGCTTTTAGTAAGACTTTTTTTTTTACTTTGCCTATTAACAAATTAAAGACTTGCTATGTTTGTATTTGTGTTAACAAATGTGATGTGAATGAATGATTGTGTATTTCAGCCATTTTTTTCAATGATCATTAATCTATAAAACAGTGGCCATTCAAAATTTAAACAGATTACATTACTACATATTTTATTTTCAGCATGGGGCCAAAATTGAACATTTCTAAATTTTTAAGAACTGTTTTAAGGTAATAGCACGTTAAAACTACGATATAACAGACTTAGCAAGAAAAGTTGGTAACTCTTTGATCAATTTTTCACTAAACGGATCGACACCTGCTGCTTCAGGGCACAGATCGATAGCGTTCAACATCCTAAACTACATTTCTCGCATTTATTAAAAAAAATATTAATGATCATTGAATTTCCTTCAACTGGTTGAATCCATTGTATCGTTACTTTGAAACAATATATTTTTATTTATTAGTAATGATATCCGTTGGTAGTAACCTATTTGTTTCTTGTATGATTTATAGAACTGATTGCGCCTCCAAAGTCTTAACACAAGAGTGTCAAAATGTTTTTAATACAAAATTCTAATTTCAATAACTTTCTAGTGTATTCCACCCGTTGTAATAATCCTAAATTTTTTTTTATACATTTAGAAATTTGACGCTATTTGTCTGCCAGTTTCATGTATAGGAGAACAAACACTAATATAACTTTTCTTTTAAAATTGAGCTACTGTATGATTTGTTTCGATGCTTCTAAACAGCATTTCGCATCCAGTTATACCCAATGGAGGTTTATTAGTATATGTGTCTACTTCAAATGCACATATCTAAGAAATCTCTTTTCGGTTGGATCACATTTCTGTATTTCGAAAAGTAAGTATTCGATATTTTAATTGCAACTTCTTCACAAATATTTGTTTTTTTATACGCAGTACTTCAAAAATTTCTCGACCGATCAAGTAAGAGTCGACTACTTTTGGAAAATAATTTTGAATTCCCCTGTCTATCGGCTTCATGACTTGTGAAGTCGACGTAAACGTCCTGTTGACCGCAGTAAAGTACCACTTTTGAGCTAACATTTATCTATTAACGATATCGTTTGAAAATTCCCATAGTTGTCTCAGTATAGCAAAATATGAATCAGATATATTCTGTAAGATACAGAAGAATCAGTAAGAATGTTTCCCATGCTTATATATTTTATACTTCGAACCACCCAGATTGTGTTCTGGTTCGATTCCCGAGTAAGGCTCGGATGTATTTTTGCTGTTCCTTCATATGGAATAATGTTGGCCACTACCATAATAAAACAGTCAACAAAATCTGCAGCTTTGTAGAGGATAATGTCAAAAAAGTGATAAAGATTTATACTTCCATGGTGACCACTATTTTTATTTATTGCTTTTTTTCACTGCAGCTGGCAACGCAGACAGATATCTTAATGCTAAAAACGGTTGAAAAGCTGTTATTCATTAAGCATCCCCCCCAACGAACATGTGTAGTTGAATGAATGACGCCCAACTCCTGAGGGCATCGGGACCCCAAACCCATTTTATGTACCCTTAATGAACACGATGGATCTTTGCCTTGAACTTGCAACCCTCTGGTTCTGAGATCTGCGCCTTTGTCTATTGTGCTGTGCTATGAAGAAAACTAACAGGGAGCGCATTGCTAAATTGAGCTAAGGGAAAGAAAGAATTGCAATGAACTGTTATGGAAGGTTAGGAACCTATTACCACGTTAATAGGTTCTCTCCAGGATCTTATTAGATAAAGTACGCTCCACTATAGAGGAAAAACCACACTGCATAGTTATCTACTGTTTAAATGTACTCCTTATTACAACAGATAGATGGCGTTGTTATCCGACACGTTTTCGACCGCTAGATGGCTTTTATAAACGATAAAACAAAAGAGAATACATCTAGAAGGGAGAGTAGGTTGGGTACTCAAACTCACCGTATTATTTAGAATTTATATTACAAGACATTTCAACTAAATGGATTTTCGTAAGACCGTTAGGTGGCGCTGTTACAGAATTTGTTGGTGGCCGTTAGAGGGCTTTTGACATAGAAAAGGTATAAAAGTATCTACACCTAGAATGGTGGGCGGGTTGGGTACGGTACACAGTTGTCTCAGCTTTCATTTAGAATCGTTTGCCATGTTACCTATAGGTGGCACTGTTTTTATTGGTGGCCGCTAGAGGTCTTGTGACACAAAAAAAGGTATAAAAGTAACTACACCTACAAGGGGCGGGTTGGGAACTTACGTAGTACCCAGTTGCCTCAGCTTTCTAGTTGTAACATTCTAGTTTACAACGATTTAACAGCTGTCAGTAATATTTGTAATTTTTCTTATTGTGACTTAAGCTGGCAATCTATGTAGACGATAGTATATTCTCCATATTTGCAGAAAAGAAATCCAATATGACATTTATGTGAGAAACCAGAAAAGAATGTATTAAAATCTAAACGTTTATTAGAAATTGAGAGTTTGTTTCTTAGTATAATAGCAATAAGTTTACCACAGTACCAGAGATCGAACACATTCCTTGTTTTCTAAGTTTTCCCAATTAAAAAATAGTGTAACAACATGGCACACAATGGCATTTCTGAGTATTCTTTAGTCCATAGGTAGACTGAAGAGCTTGAAACCAGACCGGTCATTCATTGAAGAGCTCTATTGATTGGGAAAATAACTACCAATTAACATTTAGAACAAAATAAGGAACTAAATTTCTAATAACAGAAAGTAATAGGAGAGTTTGGAATGCTACAGGCTATTATTTTGAAACACGAGACTTATTGCCCATGGAGAGGGGTGTGACAACATCTACTTTGTTTAAAAAGTATAAAAAACATTCAAATTACCAAAATTCACAGGCATTGTCTTAATTGCGGATAATTTCTTAATCGTAGACTTTTTTGATTAGTTTTTAGGAAGTAAAAATGAAGAGCATTTCCTTTTGACATAAAGACCTTTTCCACAAGTCAGTTTTGGATATACTGAAGATACCAAAACGCTTTCATATAATCCGAAGTATATCTACCTTAAAAGTTTATAAAATGACTTACATGACATTTCTAACGTTACCTTGTTAAGTATTTTACCCAATAAAATACAGATAGAAAAAGATCAACAGACATTTTAAATAGTAAGAATGGTTTCTAAAAATTTTCGATAACAGGAGGCATAAAAATAATCAAGAATTCAGGGAAGAGATTAGTTTTAAAATGTTTCATACTTACCTTTCGAAATATAGAAATGTGATTTAACCGAAAAGAGATTTGTTAGATATGTGCATTTGGAGCAGACACATACACTAATAAATCTCCATTGGGTACAATTGGACGAGAAATAAATTAAATATTAGTTCAATTTTAACAAATTCAATAACAATCATGATTATAGGAAATTTCTAACGGGCATGTTAAGTCTTTCACCCAATAAAATACAGTCGATAAAGAAAGATCGACATTATAAATAGTAATAAATGATTTCTAAAAATATCTCTAGGATTACTTTAGATAACTTTATATCATATTTATATAAAAGGAAAAATGGAATTCTAATTTTTTTAGTGTTATTTCATGAAATTCACAGACAAATAACCTCCAATTTCTAAATGTATAAAAAAAAACTTTAGAGTTGTCCCAATGAGTGAAATACACCCGAAATTTATTGAAATTTGAATTTTGTTGCATTGAAAATAAACATACAGCCAATTAAGGAATTTAATATTTGTATAGATACCTCTTTACAAACGAGCACGAAATAAGCCAACTAAAAAGATAAATCTCCAAATAAAATGTAATGTATATGAAAAAAAATTTTTTAATGTTAAATTCGTTATTTATAACCAAATTATATGAGGATAAATAGGATGCTTCATTTCCATTGACATTTTCATGAGCAAAAAACGGATCAAAGAGTTTACAACTAAATCTGTCAGATGGTAGTTTTAACGTTCTTCCTTAAATTTCTCAAATGTCCTATTTTTCAATGGCTTTTTGGTTTATAGATTAACAGTCATAAAAAATGGCTAAAATGTAACGAGACTCATTCAGATCTAGCCTCTTAACACAAATATAAAATACAATCTATCTTGAATCTGTTAATAGATATAAAAAAAATCTCTTGTTAAAAGCATTTATTCTTTCATGAATACTTCAAAAAAAATCAGACTGTAAAGTAAATATATACTTATCTATAGAAAACAAACATTTAACCTTGTAATCAAACTAGAACACATAAATAAAGCAATTTAATATATAATTGTTCAATTAAACTCGTTTGAAAAACAGCAAAATGGACCTAAACACCGTTCAATTTTAAGGGTGCATGATACTCGTTTAAAAGAAAAACATTACAGTAAATATTGGAAATGTTTTGCAATTTAGAATCGAATTTAAAGCAGATTAATGCTATATAATGAAAGTAATTAAGCCATTTAATTTTTAACCTGTAAAGTACTTTTATTCTAAAGCCTACTCTAAATACGTTCTATAAAGGCTTTCTTTGCAAATATTTGCAGGAATTTTTAGATACCTCTAGAGAATTATATTTTATAACAAAATACTAATATAGTTAAATACAATGCATTTTGTCTTTTTATAATTTGTGTATAACAAAATAATGAATCAACATTTTACTTGTACCCTTCACATTTTTATACTGTACATGAAAGAAAATTCGTATACATAATGTAAAGTTTACATGATCAACGGAATATAAGACTTGAACACAGTTTGTAATGCAAAAAATTTGAAGAAAAACAAAAACACAGCAAAAAGACATTTACAGTTTTCATTTGCTAAGAAATGCTATAAATTATATTACATACAAGAGTAACTTCCAAAATAGTAAAAATACAGATATACATTTTTCATACCTATTTTAAATGTGAGAACGCTACGACCCAATTGATATAATTCGATATTATTAAGGTTAAAGCCCCCTTCAATTGACTTTGTCGTGTTAAATTGTAAAACAGTATAAAAATTCACAAACTTAATACAAACAATTATTTACGTTAAGTATCCGTCTGATAGTTGATCATTGAAAACGTCGTATTTCAATGTATGAGAGCCCCGTAGCTATAACTCTGATTGAGCTACCGACATTTGACGATCTAAAGGTCCCTCCACACTATGGTCCACTGCAAGCCACCGTTAGGAGGTGGTATGGTTTATCATGGCAGACGATAAAATGGCCTTAGCAGAGGAGGGCTTTTTCGGAAGTTGTTTTTCTCCAAAGATCAAAGGAAGCCAGAAGCTAAATTGCGTAGACTCTATGGACGAATCGACGAACTCGGTTCATTTAGTGGCCCAGTGTGTGATGCAACCCGTAAACCACCGTCCAAAATCACCATCAGGAAGTGGTGAACAATTGGTCATAGTGTATGGGGTTACATAATAATTGATTGCCACAGAAAAATCATGACGACATAGACTATCAAGAAACACTCATTCATATAAAGTATTAAAGAATAAAACATCAAATTTCTCAAACATCATTTTTTCAATTGTTAATGCTATCAAATTTATATTATTTTGTACCATTTTCGATTCACTGCTGAGAAATATTTTACAAGTTGAGAGGTGTGGCAACAAATGAATTGTTTAAAGCTTGTACACAAGTATATAAGGCGATTTCACGCAGTAGGGCAAATTCTCAAATTATGACAATTCTGGCTTTAGTTTCAATCGGAAGGGCAGTTCATTGTTTGCCTATTGGCTGTTGTAAACATGAAAATGAATGGGAAGGGGATTACAGTAGTTCATGACGTTGCAACAAATTGCTTTATTCTTTTATTTAATAAAATTTATAGATAATGAATATCAACAAAACGGTAAACCACTTTATAAAAATATTTTTTCTAGCCAGCCCAGTCTTCAGTCTAAGTATTTAAAGTTTTTAAACGAAAGTTGAGTTTATTTCAAAATTTAAATTGATTTTTAGAATATATGAATTGCTCAAAACCAAAGAGTACCAAGTCTATGAGGAAGTTAAAAAATGAGTCTTAAAGCATCTGAATATTAATTCCTGGAATCCAAATTTATTTTAGTAAATACTTAATAACTAGGGTATATTCTAACATATAAGAGTATTTGAATTCATATGAAATACCACATTATTAATCATTTATTTACAAACAATTTTATTTTCTGAAAGAAAAAGTGGACTTGGTTGTATAACTTGTTCATATTGCTTTGTGAATTTCATAAATAAAAACAACTAAGCTCCAAAAAACGAATAACACATTTTATTTTAATTTTCATCATAAACTTAACACTTTATTCGGTCATTAATCCTTTCACTTGGTTAAAAGAAAATTAACTATAAATGCTACCATATTGCTTTCGAAATATGTCACAGGTGACATCCGCGTCATAATGACGTCAGAAGTCGTCATTATGACGATGCAGAGAGGTTAATTTATGGTACTAAATTCCCATCTCTGATGACTTGGGACGTAAATATGACACACAAATCACTATGGCATATTTCGACTGCAATAAGGCGATTTTACGCAGTAGGGCAAATCTCAATTTATGACGATTCTGTCTTTATTTTCAAATGGAAAGACAGTTTATTGTTTGTCTATTGGCTGCTGTAAACCTGAAAATGAATGGGAAGTGCATTATAGTAGTTCATGATGTTGCGATAAATTGCCTAATATGGTTGCACCCATTATATCTTCTCCGATTATTGAAGGAAACAAGGTCCGATCTCGCTAACAATAATCTGAATGTTACTAAATTTGTATAGTGAGAAATCTTGGAATCGACTCTCGAGATATTGGCACTAAATTGTGACATAAAACAGTATAAAATACTTTTAGGGTGCTACCATACTGCGTTTGAGATATGTCACAGACAACTTTTGCATCATAACGACTTCAGAAGCCGCCAAAGATGAAAGTGAGATACTATAAATTTCCATAAATTCCCCTCTCTGATGAGTTCTGACTTAACATTATGACCAGAGAGTTACCTGTGAGATATTTCGACTGCAATATGGTAGCACCCTTAATTTTCCAGATGATTAATCTGTTACTACAAATGAGGAAAAAAATTTATTTGCAAAAATGACGCATTTTAAGTTAAAGAGAAAAAAGTATTTAAAAATAAAGCGTTTATCAAGTAAATTTCGTCAAAAAGCCCTAAAACTTGTATTAGTTTAAAGTATATTTTAAGACTATCTCATAAAATGTGTAAATTTAATTCAAAGATTTTAATTATTTTAGTAATGAATTAAAAGAGTCATATATGAAATGATGCCAAAGAAGAGTCGCCAAACGTAATATAAGAATTAACTGAATAAGACTGACTTCTAAAATATTGACTAAATAAAAATGGCGCATCTGAATTCAACCGGAAAGAAGTATTCCAAATTAAAATTTGTAAAAATGGAATAAGTCAAGTAAATATGGTCAAAAAGCAAGAAGAATTCTATTAGTTGAAAGCAAATTTTAAACATTCTCAGATAATTAAGATACTTAAAAAATTTAATTATTTTAACCCATAATTAAAAGGAAAATATTTCAAATGACGCTATAATAAGGCGATTTCACGCAGCAGGACAAATCTCAATTTATGACAATTCTGGCTTTAGTTTCAAACAGAAGGGAAGTTTATTGTTTGTCTATTGGCTGTTGTACACATGAAATGAATGGGAAGGGTATTATAGTAGTTCGTGACGTTGCGACAAATTGCTCTATAGAGTCACCAACGCAATTTTGGATTCATGAAAGTGTTCTACCTGCATACTTCTAACTGCCAAATAATTTAACCAGCCTAAAACCAACCAGCGTTTATATGATTTACAATGCAAATTCACATAAAGATCGGATTTCAAAATGCATAGCGAGCCTATACACATACATATAAACAATTGATTTTATATATATAGATTTCTGTTTGTGTATTATTCACACAGCTGTGTAAAAATTTAACATTTAAGAAAATACAAATA
>CM063505.1:157663815-157668815 GCA_032207245.1 Pardosa pseudoannulata
TTTATCCCTTTACAAATTCAAAGAATTTCCATTTTCTGAACATTCTCAAATACTTTGTTTTTTCTTTCATGTCTCGCTTTTTTTTTCCTTCATTTTCACACACACTGGATTCTATCTCCCAGTGGCAACTGGAGCCAAAAGAATATAAGACTACTCCGGATCTCTTCAAACATTTTAACAATAGTAGCATTACTCAAACACAATATTAGTTTTCCCTTTTTCAGATACAATGCCAAAGAGAGTATTTGAATAGTAAATAAATTTTCGACCATGAATATCGACGGTTTATATCATCCAAATAAAACACTTTTACTTTCTCATTTAAATCTATATCTACCAACCGATAATGAAAGACACTTTTCAAATTTAAACTTCAAATTATACTCAAAGTTTAATTATTTCTCCACAACCAAATTTTTTTGCTTTTCATACAATAGTTCTTAAATTAATTAAGTTATATAATTTTCCTTAAGCTTATCCTGGATCTTAAAAGGGGCATGTGGTATACCTATATATACCACGAGGTATCTTAAGTACTTCACAACATACATATTCGGCCGTTGAGTAGGCAATTCATATTTTCCATAATATACGTGGCCCATTTTACATATATAAATGCTGTTTTTATTTTTCTCGCTTATTGTCTATTTCATAATCGCTGTCAGACTAACTATATCAGGATTAGAAGGCTTGGGACAGGTAATCCTGTTGAACCATCCTTCTGGAAGTTTTCGTCAATAGAAATACCTTCGTTAGCACCAGAAATCCGTTACTTAGTGTGATCGTAATACAAAGAATTCAAAAATAGAGTTGTGACGTCACTTCTACAAACTGAAGTCGTTCTTAGAATTGCAAGAGTAACAAAGATTAAACGTGCAACTTTAATATCAATAAGCACCCTCTGCCATTTCAGCTACCTGTGGAGAGACTGGTCGGAAGTGGTTCCAGCGTCCTATTGCTCCGATCTTGGCTGGACAGATCGGGTTTGCTATTCCCATCCCTCATAAAAAGGAGTGAAATTATTGGCTTGTATGTCCTAGTAGAAGTTAGCGGCAGAGGAAAGATAAAATCAGGTATTAGCGTAAGTGGATGCTGCTTGCACCTTTTCTTTTAGCGGTTCCTGGCCACCTTCTTCTCTGGTTCTATGACAGTAGCATTTGAGTATATATTTTGTTTAGATTGGGGCGATAAAATCTACTGTTTTGACTACGAGGGCTAATAAGACCGGGATCTACTACTTAAAGCCGATGCTGATTCCGAACAGCTACGAACAACCATGCCAGCAGCGAGATTGAAACCCGCGAACTACTGTACCGAAGAGTAGCGCTCTACCATTGGGCCATCGTTTGGAAGAGTATATTTGAGAACTAACCGTGCGTGTATTGGCTTAACTTGCAATATATTACAAATAGATTTGTAATGTTTAAGTTTTTAAGCTAAATTTTAAATAAATTTTTGTCAACCCTAAGGCTTCCCTCATTTCTTTCTTGTGTCTATTTATCTTTTCTCATTTATAGTTTCTCAACAGACCTGGTTCATAGCTTTGCGTGTGCTGTGTTCACCATCTCCCACAATATGGCATAATGGTAAGTAACATACTTTTGAGATTTCGGGAACTGGAATGATCAAGATTTACAGCAGAAACTATAAACGTATTAAGTGATCAACAGCCTTTCACCTTTCTGCTCCTCTGAGATCAAAGCCTACATGCGTTTAACGCGATTATTTCTACTAGACCTGGTCTTAGACCCCATGTTCCATTGCAATTTTTGTACTTTTGTATTATTGACTGTGTCATGGCTCATGCATTAGAAAAATTGTTTAATGAAATCATATAACGAAATTTTTACTATAATCTTTTTAATTCTACCTTTTTTTAAATGACACAGGCAATTAAAAACTTTCGAATCCTGTTGTCCAATCATTCTGAATGTCTTGACAGAAAAATCTTGTTTTTGTAAAAATTATACAAAAAAGAAATCCAAGGGGGGCAGACTTTAGCCCCGACGATATTTTCCAATATTTGGATTGCTGATTGCCCTCAAGAATGGGGGTTTGCAAAAATTCAGATTTAATATCTCTCAGTCATAGTGTTATTGCTCCTCTTCTAAAAATAGACATTAAAAGACTTAGTTCCATCGTTTTAATAGCACTGTTGTAAATGCGCATGAATACGTTGACATTTTTGAGTTGTATTGTTGTAAATCCATAACATTGTGGCGTTCTGATAACCGCATCGAAGAAGTTCCCGCAAATGCAAATTAACATGGATGCAAATTTCCCTCGACGCTGAGCGCGCGAGCATGTTGCAGTAAGCGGCACAGTTCAGTAGGAAAACTTCGATTCTTGTCCTCAATATCGTGTTGCAATTTATCAGATATGTCTCATTCCATGCATCTACAGTAATCTGACTTAGAGGGCTTGGCCCAGGGAAGTCAGGTACGAGAGCTCCTGAGCGATGTCAGTCAGAAGGGAAAATCATTCTCGGCTTTGGAATAATCGGGCTTGAGTGAGACAACTTTTCGCCTGTTAGTCATTTGCCAGCCGCAAGTTGTTATCAACGCACTGATGTCTTATACTTTACCTTTTAACTCTTTATTTACCTGTTAATCTTTTAATAAAAACGTTTTGATCAAAGGCTCATGTTGACGATTAGTTTGTTCCGCTTCAATATCCCTCTACAGCATTAACGTCTCTGTATAACGGAAATTGATATATTTCGTTCTAGAGAATCTAGATTACAATAAAAAATGGAGGTGCACAGAAAGATGTTATAACTGTCTTAAATTCAAAATTTTAACATTTGAAGGTTAATTATTTTTAAATTCTGCCACTCCCAGCATTAATGTACAATATATTGAATTTATTTGTTCTATAACGTTCAGATTAGGATCAAAAGGGTAGATGTACAACTAGATGCTACAATAATCCTGAATACAAAATTTCAATTATATTTTTACTATATGATTTTCTATATGCTGTATTTTTACTATATTACTATCCTGCAGACTATACTTTTTTGAGTTATTTTCAGCAGTTGTAATATATGTTACATTGAAATTTGTCATTATATAGAGTGCAGATTGAAATCAATAAGAGTGGTGCATAACTAGATGATACAAAAGTACAAAAAAAATTCACTATTCTACGTATAATTGTTTTTGAATTATGCTAGATTTATACGTACAGATGTCACTCGAAATTAGTGAAATTTACTTTAAAAAAAGGTCAAAATGGATATTTTAAGACTTAAATGCCCTATTTTTAGAAAACTAATTAAAAGATTTTTTTTGGAGATTCCCTTTCTTATATAAATAATGGGAAAAAACTTTAAAAAACCATATTTTATTTTAAGTGTAGTTTACGGTTTAAAAAATGATTTGTTGCCAATCTGCAATACTGGGCTTCAATTAAAAAATTAATTTTTCTTGGTAAATTTTAAAATATTAAACACACCTGAATTTTAATGACTTTGATAAGGAATTTTCACAAGATGCTTTTAAAAGTAATTAATTCTTATCACAAATATAATTTTTATTCCAAAACACTACAAAATTCAAAGTGGAATACGACAGTTTCATGCAGCGTGGCACATCTCAACTCATGATAATTCTAGCTTAAATTTCAAATGGAAGGGCAGGATATTGGTTGCCTATTGGATATTGTCAACATCAAAATGAACAGGAAGGGCATTAAGGAGTGCTTGACGTTGCGTGAAATCGCTCTGTAGAAAAATTGTTTACTTTATGATACTTGACGATATGAGTATAAATTATCCACAAAAGTTTTTGTCCCAACCCTTGAGGCTGTCATAAATTTGACTGTATATATATTTAAAAAGAATAAACTAGAATTATAAACTACTACCAAAATAAACTATTTGTATCCTCAAAAATCTTCACCACAACCTTTGAGGATGTCATAAATGTGATTGCATATAGATTTTAAAAAATGATTACAATAAAACATGGAGGTGCACAGAAAGATGTTATAACTGTCTTAAATTCAAAATTTCAACATTTTAAGGTTAATTATTTTTAAATTATGCCCCACAGCCTTAATGTACAATTTATTGAATTTATCTGTTCTATAACTTTCAGATTGGGATCAAAATTGTAGGTGTACAACTAGATGCTACAATAATCCTAAATACGAAATTTCAATTATATTTTTACTATATGCTTTTCTATATGCTGTATTTTTACTATATTACTATCCTGAAGACTATACTTTTTTGAGTTATTCTCAGCAGTTGTAATATATGTTACATTGAAATTTGTCATTATATAGAGTGCAGATTGAAATCAATAAGAGTGGTGCAAAACTAGATGATACAATAGCACAAAAAAATTTCATTATTACGTATAATTGTTTTTGAATTATGCTAGATTTATGCGTACAGCCGTCACTCGAAATTAGTGAAATTTACTTTAAAAAAAGGTCAAAATGGATATTTTAAGACTTAAATGCCCTATTTTTAGAAAACTAATTAAAAGATTTTTTTTGGAGATTCCCTTTCTTATATAAATAATTCGAAAAAACTTTAAAAAACCATATTTTATTTTAAGTGTAGTTTACGGTTTAAAAAATGATTTGTTGCCAATCTGCAATACTGGGCTTCAATTAAAAAATTAATTTTTCTTAATAAATTTTAAAATATTAAACGCACCTGAATTTTAATGACTATGATAAGGAATTTTTACAAGATGCTTTTAAAATTAATTAATTCTTATCACAAATATAATTTTTGTTGCCAAGCACTACAAAACTCATTGTGGAATAAGGCAGTTTCACTCAGCATGGCACATCTCATCTCATTATGATTCTAGCTTAAATTTCAAAAGGAAGGGCAGGATATTGGTTGCCTATTGGATATTGTCAACATCAAAATGAACAGGAAGGGCATTAAGGAGTTCTTGACGTTGCGTGAAATCACTCTGTAGAAAAATTGTTTACTTTATGATACTTGACGATATGAGTATAAATTATCCACAAAAGTT
>CM063505.1:157673815-157711315 GCA_032207245.1 Pardosa pseudoannulata
TAAATTTCATGTTTTGCGATTAACTGTTAAACCACTCTATGAGCCAAATTGGTTCACAACCGTGAAAATAGGTTTACCACATTTGATAATGCGAAATGAAGGGGTCTGTGGAGAAGAGTAATGAAAGTTTACATATATTTTATTACTTAACTAAAAACCAACGTATCTTTTTGAAAAAAGATATTAAAGTTATATATATATATATATAGGGATCAAATTTTTAATGAGTCAAATGGGCTCGGTCAGTAAATATAGTGTTAATAAGGCGATTTCACGCAGTAAGGCAAATCTCAATTTATGACAATTCTGGCTTTAGTTTCAAACGGAAAGGCCTAACAATAGTTTAAAGAATTTTACAGCTACTAAAAATGTATTAATGCAGAAAATTTGAGAAAAATAAGAAGTAAACTTTTTTGTTACTGAACACAAATAATCAACACATCTTTATCTTAAAAACAATTCTTATCGAATTAACTCCTATCCGTGATGCTTTTCCATAACTTTTAAACCCCTTTAAAAGTTTTTAATAAATCATAGCAATTTTTTATCAAAAATACAAAAATATTCTGTCCGATGATTATCCCACCCCTTCTTTACTCTTTTTACTTTTAATTTTAACCTATCCCCTTTTTAATATATCCTATTAAAGTCTTTACTATTTCTGCATGAAAACTATGTTTTACTATGCCCTGAAATTGATTTTAATAGTTTATTAATCTTCTCACGTTTGGCACAATTTATTCTTCGTGGATGTATTGCCGAAAGCTCCAACCAATTCAGAATAAGGCGATTTCACGCAGTAGGGTAAATCACAATTTATGACAATTCTGGCTTTAGTTTCAAACGGAAAGGCAGTTTATTGTTTGTCTATTGGCTGTTGTAAACCTGAAAATGAATGGGAAGGGCATTATAGTAGTTCGTGACGTTGCGACAAATTGCTCTATACAGAAAGCCAATTCCGTTATTTGACGAGATACCGCCAAATTGGCGAGGGTTTCAAACAAATAGTGTGAATTTGTGGCTTTTTAGTGTCACCAACTTTTATCTCCAAATTGGTGACACTAGAAAATATTCGGGGCTTCTTGAAATTTTCGTTATTTAAATACGAGCCTAAAAAAGGAGGAAGCCTGCCCAGTTAGTTCAGCTCAATTTATAGTCAGCTTCTCATAGATCTCTGTGCAATTGATTGTTTCGCCTTGTATAGTTTTGTACTGCAAATTACTGTAGATAGGCTGGTATATTATCAAGTTGTGAAATGTTCGCTGTAAATAAATCTCTTTATGGTTTCGATTGCTCTGTGATCCCAATCATTTCAAATCCGTACACTCAACAATATACATACTCACACGCACGAATATGTGTGTTTGTATTTGGATGAATTCAGGTGATTATATCCGAAATGAATACTCGAAGATGCAAGTTCTAGAAATCACAGGTAATGAGAAATACACATAAGATTAAGAGCTTAGTGAAAGATTATTTCTTCATTAGTCAAGATCAAAGTAATTAGGTTTAATGGAGTACCTAGCGAAGTGCAAGGTCTTCGCTTTGACCTCAAAACGTACGCAGATCAAAACATAAATTTAGGTCTCTAGGCAAAAAGTGATCCAAACAAAAATTTAATACACTCCAGCTCACAAGGAAGCGAGGAGGTGAGGACGTTCTCATAAAAAATTATGAGTAAACAACGCGTTGTCTAATTAGGGGATAATTAGACTGTAACTTTGACAATGACCATTCGGTATGGTTAACAGCAATACATTGATTCGACAACATGAAGCTCAGAAAATACAAAAAAAAAGTAATACAATAATAAAAAATAGGGACAATAAAAAAATAACTTATATATATATAAATAAACAAAAAAATATATATGACAAAAAAATATATATATATTTTTTTTTTTATAGTTTTAAATTTTTATTATATTTTTTTTGTTTTTTTATTTTTATATAAAATAAAAACAAACAAAAATTACGCAAAAAAAAAAACGAAAAAAAAAATGATACGATATAAATAATATAAAAATGAAAAATTATATAAAATATTAGCCAAAAAATATATTAGAAAAAGAAACGGTAGACTTCACCATAAAAATAGAAATCAAAAAAAATTAATTAGGCAATATAAAAAAAAAGCAGATTTATTTACAAGTTACGAAAATTCGAAAGCAAATAGGAATTTCGCCCGGTTAATATTTCGATTCTATTTTTCCCATACTAGCCTTTTTGGAATCCTTACTAGATTCAAGTTGAGGTCCGCCGGCACTAATAATCGTTTGTCGTAAAATAATTAAATACGTTTGTCTTTTCATAACTGTATAGTTTTCAGTTCTCATTTTATGGTGAACAAGCCAATATATGTTGTATCCTCATGTCATAGTTCTGATTTATAGAACAAGTTACTTTAGATAGTTTCTTCTAAAACATTTCTATTCAGCAGTAGGATATCTTTATAATTTACTTTTCAATCATTTATCTTTTATTTTATTTTCAATTTTTACTTTAGTTTATCGAAGCACAGTTTCAAGAACAGTATTACAGACTGATTTAACACTAAAAACACTATTACAAAAAAATAATACATTCCTCCTATTTTGAAATTTTTCTAGTATTTTTTGTCACTATTGACTGAGTTGGAATGGATTTGGACATCCTGGCTGAACGTGCGTACCCAACTCCTTACGCGTCGTCCCCGTTGCTTCCCCTTCTACTGCTGTCACTGGCCTCGCAGAAACATTCACCAGATGTAAAAACCTTTTTCCGGGAGGAATATGACTATGTAATTGGTAAGTGAATATCATGCATTACAAACTATATATATATATAATATATATATATATATATATATATATATATATATATATATATATATATATATATATATACATATATATATATATATATATATATATATAAATATATATTTAATATATATATATATAATACATAATATATATATACATATAAATATACATATATAAGGATAATTCAGAATATATAATATATATATAAATAAATATATATAAATAATATATACACATCTTAAGAAGAACATAATTCATAAAACATATATATATACAATAATATATAAATATATAAAATAACATATATATATATATAAATTGTTCACAAGCTATTATAAACATATATATATATATATATTATACACAAATAGCATATATATATATATATAATATAAATATATACATATATATACAAGAAATATATATATATATAATATAACTATAGACATATATAATTTTAATGTATCAAATAATATATACAACATCCTACGATATATATAACATTTAGAGACTACATAAAGATTTTAAATAATTAGAAACGCATAGAAGTTTTTATAATAAAGTTAAATAATTTTGCATATATTATATATATAATATATATATATATATAATATATATATATAAATATATATATACATATATAAAATATATATATTATATATATAATATATATATATAAATATATATAATATATATATATATATATAGTATGATTAAGGATAAGGTATACATTTTAAAGTATATATTCGTATTTGTATTTTTCTTTAGTAGTTTAAAATAAAGATTTGACATTTTCAGTATAATCGTCTACAGCAAGTTTGATTGGATTGCAATAGCTTCGCCAATTTGTAGGTAGTTCGAATGTTACGCACATGCACTTTACAAATAACTATTATAAATAAACGAATAACTTATATTAAAATAGAAAATAATATATATATATATATATATATATATATATAATTTATATATATATAATATATATATATATATAATATATATATATATTAATATATAAATATATATAAATATATATATTTATATATATATATATATTATATATATATATATATATTATAAATATATAAATATATATATACACGAAGTATATAGTGTTAAATACAGTTACTCGATAATTTAATTTACTTATTTTCAAGTATCATTCCAAAGAGGATATCGAAAAATATGTGTTTAACTTGCAAAGTAAACTTAAATAAGTTGTTTGTAGACAACAATTGTCGGATAGGGATATTACCGATGAAGTAAAGAGCTAAGCTACTGAGTCATCTGATGGAGGTAGAACACAGTCACAGAGCATTTATTAGCAACTATATCAGAAGCTATGGTTATGTTAGAAAAATATCTAGATGATTTGTTTATACCCAAAATAATGTTAAAGGGGCTGTTTTTCATTTTGTAAGTGAGCTTGGGGATTTCATGGATTGTGTAAAGCAAAAGAAACCAAGCAAACGAAAGAAAACTGCAGGTATTTTAACTTATTTTTTTATTTATTTTATATGGACCTATTAAATTAGGTAAGTACACTGGTGGACAAAATTAAGAGATGGAAAGCATTTTCGCACATTTCTCTAAAAATACCTCACAAAACCTGGACAGTTGTTTGCCGTATATGGTCACTGTATCGCTATTGGTCCTGAGATACGCTTACGTATTCTTGTGGGCGTTGCTAAGCCAGCAGGAGATATAAAAGTCCGCATCGAGCTGTTCATCTCATTCCACTCTTCAACACAGTTGCAGATTTTAGTGCATTTTTTTTAATAATCGTGTTATTTCTTTCTGGTTTTTAGGTGAAATGAGTAATCATCATCGTTTAGACGAAGGTATGAGGTGGAGAATTGTGGGCAGACTTGAGGCAGGCCAGTCCCAAGTCAGGTTGCTATTCAATTGGATATAACACCAAGCGTCATTTCCAATTGGTGAGTCAATTTAAAACTAGTGGGACAGTATGCAGACGACGAGGACAAGGTCTCCCGAGAGCTACAACGGTCAATGATGACTGGTATTTGTCCGTTTCAGATAAGTGCCAGAGGAGTGTACAGCCACTCAATTGTCTTGGGACCTCACGGCTGCTACAGGAACATCAATTTCAAGTAAGACAATTTCCAGAAAACTCCATGAAAGAGGGCTGTATGCCAGGAAGCCCGCTATTTGCATCCCACAAAAGAGCACGTGGAGAATGGTGCAGACAACATCTGAATTAGACACAGATTCAATGGGCTAATGTTCTCTTCACCGATGAGTCCAGATTCAGTCTACAACCTGATTCTTTACGGTTATTGATATGGAGGGAACCTGGAACCCAATACCATCCCAGCAACATTATCGAAAGGAACCATTATGCTGATGGTGGACTCATGGTTTGGGAAGGGATCATGCAAAATACCCAGACACCGCTCCATGTGTTTGACAAAGGTTCCATGAATGCCCAGAGGTACAGGCAGGAGGTCCTAGAGCCCTATGTGCGTCTTTTCAGGGGTGCTGTTGGCCCTGAATTCATTTTTATGGACGACAATGCTCGACCACATAGGGCTCTTATGGTTGATGAGTATCTGGAAAACGAGGACATTCAACGAATGGATTGGCCAGCCAAATCCCCTGACCTGAATTCTATTGAACATGCTCGGTATGCTCTTGAGAGAGCTATTGCGATGCGCCAACCTCCCCCCAGAACCATTCTAGAGTTAAAATTTGCTCTGGTGCAAGAATGGGAGGGTCTTTCACAACCCCTCCTTAACTACTTTATTAACAGCATGCATACTCGTTGTGCATGCTATCTGTCTGTCAGGGGTGAATATACAGCATACTAGAGGCACACACTGTACAAGCCTCACTTTTATTGTCATCTTTTATCCTTACGTTCAGGCTACATTGGATTTATTGACAATAGGTCTTGCCAGTGAATGGCACTTTCATTTTTTTTGCATACTTTATTATCATGGAATAAGCTATATCCATACCTAATTTCATTTATTTATATTCAGTATTTTTTGAGATATTTGGGAAAATGTCTTCCATCTCTTAATTTTGTCTACTAGTGTAATGCATTACATATCTGTAGCAAAACTGAATAATCCGAATTTTGGATGGTTGGTGATATTTTGCATTCTTTTTACAATCAATTCGAACTAGCTAATTTCGATTTGTATTAAATTTTAGTGGGTGCCGGAGCGGCGGGTGCAGTTGTAGCGAGCCGGCTGACAGAAAAGCCATGCGTAAACGTTCTGTTATTGGAAGCCGGAAAACCTCCGCCAAGGCTCACAGAGATACCAGGTATCGCCCGGAGTTTCGTGGATTCAGATATCGACTGGAAATTCTTTACAACACCACAGAGATACACAGCAGCAGGCATCAAAAACAGGGTATAAATACTACTCTTTTTTTTAATCTACTTGATTTTCATGCAGGAATGAAGTGATTTCTCAGAAACGGAAATATACTTCAAGGATAACATTTCGCACAGAAGGTATGATTAACCTCTTGCCTGATGAATCGAGCGACGATTGTGTGTGCCACTTTCGATGAAAGCTTTCCTCATGCGTCGTGACCAGAAGCAATTTCATCACGGCTAAATAGTGAGCAAACCAGTGGACATTAATAGTACTGACTCGCATTTCATCGCTTATACATTGCAGTTAATGATTTATACATATAATACTCTATTGCAATTACGCCTAAAATAACGACCAACTCTTATACTGCAACTGTAACAAACAATAATTCAAAACAAAAATTGTATCGCCTAAAAACAGTAACATGTCTGATACGAGCTTTTCACTTTTGGCCAGAAAGAATCATCACTGTGTGATACGATTTTCATTTTAGGCACAGCACTACAATCACGTCTCCCATACGTTGTTTTTAAGCAAAGGTTAAGTTACCGCTGATCCTTTCTTTAGTCCGAACTAAAGATTATTCAAGCTACAACATGTTCAAAACATTTTTAAGCATTTTTTCTTTCAAATCGGAAAAAATGTTATCCCTTCCAAACTGATACAGCTTTTCACTTTTAAGAAAAAACACGTGTATGGATGTGTAAATGTATGTACTATAATTTCGGGTAAATAAGCTCTGTTTATACTTGTTTAAAAATTTCAAAACATTTAACATTTTTCAGACTTAAAGGAATTTTATTTATCCAAAGTGTACGAGTCATTAATGGAAAAACAGTGTATGGATTCAGGTAAATTATTATTATTATTATTTATTAATTTATTTCTTCTACTCGAAGAAAAAGACATTCACTTGCATTTGAATTTTCGGAAATGAAGAAAGCAGTAGAAATTCGAAATCAGGTTGTGATTAAATAATATAAAGTTGACAAGAAATATAACCGATTGTGAAAATCTGGACAAAAGAATTAGTTTGGTTTCGTTTAAGGCGCAACGGTTTTTTTTTTTTTTTTTTTTTTTTTTTTTCCAACGCAAGGTTTAATTAGAACTAAACCTACCGATTCTGAACCTCTAAGAACATCCATGCTAGCAACGGAATTCACATCCAAGACTTAAAACATATTACTCATTTTGCCATCGCTAGGCTCCAATAAGAGTTAGAGAAAATGACTGAAAATAAAAGATCTCTTTAGCCTGACGTCACAGTCTAGGTTGTTTTTGAATAAAATCTAGGGAAATGGTCAATAAAATAGACAGAAAAGGGATTGCCACTGTCAATAGTTAAAAATTACCTTCAAGCAAAAATAATGGCTAAACAGATACTTAAAACATTGTTAAATGACCGATGATCCAATGAACTTTAGTTTTTCTTTTGTCAGTTATATCATGCGTGGTGGTCAGTAGCATCAGGGTGGCTTATCCAATGAACTTTCGTTTTACTTTAGTCAATTACCACAAGTGAAACGTATACTCCAGGGCAGTATATCGACTCGAAATTATGGTATTGTGAAGACTCCCCTTTGTTCGAGCACGCGCCAAAACAGCTGATCGAGTACACCTGTGTACGGAGTACAATAGCGTGGCGTCGCAGAGTCTGGGATCTTGACAATCGGACTGAATAGACGAATATGCCCCTGATGGATCTCATTAATGAATGCTCGGAAATTCCATGAAGGGACAGCCAGCGAATGAGAATTCAGCTAAAAAATATAACTGTAACTTTAGCTGGAGTTCTCAAGTAACTGGGATCTTAACTGACCCAAAAAACAATTGGCGGAACCGTAACTGACCCCCCAGGTATAAAAAGCCTACAATTTTGCGACTCAGGGCTTTTCGTCATTTTTTTACGTAGGTGTGTTGACCTCGTGGAGGCTTTCGCGTTTTGTTACCGGAGCCAGCTTTCTAGTTCGGGAGATTCGTAAAGTCCGCTCATATAGGGAGCGGCAGAGTCTCGGATACCGAACGGGGGATAAATTGGGTTTGATTACACCCTGAAAAGCCTCCCCACTTGTAAGAGATTATTAAATCTCTTGTTTTTCTTTCGACTGTGATCATCGTGAGGAAGTTTTACCGGCAACCATCCTTTGCAGTTCTACATGATTTGGGAATTAACATTCCTTTGTAAATAGCCGTAGTTAATCAAGAATAAAAGTAAATTTCCAATTTTATCTTTGACTGTGATCCATTCTTCACGTTACCTCTCACTCGAGAATATTGAAGGCGTCACAGTATGTAAATGCCAGAAAATCACGCGAGCTCAGTTATTAAGAAAGAAACTCATTTTTCTCTGAATAGGAGATTAAAGTTATTCATAATCTCAATATAAAACGTGAACAGCTGCACGAGTCACAGATTCTGCCCATAGACTTCACACCACATGTGGATGACTGAGAGGGAATGAATGTCCCACATCATCACTTTTGAAATTTATATTAAGACCACCGTGAGAAATATTTCTTATGTCTCTATTAGTACAATGAAACTGCTAGCTGACCAGCTTCTAAAGTAAAAGAAACATTTTGAGAGTTCTGTGTGAGTCATCTTTGCCTCTTCATTTATGCCTTTTGGACTTAATATACAGTGGTGAAACGTAAATATTTTTGATATTTTATACAACGACACATGTATATTTGTGCGTGCATGCGTATGAATAAATACACTATCTACTACTAAGTAATTGAAGGTTTTGCAAATAAAAATCTTACAATTGTGATTTTTTATGTTTTATACTGGTTATGCCAGCTATAATAGTTAACCCTTCCTGGACAAATATGTAACATACCACTCTATCCCCCATAAAAACTACTGTAGATAGATACAATCCTATAAAATTTTGATAATTTTTGCAAATAATAAAACAACCTATCCAGACTTAGAACCACTCTTGGTGATAGCGTGTTGTTTGCACCTATTTACAGCAGCTCAAGAGAATTTTAATTATAACCGTTGCATTTTATAGTACTATTTGGCATGGCCGTACAAGTACAGTAGTATGCTTGAACTATACTACATTCACATATAGGTGATATCACAGCCTCAAGGTTTAAACTCGTGAGTTGTCACAGTACTTCCTATCATAGATTATAAAACGTGTTCCTCTTCTTCTGAAAGTACAATTAGTTTTCAAATAAATAATCTACTTTAATTCTAATACGTTATGCACGTGCAGACGTGTGTGTATATACAATGGTGTGAAAAGCTTAAGCAACAGATAGGTTTTTTGCCATAACTCCTCGAGAAATCATCTGAGAGACATAAAATTCAGAAATGAGTAATACTCTATTGAAATCACGCCTAAGAATAAACGACCAACTCTTATACTTGCAACTGTAACAAACAATAATTCAAAAACAAAAATTGTATCGCCTAAAAACAGTAAGATGTCTGATACGAGCTGTTCACTTTTGGACAGAAAGAATCATCACGTGTGTGATACGAGGTTCTCATTTTAGGCGCAGCAGTACGATCACGTCTCCCATACGTTGTTTTAAGGTAAAGGGTTAAGTTACCGCTGGACCTTTCTTTAATCCCGAGCTAAAATATTATTCAATCTACACCATGTTCAAAACGTTTTGTAAGGCATTTTTCTTGCAAATGGGAAAAAAAATGTCCTCCTTCCAAAGTGTACAGTCATTAATGGATCAGTAGAGTGTGGACATGTATATTTATGTACCATAATTTCGGGTAAATAATCTTCGGTTTATACTTGTTTAAAATTTTAAATTTAACATTTTCGGCATACTTAAAGGAATTTTATTTATCCTGTTAACCAACCTAAAAATATTATTCAACTTATTATTATTATTATTATTACTTATTTATTTCTCCTACTCGAAGAAAAAAACATTCACTTGCATCTGAATTTTCGGAAGTGAAAAAAGCAATATTAATTCGAAATCAGGCAACGATTAAATATATAAAAATTGCAAGAAATATAACCGATTTTTGAAATCTGAACAAAAATAATTAGTTTGGTTTGGTTTGAGGCGCAACGGTATTTTTTTCTCAACGCAAGGTTTAATTAAACCAGAACCTACCGATTCTGAACCTCTAAGAACATCTATGCTAGCAGCGGGACTCAAATTCAAGACTTCGTACTAAAATATATTACTCATTTTGCCATCGATTGGCTCCAATAAGAGTTAGAGAAAATGACTAAGATTAAAAGTTCTCTTTAGTCTGACGTCATAGTCTAGGTTGTTTTTGAATAAAATCTAAGTTTGGTTTAGAAGAGCTACGGTCTACGTTTTGCAACACGAGGGCTAATCAGACCGGGACCTACAGCTTAAAGCTGATTCCGAACGGCTACGAACACCAATGCCAATGTGGGATCCGAACCCACGAACTCCGGTACCGAAGGCCAGCACCCTAACCAATCGGCCATCATTCGGCGAATAAAATCTAGAGAAATGGTCAATAAAACAGACAGAAAATGGATTGCCATTGTCAATAGTTAAAAATTACCTTCAAGCAAAAATAATGGCTAAACAGATACTTAAAACATTGTTAAATGACTGATGATCCAATGAACTTTAGTTTTTCTTTTGTCAGTTATAGCATGCATGGTGTATACATCAGAGTGGCTTATCCAATGAACTTTCGTTTTACTTTAGTCAATTACCACAAGTGAAACGTATACTCCAGGGCAGTATATCGACTCGAAATTATGGTATGTAAATGCCAGAAAATCACGCGAGCTCAGTTATTAAGAAAGAAACTCATTTTTCTCTGAATAGGAGATTAAAGTTATTCATAATCTAAATATAAAACGTGAACAGTTGCACGAGTCACAGATTCCGCCCATAGACTTCACACCACATGTGGATGACTGAGAGGTGATGAATGTCCCACATCATCACTTTTGAAATTTATATTAAGACCACCATGAGAAATATTTCTTATGTCTCCATTAGTACAATGAAACTGCTAGCTGACCAGCTTCTAAAGTAAAAGAAACATTTTGAGAGTTCTGTGTGAGTCATCTTTGCCTCTTCATTTATGCCTTTTGGACTTAATATACAGTGGTGAAACGTAAAAATTTTTGATGTTTTATACAACCACACATATTATGTATATTTGTGCGTGCATGCGTATGAATAAATACACTATCTACTACTAAGTAATTGAAGGTTTTGCAAATAAAAATCTTACAATTGTGATTTTTTATGTTTTATACTGGTTATGCCAGCTATAATAGTTATTTTGCAAATAAAAATCTTACAATTGTGATTTTTATGTTTTATACTGGTTATGCCAGCTATAATAGTTAACCCTTCCTGGACAAATAAGTAACATACTGCCCTCTCCCCTATTTAAAAAAAATTACATGGCCGATTGTTATTCTGGCCTTCGGTACGGAGTTCGCTAAATACTGTATGGATGTTCGTACTGAATTTTAAGCAGTATGGTCTCATTAGCCCTCGTGTTGCAAAAAGTAGACCGTAGCACTCCGAACCAAACCAAACCTATAAAAAATTACTGTGGATAGATACAATCCTATAAAATTTGGATTATTTTTTAAAACATTTAAACACCCCGTCCAGACCTAGAATCACACTTGGTGATAGCGTGTTGTTTGCACCTATTTACAGCAGCTCAAGAGAATTTTAATTATAACCGTTGCATTTTATAGTACTATTTGGCATGGCCGTACAAGTACAGTAGTATGCTTGAACTATACTACATTCACATATAGGTGATATCACAGCCTCAAGGTTTAAACTCGTGAGTTGTCACAGTACTTCCTGTCATAGATTATAAAACTTGTTCCTCGTTATCTGAAAATCCAATTATTTTTCAAATAATTAATCTACTCTAATTCTAATAAGTTACGCACGTGCAGACGTCTGTGTATGTACACTGGTGTGAAAAACTTAAACAACAGGTGGGTTTTTGCATAACTCCAGTACTTCCTGTCATAGATTATAAAACTTGTTCCTCGTTATCTGAAAATCCAATTATTTTTCAAATAATTAATCTACTCTAATTCTAATAAGTTACGCACGTGCAGACGTCTGTGTATGTACACTGATGTGAAAAACTTGCGACAGGTGGGTTTTTTGCCATAACTCCATAAGAAATCATCTGAGAGACATGAAATTCAGAAATGAGGGAGAGTATTATGTACGTAAAGGATCACGAAAACATCTATGCTGAAAAAGGAATAATATGCATACGGTATGGAATCAAACAAAAAAAAGCTATATTGAACGCATAGTATAGTAACTAATGATTGTCTATCCAAGGCGAAGAACAACAAGCAGATGTTCCTTAATATGGGATATGCTCTCCCCTTACTGCAATGGCTCCTTCGCACCGTCTCCGCATACTCGAAACCAGCTTATCCAACATTTCTTGCGGTAGAAGTGTCCATTCCGAAATCAGCATCTGTTTGAGTTGTCGGGTGTTCTACGGAGAATGTAAACGTGCTGCAATGCATCTCCCCAAAGCATCCCACACATGTTAGATGGGATTTAAATCAGGGGAGTACGCTGACCAATCCATTCGAGTGATATCTTCACTTCCCAGTAACTCCTCAACAGCAATTCTCGTATAGTTATGGCAAAAAACCCACCTGTTGGTGAGGTTTTGACAACCAGTGTATATACACATACACACACGAGAGTCGATGTTACGTGCTTCGCTAACTTCCCTGTTCACTGAAACCCCTGGTGCAGTGGTGCCAAAATTTAGTAGCTAAATTTGGCTGGATATTTTTAAATTTAGTGAATCAGTGATATTCTTGACACCTATTCTAGGCCACATAATACTCACCTCCATTACAAATTATCGTTACACAGTTTTTCTACTGTAGATTGGTCTAAAATGACAGTCATTTAATGTGTTTAATATATTCACCAAGTATTTGTTAGAAATATTTTCTGTTCTGTGTAAAAGCATTTGATTTCATCTAGTAAAAAAATGCAAATAAACTAAATGAATAATGATATTCATTGCAAGAGTAGTCTCTTATTACCTACCTGCTGTCTTCAGTTAAGATCCATACCGTTTTCTAGAGAATGCCGTGGCCAAGTGGAAAGACACTGGGTGGCTCGACAGTTATCAATGCTATGCTTTACGTGCGAGGGAACCGTCGAAATTATGACGAGTGGGCTAGACTTGGAGCAAAAGGTTGGAGCTACGAAGAAGTGCTCCCTTATTTCAAAAAACTGGAAGACAACACGGATCCCGTCTTTCGGGCTAATGGTGAGTTCTGATTTCTAAACCTTCTAACGGACGCATTCCAAATGCTTTCACTGGCAGCAGGAATATATTAATCATTAAGCAAAATAAGCATGTGATTACGGCATAGAGAAAAAGGAAGACCGCTAAAATATTTTATGGTCCGATTTATTATGGTCTCTAGCAGAATGGGTCAACAAGCCGATGGTGATCCACAGGTCAATCTCTAAGAGCGTAATGGACGATATTTGAAAGAAAGACGTATATAATTAATGCTGTTAAAATTCTTCTTACTCATTCGACTGAAATACGTTTTAAATTATATGACGTATGCAGAATCAATGAATCGATAATCATCTATGAAAACGATTACGAATTGCCAGGCTTTTTGAGATACCACTACGAAATTCTCCTACATGCGTAGCCAACAAAGAATTAAAAACAAATCAAATAGCGGGCATAACTTTCAGATTTGTCAATTCCATTAGAAGGATTCCCCTCACATGGCGTTTCATCTGTTTGCAACTCGATGAAGGAAAACAAGAATTAATTATGAGTATTCATGAAAGGCGGTTCAAAACTAAAAGCATTAAGATAAGAATTCATATGTCCATGAGCTCAAGTAGAAGGTGATGGCACAATTTAATAGAAAAGGTAAATTTTAACTATTCAGAATTTATTTGTTTAACCACCAGAATTCACCCCAGCGCTATAGACGGCAATACTGTAAATGGAGCAGCTGAAACATTCCATCAAGAGTTTTAAAAGCTGCATGTAATATTATATATATATATATATATATGTATATATATATATATATATATATATATATTTATATTTATATATATATATATATATATATATATATTTATATTTATATATATATATATATATATATATATATTAGCGGAATACCAGGTGGTCTAAAAGAAACTTTTCCTATATATAAGTCCCTAGTGGCCGAACCGTTCAACCAATCGAAATGAAAGTTTAGATATAGTTATTTGGACATATGGGCTCTAGATTGTGATTATTTAAAACAATAAACGTCTCTCCGTTATGGTTACAGTGACAACATTTCTAAATTTTCGAATGGCAATACCCACTTTTTACGTGTGCAAATTGATCAGAGAAAGGAAAAACCTTCCATGGTGTTGGAACGAGACACGTATAATTCAAATCGACGGATTAAAACATTTACCAAGAAGAGCATCGTAAATAACCAATGGTAACAAAAGAGAGGAGACAGGAAAAACCTTTTATTCGATTTACAAGTTTTCAACGTGGCCACCTTCGCAGATGATGACGCATTGCATGCCGCAGATTGTCAATAACACTGACGATCTTTTCATGGCAGGAGGATTTTGTAGAACTTCCCGTTTTATGGCATCCTTCAAGTCTGACAACTTACGGGGATTTTATTTCAGAACCAGAAATTCATTGGAGTGATGTTGGGGGAACGAGGTGGCCACGAAACTGCAATATTACTTGTGATGACTTTATCACCAAAGTGCCGTTGCAGCACTTTTCGAACAATTCTGGCAATGTGTGGAGGAGCACCATCTTACATCCATGAAATGTTATTACTGACATTTCTCTGCTGCAATTCTGGAATCACGTAACTCTCCAACATTGCTTTATGCCGAGCACCTGTGACAAAGCACATTTGCATACCACTGGATGTGAATTCGTTTAATAAGTAAGGACCCAAAATGAATGTCCCCGCGACGCCGCACCATACTGCCACGTATCTGTCATATAAAGGCACTGGTGCCACACGGTGAAGATATTCTTCTGCCCAATTAACGCAGTTCTTGTAGTTCGCGATTCCAGTCAAGATGAAATGTGTTTCATCTGTACATAATATCTGCAGCGGCCACCTGCTATCTTCATCATATCTAATGAGGAAAAAATTCGCTATCTCGACACACTGTTGAAAGTCGAGTCACTGTCGACAAAGTCGACACACTGTTGGATGTCTCTAGGTTCCAACGCCTGGACACATTGGATTCTATAAGGAAACATCCGCAGAACAGAGCACAGAATTTGAATAACTGTGGTTTTCGGTACATCCAAATTGCGGGAAATACTTCTTGCTGTATGCAATGGAATTATAGTAATCGTATTATGCACTTCAACAAAAACTTAAACAGAAACACGGGGAGACCGGATCGCAGTTTACCTCATGTCCATTCCGTTTCTTCAAATTTCTTTACCAAATTGCGTACACTTTTTACGAAACATGGGCTTATGATTTTAGCTTATGATTTCGACGATAAACTCGCACTGCTTCGACAGCATTTTCTCCGCTCAGATAAAACAGCTTTATCAATTCACCTCGTTGTTTCCCTGAAAGTGTCATCTTCTTCGCACGAAACAAGACGGATTAGCACGAACATGAAGAAACAATCTTCCCACACTGCTTATATCACAAGCAGTGCTTTGCAAGATTGTTCTGTGATTGGTGATTCTACTACCTATCCCAATGATTTATGCAAAGAGTATCAATACACCTTTCCTTTTATTGTGATTGGTTCTTTACGATGTTCTTTGCAAATGTTTTACGCAGACAATTTACGTCGTAAGTGCCTCATTTCAAAGCCATTTACAGTTTTTCAATACTCTGATCAATTTGCACACGAAAAAAGTGGGTGTTGCCTTTCGAAAATTTCGAAATTTTGTCACTGTAACCGTAATAGTAAGAGATTTATTGTTTTAAACCCTCACAATCTGGAGGCCATACATTAAAATAACTATATCTAAACTTTCATTTCGATTGGTTGAACAGTTCGGCCACTAGGGACTCATATATAGGGGAAGTTTTTTTTAGACTACTCGATATTGGTAGTAGAACTGAGTCAACCTCAGCCAAGAGTCACAGAATACAAGGGAAAATCCCTCTCACATTAATGAAAACTGGGGAAACTTTGTTTGAATGCTGTAAAAATCTGAAAAATATAATTTAGTCGAGAGGAAATTTTTTAATGTAACTGTAAAAGACAATATTGAGTGTTTCTTTCTAAATATAAACATTAAATTTTCGTTTGAGAGATAACAGAACATGTTTGTAAAAAGTCCCCATACCTTTACAAAGACACAATTTGTAATTTGTTCTGTTCATTTAGTATGTATTTACACATATGCCTTCCCATTCCTTCTCTCTTGACCCGAACGATGATCAAATATGGTTAAGGCACTGATCTTCGGAACACGCCACAGTGGGTTTGAATTCCACTGTGGTATGGATGTGGTTCGGAATTGACTTTAAACAGTAGGTCCTGGTCGCATTAGCCCTCTTGTTGGAAAAAAGTAGACCTTCTCTTTCGAAACCTATATCAAGTTTACGGAGTGTAATGTCACTAGTTAACAACTATCAGAAAATAAAATTATAGCGTACTGACTGTAAATTTTTCATTTCTTACCCTTGGCCACCACGCATCATTTCTTTTAAGTATTTCATTAAATTTTTCTCAATTTCGTCACCTTCAATAGGTGACCAAATTGAGATGACCAAATTTTAAATACTTCAGTAGTATTTAAAAATTGCACTATGACTAATCTATATTTATTTTGGCTTTACTTTCTGTTTAAGGTTTTCACGCCACTGGTGGTCCCATAACAGCGACAAAACCTGCCTACTATCCACTGAAGAAACTCTCCGAAATGCAAGCAGTATTAAACGAAGGTTTTGACTTTGTTGATCCTAATAGTCTAGAACAAATTGGTAAGTGTATATTTTAGAAGTATATTTTAGCGTAAATAATCGCCAAACAATCAATCGTGAGTTACCAGTAACTCGCGAGAAATTTTTCGCTTGATCGTAGTTTCAGGCTCTCATTGGCTAACATGAAATTTTGCTTCTGTTGAGACAAATGTCTTAAGTTATCACTTTATCTTTAAAATGGTTAACTTCGATCTTTGAAATTATTTGCTTTAAAAGATTAAACGGTGAAAATTTAGACAACTATTCGAAGGAAAGCTACTATGTATTATCTCAACATTCAAACTGTTATTGGTAGTCAAAAATATTACCATTTAAGTTATAAGTACAATGAAATCATGCACTTTTACTTTTCTAATTCATTACTAACGGAACCTCAGTTGTTTTTATTTACTCTGTGAGCCGGAGGTAGTTTTAAAAGTACCCTGATGTAAGATAGTAGCTGCTGTTTAAAAAGCATGACTATTATAGAACCAATCATATAAAATCAACATTACTAACCTTATAAAGCTTAAGTTTAAAGTCTGGTGATGTTACGTTTTTTAGTATTTCTTTCTAGCTATTCAAAGTTAACGCTCTCGGTGAAATTGTCCAACCAAGTCTGATGACGTTACGTTGTTTAGTATTTCTTTCTAGCTCTCGGTGAAATTGTCCAACCAAGTCTGGTGACGTTACGTTGTTTAGTATTTCTTTCCAGCTATTCATAGTTAACGTTGTCGGTATAATTGTCCAACCAAGTCTGGTGACGTTACGTTGTCTGGTATTTCTTTCTAGCTATTCAAAGTTAACAATCTCGGTGAAATTGTCCAAGTCTGGTGACGTTACGTTGTTTAGTATTTCTTTCTAGTTATTCAAAGTTAAAGCTCTCGGTGAAGCTGTCCAACCAGCATCGAATTGGAGGTGGAGTCTACTTTGGAGGAGTCTTCTCCTTCGTTTACAATAGTAAAATATTGAATATCAGAGTTTAAACGAAACGTACGAGCTGACAGGATGAACCTTGCAGTGGTTAACCAAATGAAAAGACTATGCCAGAAATGAGAAAGAAAATTTACAAAATAATATTATAAAACTATCGATGGAAATTGTGAGAACTGGAAGACAGGATTGCCATTTTAAAACGTGTTTTACATCGCATATTGCCTGAAATTTTTAACATGAGAAAGTTGTGCGTTAGAGGGATGCCGCTATTAATCACAATAGAACAAAAATAGCTGTGTGAGGTTGTTTCAATAGAGAATTTCGCGAATAATCACAGCAATATACCGAGTTATTGCGCCGATTCATAACCATCAGTGAAACATGGATCAATCATTTCACACCTCAGATAAAGAAACAATCAAAACAATAGACTAAAAGGGATAATCAGCAACAGATAGGGTGAATATAGCAAAGGTCATGGCATCACCGGATAATTTTCATTGATTAGATTCAGGAAGAAAAAACAATCAGCGGCGAAAATTATGTGAATTTATTGCAGCATTTGATAAGTGATGAAATATAGTTGAAATCACTGCATTTTGAGAAATAAATATTTCGTTGCGTCAAGACAATGCACCAGATTTCATATACATTATCGCGATGGTCAAAGTCCAAATCGTTTCCTCGCGTATCCTATTCGCCAGATTCAGCCCTTTTAGATTACACAGGTCAACGGTGATTTTGGTGCCTGGGTATTTAGAGCTGATTTTATATGAATTTGATGCCCTGAATTCAAATACAGCATTAGATTTTCCCTAGCAGCTCGTATTTCTGAGATTTACCATTTTGGTAAAACATATGTTACGCTATTATAAGTTGAATCCATAGATCAAATAAAAAAACTAAACATGGAAATATAATATTAATATATTATAATATTAATAATATCTTATACAAATATAATATAATTAAATAATAAATACAAATATAATTAAAAATATATATTAATTATTAATATATTTTTTATATTATTAATATACTACACAAATATTATAATCATCGCCAATCGGCGCCAATCATCTGGAAAATATTCAGGAAGACACATTTTTTTCCAGGAGTCCTCTAATTTCATGGCAAAATACAAGATTGTTTTCTTGAAAGAAAAATGGTAGCAAATCTTTAACTTTATAACATCTCTTTCCTAAACTCAAATATTACACGAGGCTAATTTCTATCTACCCTGCTCGACGACAATTCTCAAACTAAATTAAACTCAAAAAGTTTTTACTTTATTACAAACACTTAAAACAGTGTTTCTCAACCTTTTAGTATTCACTGCCCAATTTTCAATCACAAGTTTCATCGCGTCCCCCCCCCTCCCCACCGCATACAATAATAATGTATTTTGAGTATTTTGGCGCTAAACCTACACTACAACCTTAATTTTAAACTTTACAAATTACGAAGAATACTTAAATTTATTGACATTTTGCAACACCGATCCTCAGCATTGAAAAAACAAGAATCCTATGCCTTTTTATTGTTCTTGCGTCCCTCCATGTCGGGCATTCTCACGGTTTCGCGAGAAGTTTCGATTTGTCTGGAATTTGTCTGGTCAGCCTAAAAGTTAAGTTAGGAGCGTGTGCAGATGTGAACAAATGTTTTCTCATAGTGAGCAGGAGAAAGTTCTATGACGCCTATTTCAATCCCAGACAATCTCATTCGAGTCGATCCTTCTATCGCTATTGAATCTATTCTGAATGTGTATGTTATATATATTTTCGTGTAATTGCAATTCACCGTATTAAATATTCGCTGCAGCAGACTTATGCAGAATCATGGATAAATTTTTAAGCGGGCGTAAACCAGCATTAGACGATAGACAAGCATCAACAAGTACACAGACGTACGGGGTTCCAAAAATAAAATCAAGAAAATATTCTCAAGAATACTTAAATTTTGGGTTCACTAGTACTGAGGTAAATGACTCGCACTCCCCCCCATTAGTGTGCTCGCGCCTCCTTAGGGGGGCGCTCCCAACAGGTTGATAATCACTGACTTAAAAAGTGTTTACTCAACTCAAAAAGGATTTCAATTGTAGTTAAAGCGTTGAAGGTCACTTACATTACCAGATGTTTAGCCTATCTGGAGGATTTTCCCGGAGTTATGTTGTTCACATTTCCTGTAGTACTGCACAATAAAAAAAGCTTATCTAAAAAAGTAGAGCTGATAGAGAAAAACTGATTTCATATTAAAAATCAGCGACCCAAACTTAGCTAAATCCAGTTTTAAAATCCTAGGCACCAAAACAACAACAACAAAAATTTGTAAGCCTGTATTTTTTTCTGTTCCCAAACCGGAACATATGGCTCCGTGTTAAAATATTTGACAAGAAAAAATTTTACCTGCTGTTGATAGCTATTTTAAGGAGCTCCACAAAATATAGTGTAAACATGTTATCGAAGTTATTGAACATAGTTCGTAAAAGTGTATTGTTCGTAAGTGTTCCTAGAAGGAAACTATATATAGAAATAAAGGTATATTTTCCAATTTTTTCTTTTCTTTGTTTGGGTTACATTTCCGACATTTACAGTCGGAAAGATCAGAACAATATACTATTTAAATCGAATAAATGATATTAAAAGCTGAAGTTCTACACACTTAAAATTTGCTGTCGAATAAATTAAAGATATTTTTTATTTACAATTAAAAATTAACATATGTTTACCAAATGTGTGCACTTACTACTGAATCAACTTATAACCTTTTAAACTTCTTTAGATTTTTTTAATTTCACTTTCTATAACGTTATGAGACAACCTGGTTTTTGCCTTGTTTGTATTCCAAACTACTAGTATACACTATCTAGTAGGGGTAAAAAAAAATCAATACAGAATCTGAACAAAAATTTTCAAAAAGAACTAGGATCTGTAAGCAAAAACTGTCTTTAAAGTAATTTGACTTCTGCCTATCAATCGTAACATCGCTAAGAAATAGAGCCTCAATCGGTATTTCTTTTTAAACTCTTAGATCAAAAAATTTTTCAAGATACTTACTCTACGAAATGAAGCTTTGATGTCGATGGAATAACATATAAAGAAATACTAAAACTTAACAAATAACTTTATTTTGGGAATAAGGAGAATTTCTTATACTGACCCAGCCTATTATTTTGGGAATAAAACTTAACATTGAAAATCAAATAAATATGGTCTAAAACTACGTTCGAAGAGCGAGTCCCGAACCATACCTAAGTAAAATCAGTCGCAAAGTGGTTGTAGCTTCCAGTCACTAGCAGCTTATCGTGTACTACAATGAACAAGTGCTGCCATCTGTAGTGTTCTGTGGTCACCACAAAGCTTTAGATTTCGCCATTTTGTTTTTCTTGTATCATAATCTAGACTCCTGCTTGTACATTTTGGTAGAACGTTTAGCCCTTTAGTGAGTAGTTAGCTTAACAGGGCAGCTCACACAAATAATAAGTTTAAATTAAATGTCTGTAACCTCAAGTTATCTCCAAAATCCTTGCTTTATCTGTTCCTCAGTGATTCCTAAAATGTTTCTTTTTTTTTTTTTAATCTACAATTTTTTGTTTGCTTCCACAAGGAATACGGAAAGTAGAGAGAAGCAAAATAAAACTACAGCTCTTTACATAAGGAAACATTAATACTCTTCAGTTTCTTTTGGCATATTTTAAAATCTATTGTCTTTTGCATTTTTCCCAGGATTCTATGATTATCAATCTTCTACTCGCAATGGACAAAGGTGTAGCAGCGCAAAGGGATATCTAGTACCAGCTGAAAACCGAACCAACTTGGATATTTTGCCTAATGCAATGGTCAGAAAAGTATGTAAATCATGTATTCATTTATACCACAGTTAGTAAGGGATTTTTATTTTAAGCTGCATAGTTTAAAAAGTGGAAAATAATATTTTGCTACACTTCGTAACTTTTTTAGATTTTTTATTATGTTTTTTAGTTTTATAAAGTACAATCTAGATTATATAAATATTAGATGTTACTTCAAAAACATCTAATATTAACTAATTAACCTCTCGCAAAGGAGAAACTCGAAATGTGGTATTACTTAACAATCGTGTATCAACTAAAGTGCAAAGAGAGAACAGCACTAATTTTAAAATTTACGAAGTTGAAGCAGTCGAGGTAGCTCGAAGCACGGCTTCGGGTATCTGAGTAATCAGAGGTTACTTCTCCAGACCAACCGTCTAAATCCAACATTCCTCTTACTTTCTCCAACGCTCTCTCAACATCTCTAAGGTACCACACCCTCTATATATCTGTTTTCTTTTCACAGTAGAATCATAGAAAGGACTGCTTCCTTTGTCATTCGACGATAAGCCAAGAGCTCATCAGTTCCACGTTTGAAACGTTAAAGAAGGTTATAAGTTGAACTGTATTCCATTGAACAACTTGTTTTCCAGGTACTTGAATATTACATATTAGACGCAGACCTACAACAACAAGGCTAATTTTCAAATATGATTTAATTCTTCTAAAGAACCCGGGGGGAAAACATTTGCCAAGCCTATCGCATATTCTAGTGGACGGGTGACTTGGCTTATGATCTAGGGGGAAACGTCAACCCCAGGCAAATCGCAGTTATTCCTAAAATTACCTCTACAGTTTCTAAAATTATTCAGCAAAATCAAAGAAAATGGGTCTAAAGAATTATAACAGGGATTAGTTAGAACCGTTCCACAACGCTGAAAATACTTAGAAGATGGTGATATAAGCTGTACTGCGTCATAAACTTGCAACTTTATACAAAGTGTACACGTGTGATCATGTTTGTTACGAGGTGATCAACTACCGCAAAATCCAGTAGTCCTGTGGGTTAATTTCTAAATCTCTGGTTGGAGGTGGGAAACGTCCAAATAGAGCCAGCCCAAGGGCATCCTAAAGATTTTCAATTGGATTAATGTCTGGCACGTAAGCTGGTACTTTATACTCGTAATCCCCTCACTCTCCGAAAAGTTATCAACTATGGCAGCTCTATGGGGACGCGCTGTACCGTAGATGTGCAAGTCGGTGCGATATCCCAATGCAATCCTTCATCAGACCATGATGCTTCCACCGCGTAATACGTGATGTTCTCGAACCGATTGCGTGTGTATCTTGTTCCCTCCAGAACCTTACACGCTTATCATCGGATTGTAGGGCAAAGTCAGCCTCATCTGTGAACATAAAGTTGCTCAATCAGACACAGCCCAATTCACACGCTGTCGGCACCACTTTAATCGTACCTCTCTGGATTGGATGGATAAAAGAATACAAACTCGTGGTACTCGAGTGTAGAAACCATGTCTACCTTCTACGAACAGTAGATACATCCTTTATCAGCATCTTTTATCAGCAGATACATATGTAACTCCTGTAACCCTTCATAATGTTAATCAATTTCTTATACAACTATATTTCTCGACGCGGAATCGTGTTTGGTTGTTACCTAACTTATTTGCAACACGAAGGCTAATGAGACCGGGAACTACTGCTTTAAGCCAATTCCCAAAGGCTACAAACATCCATGCCACAGAGAAATTCGAAAACACAAACTTCGGTACCAAAGATCAGCGCCCTAATCATTCGGCTGCTTATATTTTGGAAGTAAGAGTATAAAATTCTTACAGCTTTCACGTGGAACATACTGTTTGTTGCGTTCTGTCTCCGATCTTTGTTTTCGATATTTTCAATTTTGAAATCATAGAGTCCTTCAGTGGATACCCTGTACTTGTATAAATACATACCTATGTGTCTGTGTGCGTGAATGTTGTCTGAATCAGTACTGTGAAAAGAACACCTTGAAGCGACTTGAACGAAAAGTTTCTACGTTTGACCCCGGTGCCTCTTTCTAATTTCAAAGAAGCTGTACGCCTCATATGAATTTTAAAGAATATGTACATAAATGTTTATATACATATTACTTTAAATGTACAATAACAATGTTCAAAACTATTTAGGTAATACTAGAAAATAAACGAGCAGTTGGAGTAGAGTTTGACTTCAATGGCAGGACACGCCAAGTGAAGGCCAGAAGAGAAGTGATCCTATCTGCTGGTACGACAAATACCGCCCAACTACTTATGCTGTCTGGAATAGGCCCTATGAGTGAATTAAAAAAATTTGAAGTAAGTCAGTATTAATTTTACTCATTTATGGAGCATTGTCTTTCATGTCCTTCCAAAGATTTGTTGATAGATGCCAAAGGATGCAATATATATAATGTATGTAAAATAATGTCAGTTCGTGTGTGTGTTATATACAAACCATCGCGATTTGTGATTGAGTCAAAAAAATTTTACAGGCATTCTCTGATACCACCATTATTGATATTAATACCTCTTCCATCTTATCACGTGAGGCTCGCTCCCCTCGGAAAATAATTTCTGTCTACCGCGCTATTTCCAACAATTTAATCGTGTAAAACAAGCAATAAATATTTCATGATTTGTATTACTTAAAAGTTCTTTAAATAGTTTGTAAAATTTTTACCCAATTCATTCCTTACGAATGCACGTGCAAAACGAAATCAAGATTGGTAAGTATATTCTATGAAAAGAACTGCTATTTTTACTAAACTAAAAAGAACTTCTACTTCGACTCCTCTCGTAGAATGTGTTAGAATCGGTAATGTAGCCTCCACACTATGGCCTATTGTTCACCACTTCATGATGGTGACCTTGAACGATGGTTCACGGGTTGCATCTACACGCTGGGCTACTAAATAAGCCGAGCGCGTGGATTTGTCTATAGAGTCTACTGCGCACTTTAGTTGAGCATCTGGCTGCCTTTGATCTTTGGAGAAAAACCGCCTCCGAAGCCAAGTCTATTTTATCGTCTGCCACCATCGACCATGATAAACCAGACACCCTCCAGACGGTGGGGATGGCTTGACCATAATATGGAGGGGGCCTTGATATTTGGTGAAAAACCTCTCCGAAGCCATCGTCCGCCAAGGCTATTTTATCGACTACGAAATCGACCATCATCGCCACCATCGCCTACGAAAAGCCATACCCCCTCCAGATGGTGGTAATGGCTTGCAGTGGACCATAGTGTGGAGGGGCCTTAAGCGTTGTGTTCGAGAGTTGTTACTCCACTGGATGATGAGACAATATAAATTTATTAAGTTTTGCTTTTAAAGTATTCTAAACTTTTATTCGTCGAATTTCATGTTTGAATGGTGAATGTTATGCAGGACAACGCATTTACCATGAATATGGAAAACGGATAATTCACGACAGGTATGAATGGATAGAAGAATAGTCAGATTGCAAAATATTAACTTTTCTGCAAGTGGGAGGTCGTAGGTTGTTCCCCCCAGTTTAGTCAAAGTTTATCTTCGCTTTTTTAAAAACTGCACACATCTTGAAAAACTTAGAAACTGAGAAAAAAGAAATTCCCCACACACTTTCCAACGTCATCTTTTGTAGATATCACTCTATGTCGATGGTAGCCAAATTCTCAGAAATACATCTAAAATCTTCCTTTTCAGAGCAACCAGATGTCAACTTCTGACACCAAAATGCGAGATTTTAAAGAATAGAGAAAAAGAATCTGCCTTAAATTTGTTTTACTCTGTGTGAACAAGATGTTTGAATTTATTAAGAGTATCCCTTTTTGTGTTTTCTTAGATACCTCTGGTGGCAGACTTACCTGTTGGATTAAATCTGCAAGATCATCCGTGTATTGCTCTCATATATGAAGTACAAAAGAGCGTGCCCCGTTTCAATGATGAACTGGAGTCGGAGAGACATATCCTTGACTACATAAATAGTCGAACAGGTATTGGGTTTGGCAGCGAAAAATTCAATATTACTATTTCATTAAATTATGAAATAGATTTAAGAATGAGATACAAAAATAATTTTTTATTTATAACATCCTATAATGAATAAAATTTATAACCAAAACATACGATTCAATTATTACTAATAATAATTTTAAATATTTTTTAAATAGAATTTTTTTTTATGAACATTTCAAACATTTCAGTTGCTTTTCTAACAGCCATATCTCTTTGAAATTTGTCAATTATTTACGTTGCAGCTTATAAAATAAAAGTTAGTATATACATTTTGAAGTGAATAATCTATGCATTCTGCACTTAAAAGAATTGTTGTAGACATTTCAAGGGATATTTTTCACTATTCTTCTTTCTTTCTATCTAGATAAAATTCAAAAAAACTCGAATGCTTGTAAAAACTGAGTTTTTTTCTATATTTTGTAATATGTTGTAAATAAAAATTGGTATTTTGTATGTAAAAGAAATGTACTGCAAGAATTTACAATAAAATTCATTTTCAAATAATTGATAATTTATAACCCCAAAATAATAAGGATTTTAATATCTAACTTTAACCCCTTTTGCATACATATATTTCCAGTGACATTACATTTTCAAGCAAATCTAGAGGAAACAATAAAAGCTAATTTTAAGAGTCAACAGTCACCTGAAAATAATTGAAATAATACAAGGAAATATAACACTAATTAAAACCAATTAGCAAAGAATTTTTGCTACTCATGTGAATTCGAATTAAAAAGATGAAATAAATCAAAGCATTTGAAAAAGCTTTGCAGTCTAAAAGCTATAAGTACTATTACTTATTTACTTACTGTGTGTTTAATCTCTTGCTTTATGAATCGAGCGACGATTGTGCTTTTCTCATGCGTCTTGACCAGAAGCAGTTTCATCACTAAACTTTGCACACGTTTTTTTACAGGACAAACTACAATGCTATCTTCAGATGTATCCAAATCGGTATCTGTTTCAGTTTCTAAGGTGTAATCAGGACACTTTCCAACACCGTTATTAGTATCAATTTTCCCTTTTGCCATTAGGTTAAATTTTTAGATTTTTTAAAGATTTTTTTAAGCACAAGCAGTTAGTTATTCATTGGATATAACACCCTATTGCAATTGCGCCTAAGAATAAACGACCAACTCTTATATTGCAACTGTAACAAACAATAACACAAAAACAAAAACTTTACCTCCTAAAAACAATAACATGTCTGACACGAGCTTTTCACTTTTGGCCAGACAGAATCATCACGTGTGTGATACGAGGTTCTCATTTTAGGCACATCAGTACGATCACGTCTCCCATACGTTGTTTTAAGGTAAAGGGTTAAGAAAATTACTGTGTTTGAGAAAGACTTAAAAAAATTTTGATTTATAAGATTTTGAATTTAGTCGAGCCAAAAGAGTTTTCCTAGATGCATTTTTCTGTCAATAACAGAACTGTATGAGTATTGTTGCATATGCATAAGATTTTTGTAGGTATCCCCTATATAATAATAGCCTAAGTTATGAAGCGGTTGGACCTGGATTGGATAGAGGCATCCAGTGAAAGCGAATAAAGTTTATCTGCTCCTAAACTATCGATCCTATTCTAAAATAAATTTGTATAAATATGCTACATATCACAGCAAAAAAATACTGTCGTCTTTAAAACGTTCGAAATCCACCCCTTACCCCCTTTTCGAGAGTTTAATGCCGTTATTTCAAGCCCTATTTTCCCCGGTTACGAACAGGCGATTCAATTTAATCATTTATCACTTAATAAATAGGAAAAATATCAATTTTTCTAGCATTGTGACGTCATTCCTTTAAACATCTCATTTAATCATTTCATATTTTAAACTATTTAAATATCGTCTACACTATTATAATATCTTTTACCACTGAACTTAGATATTACGTAAATGATTTTCTTTTATATTTGGCTTAAATAATAGATTAGGTACATATGTGATCATTTTAAATTGAATCATCGATTATTTTTTGTTGCAATGAAAATTTTATCATCGATATTAACAATAAATTCTTTTCATATAAGTCTAGGAGTCTATTTCACGGACTACTAAATATCTAACTTTTAATTTATATATATTTGGAAATTAAGAAGTTTGTTCGTTTGTGTGTTTGTTTGTTATACATAACCACACGGTTTGACTAAATGAATTCAATGTGATTCTAAACTGCATTACAGGATCGGGAGACTCTAGAGGAGTATGACGATAAATAAATTATTGAGAGTGAACCAGATAATTCTCAGCCAAAAAACAAACCATTTCTTTTACCTGCCTCATTGGGTACTTAACAGTTCTGGAATATGAAAAATTTTACTAATCCCGTCATATGATAGGCTATATGCTAGTTTAGAATAATTGCCATTATAAAAATGCAGTAAGTTCTTTATATTATTAATTGTTAAATGGGTAAAATGAAAATTTCTAAAATGTTAGATAGAATGCCAGTTAAATTGTATGTAAGAACTTAAAAAATTATTTATTTTTGCATGAAAGAAATTTCTGTTTTATTCTTTTTGAACTATGGATCTGAAATGTCTTAACACTAAATCTACCAAGAGGGGTCAAATTATCTCATTTTTCGTTATTTTTGCCCTTATAAAAAATGTCCAGTAGTTTTAGTGTTAAACACAACAGCATGATAAACAATGTAAATATATAAAAACATGTAATCATCTTTCAGCAACTTAAATGTAGCTAAATTTTATGTCACTATCACAACCAATTTTTTTCAATTACAAATGAAGCCCTATTTTGCATGAAATTATACACTCACTTCCAAAAGTTAAGCACGATGATGTAAAATGCAAAAAAATCAACAAATACTGCTTTGATTGACACAAAATTCGGCAGGAAAGTAGCATATATATTTATGCATAAAACAAAATCAATAATTATATGCAGAAATGAAAACAATATTAAATTTTTGTAAGTTATCAGATAATGACATACTGGAGACTTAAACAGAATTATGTATAAAGTGAAAATAAACAGCATAAAATGAAAAAAAGGACATTAATAGGGTATGTCTTCACTCTGATATGTATACAAAGTGTACACCTTGTGACCATATTTTCAATTAAGTGGTCAACCACCGCAGAATTAAGCAATCGCCATTCTTTTTTTAGAGCAGTTTCCAGCTCAATAAGAGTGGCTGGAGGTGGGAAACATGAAGATACATCATGGCCGACAGCATCCCAAAGATTTTCAATGGGATTAAGGTCGGACGAATATGCTGGCCACGCTATACGCGCTATCCCTTCACTCTCCAGGTAGTCATCAACGATGTCAGCTCTATGGGGAACTGCGTTATTGTCCATTAAAAGAAAATTAGGGCCAACTGCTACACCGCAAGGTCTCACAATGGGTTCTAGGACTTCATCTCAATACCGGACAGCCGTCACACAACCCCGTTTAAAAATGTGCAGGTTGGTGCGGTATCCTAATGAAATTCCTGCCAACACCATAATAAATGCGTGATGTTCGGTGATGTTTTGGGACTGATTGCGTGTTCCTTTTTCACGTCATATCCTTATACGCTTGTCATCCTGCTCCAGACAAATCTTGACTCATCAGTAAACATGACATTGCCCCATTCAGACACAATCCAATTGACATGTTCCCGGCACCACTTTAATCATGCCCCTCTTGATTGGGCGAATAGAAAAACACAAACTCGAGGTACCTGGGCGTACAATCCACTCATATGAAATATCCGCAGTACAGTAGCTGCAAATATCGCCTTACCAATGGATGCTGTAACCATAAATGTCACACGTGTGGAGGTCGCTCTGCGATTCCGCTTGGCTAAAATAGCAATATATCGATCTTCCAAGGGTCTTTTAACCCTTGGGCGACCGGCTACAGGCCTTCGGACAACTGTCTGTGTGGTTTAGAATTGTTTCCATAAACATGAAATTACAGAATGATGAACGTCGAAGAAAAGAGCAACATCTGTGATTGATTGTCCTGCTTCAATGCGACCCACAGCACGCCAACGCTCAGAATCTTCCATTCGTCTTCTGGAAGTCATAGAAACACGTATGTCTTGAAAACAAATTGTCTATTAGCACTTACAATCAACTTTTGGCTGGCATAAAGCTGGCACCTTATAAGACTGACCTTTTTGCTTATTTCTTGACATGAAAGCGCAATTGGCTGTTAACTAACACATTTGCGTCATTCCGTCTACCTCTGTAGTGAATTGCATCCTCTTCAATTCTCATTGGCTTCAGGAAATTAACATTTTCATCCTCTTTATTAACTTTTGGAAGTGAGTGTATTATGCGATCCCTTTTCATTAATCCTGCTAAATGAATTTTCTTCAGGTCCACTGACAGCATCAGAAGGCATTCACCTAATGTCATTCTTGAATAATTCTGACCAAGCTGTAGAAGGAATTGCAGACTACAGTGTCTATTTCGCAGATTTCCCTGATATACTCACGCTTCAGATGGGGCTCACAACAGAGGTAAGACAGATCTGCTACTAATCACTCGGAAAAAGATCCTCATATGCTCTAAAAGTAGTGCATAAAGTATATAAAAGTAAAAACAAGGCACAAAATAGCAATAAATCTTATAATGAAGAATATTTCCTCCCTAAAATTTTCCGGGGAAAGGACTTAGGTCACTCTGTAATAGCAATGAGTCATAGTTGCTGACTTTACAACAAGCAACTCACTTTAAAATAACTATGATATCATTCCATTGTGAATTGAGTACAATTAATGGTAAAGGAGAAAACGGGTAAAATCGATGTAAAATAGAGATTATGTGTCAACCTTCAAAGGATATTAAGTAATTTTATGTAATTAATGTTTCTCAATACTTTAAATTAAAAATCTAGAGTAATAAGTTCAAGATTGAAGGAGGGGGACAAAATGCTTCCAAATAAAACTGTTGTCTTGTAGTTCTCCTTTAATTTTAGGTATTTACCTATGATCAAATCTATAGTAGTATTTATTTTTTAGTCAACAAGACTAATATTATTTGTATTGCGTTGTGTAAAATATTTAAGTACTAAATTCAACCACAGGTTCTGAGAGACTACAGACTTAAAATAAAATATAAACTAATAAGCTAAATTAAGAAAATCAGCTTTAAAGTAAAAATAACAAAAATTTGATCAAGTTTCATAAGATTTACTTTTTCAACACGTTCAATTAGGTGCCACACTAATTAAGATTTGACAATAATAAGTTTCCATCAATTAGGTAAGTATATATATAAGAGAGAGGACCTAATCTCAATTTCAAATATTTAAAATCAATACCTTTGTGGGTCTATATGGTGTGCCAAGGCAGTACTCCGGTCGGACGCTCTTGTGAAATGACGTAGATACTTTGCGTGTTATCTCAATTGGTGGGACGACAACGTTGACTCCAGTCTCACTACTGGTCTGGGGCTTTCTAAATAACTTGGGGTGAATTTGAAAAGCGTTTGAGCTGGAAACTTCTGGTCGTCGCGAGATGTCGAGTTCTTTCGGGTCCAACTCCTTTGATCCCCGTACTCTGTCCTCGAGTCCTAAACACTTGCCGTCGAACTCTCGACCTCCGAACTCTGACAGTCGGACTTCTCTACTCGACTCCACTCGACTGCTGAAAACCCTCTCTTGACTTTTCTTTATTTTATGTATTTTTCATCTGTGTCCATTCTTATCTCTCTTCGTCCAATCAGGAGAGCTGTAAAAATCCAGTTGGTCTCTTTTACTCCGCCTTGAAACCGCAAACATGGAAAAACCTTATCCCTTCAAATTGGGCACTGTCCCTTAGGGACTCATAAATAACTCCACAAAGGTACATTCTTATTTAGTGTCATGTACGGAGACATGATTCTAATCTGGGACTGGGATCAGAACCCCGTCCGAGGATCCCGCACACGACGTTAAAATATTTTTTATTGGACTCTTCTCCTTTACAAAAGATGTGAAAAAGTCAGATTTAGATCCCAACCATTTTACTTCTCGTATTAATCAACTATATTACTGATCTAAATCGCCTCATCACAACTGTCTCGTGAATTTTGTGTAAATTTGATTTCATAGAAGAAGTCTTTATTCCGATGAAACAAAATGATTTCATGAATTTTCTAGAAAATTTATCCCTAACAATAGCTTGTTCTTAAAATTGTCACTACAACCTGAAAATATTTTGCCAACTTTTCAACCTGGGCAAAATTTATAGTTTATGGACCGTACACTTGATGCATTCCACTATGATATGAAGGATTCTATATTTTCATCTATCAGATATGGATCTCACTATGCCTCATTTCTAAATTTTGTCGAACGCTATGAACTAGCATATAGCCCGTCATATGACGGGATCAGTAAAATTTTTGGATTTTCCAGAATTGTAAAGTACTCTCTGGGGCAGGTTAAAAATGGTTTGTTTTTTGTCTGACAATTATCAATAGTTTGTTTACCTTTACATTCTTCTAAAGTCTCCCGATACTGTGAATGCAGTTTAGAATCATGTTGAATTCATTTAAAAAGATAATTCAAAATTTTCTTAGCTACGTCGAAGTTATCGTTATAGGTTTGGTTTGGTTTGGTTTTGGAGTGCTACGGTCTACTTTTTTGCAACACGAGGGCTAATGAGACCGGGACCTACTGCTTAAAGCCGATTCCGAACGGCTACGAACATCCATGCCATAGTGGGATTCGAACCCACGAACTCTGGTTCCGAAGGCCAGCACTCTAACCATTCGGCCATCGTTCGTTATCGTTAAAGGATGGACAGCAGAGGTTTTAGTCTTGAGTGTGATTGTTGGCGGTATATATGAATGATGTCCAAAATTTAGCGAATCGATAGCAAACTGTGTGGTTATGTACAAAAAATAAACACACAAACGAACGACCTTCTTAATTTTCAAAGATATATAACTTAAGCTAGAGATATTTATTAGTCCGTGAAATAGACTCTAAACTTTTACGAAAAGAATTTGTTGTTAATACCGGTGATAAAATTTTCATTGCAACAAAAGATAATCGACAATTAAATTTAAAATTATCATATATATACCTAATCCATTATTTAAGCCAAATATTAAAAAAAAATTATTTACGTAATATCTAATTTCAGTGATAAAATGGATGAGAATAATGCAGACGATATTTACATAATTTAAAATTGGAAATGATTAAATGAGACGGTTAAAAGACATCACGTCATAATGCTAGAAAAAAAGTGTTATTTTTACCTATTTATTATGTCATAAATTGATAAATTTAATCGCCTGTTCTTAACCGGGGAAAATAGGGTTTGAAATAATGGCATTAAACGCTCGAAAAGGGTGGAAGGGGTAAATTTCGAACGTTTTAAAGACAACAGTATTTTTTGCTGTGATATAAAGAATATTTATACCAATTTATTTTAGAATCGGATCGATAGTTTAGGAGAAGATAAACTTTACTCGCTTTGAATTTTGCTAACCCTAACTCATCAGGAATTCAATATAGATGCGTCTATCCATTCCAGGTCCAACAGCTTTGTAAATTCGAGGACAGACGGATAGATAACTTAGGCTATTATTATATAGGGGATGTTTACCTAAATATATCTTCTTCGTTAAACACTTTCATAAGTAGAGATACTGAGAAATATTTGTTGGTAGGTTTTTTATCGATTATATTCAGATAGAGAGTCTAAACTAGTGACATCAGAACTGAATTCCAAGATGACTGTCATATACAAATTGCGTCTAAAAAGTATGCGCACATTGTGAAAAAACACTCTTGTGAAATACAATACGAAAAAAATTTCTAGTCTCATAATCTTTTTTTAAACTTTGGGTTCTAAGAGTATGAAATCATTCTTAATACTGCCTTCTACAGTTTTCTAGAATGTGTAAGTAGAATTTTATAACATGTATTTTTTTATTTCTTGTTTATAGCGAGCCAGTTCTCTATAGTTACAGAAAACTGTTAGGAAATTAAAGAAAAAATGTATATATTTCTTCTTACAACATGACCTCATTACTAATTATATTCATCCGATGTGTTCAACTTTCAGTGGGTTTTAACCGTGATTGAAAGCTGCATGTAAATTTCCCACCGCATGTGTATTTAAGCCTGTTAAGCGTTGTTAGCTGATAGGAAGCACTTCTAGCTAACGCTGCAGGTGAATAGCTTGTCTAATTTAAGTGTTAAGTTAATGCATGTTTGAATTTTCATAAATAAAATTTAATTTAAAACATTCCAAGATGAAGTTTTAATGAAATCCTAATACTTCATCAATCCTCTGGCGACTCTGCATATTTAGAAGTGTTGGAAAATTATATGAAATTTGTTTAATTTTCCATCAAAAACCCTTCACCATAAAGAGTAGTTTCGGATCTAAGTATAGTGCAGAGTCGGGGCTCCATGTAGAGGAAGGGATCTGTATGTAGGTTGATATAAGTGATGAAGAGTCGGAGGTTTAGTAAAGAAAGTCACCTCAGGTAGATAAAAATCAGATGAGACTCACCCTTTTATTTAGTATTCGATCTTATGTAATTTTTTTTCATTTTATAATCTACAAATAACATAGTCTACTTCTGCCCTGATCTTATAGTGGGTAACGTAGATTCGTTTTATTGCGTTGTTTAAAAGTGTTACGGAGATTAATTTGTTGCGTTATATAAAAATAACGCCAGGAACATCACATTAAAAAATGAAACAACGAGAGAGTGCTTAGGCTAGCCAAAGATCGAGGTGGCTCCAACGGAAACATAAATAAAATAAATAAAAGTAATAAAAAACGCGTCCCCAATGTTCTTAAAAAATTTCCCTGTCTCTCAAAATTACAAAAACTCCTTTGACAAGTGCTCACGTCAAAAGCGCCGAAACACAGACATCAGGAGGATTGCCAGGCGCCAAGAAAACCCCGCGCTCTCAAGGAGACGTAAGGCTCCCTCGGCTCTGACCAATGAGAAGCCGAGACAAGGAGCACGGAGAACTAGTAGTCCAATCGTAGGCAGACGCATCCAAGACGGTGAAAATTCGCCAAGGAAGATGCGGAACGGAGCTTGGCAACATACCACAAAGCGGCACCTTTCTAAGAAGCGGCTGTCACTTCAAACCGAAACTTTTGGCTATAGCAACTGTCAGAATACGAGCCGATGGGCGCAAATTATGGTCGAAAGGTTTAAGGGTTGCGGATGCAGGTGGGAGAATTGGACTCTTGGTCCGAAACTTAATTCCAGATCGAGGGCGGCTCTGTTAGAAGAGATAGGCTGCTATCGTGAGAAAACAGCTAGAACTGCACCTGCAAGGTGCAATATGCGAAGAAAAGCGCAAAATGTAGGTTCACATACACAATCGACAAGGGAAATATGTAATGAAGGAACATGAAAAAAATCTTCATTACACCAAATACAGTGGGAGAAAAATATAAATAAAATTCACTGAATGGGGAGCAGTCGGAATGGAAGATTTTACTTTTCGTTTGTAGTCTGAGAGAAGTACCACAAATCCTATGAGAGTAGCATAGTAAACACAAAGAGCATTTCATTTTCTGATTTTACAATTTTAGCAAGTTTAAAAATTGTTATCACAAGATAATCCTATTGAATATGCTTTCAGGTATTAACAAAGGTTATACTCCCCTTGGCAAAAAAGTCCTTGATATTTTGTGCTTCTCAACTCGTGCGTCCAAGGAGCATCGGGACAGTGTCACTGAGATCTGATAATCCTTACGACCCACCAGTGATTGATCCTAATTATTTTTCGAATTTCCAAGACGTACACGATGCTGTCCAGGGTAAGCTAAATCTTTTTTCTCCTCAATTTTATGGAGTGGAAAACTTCTCCAGTATCAAGGCTTTTCTCCCTTCCCCTTTCACTCGTTTATTTCCCATTCGAGCTTTGGTTTGGAGCTCTACGGTCTGCTGTTTTGCTACGAGAGTTAAAGAGACCGGGGCCTACTGCTTAACCTTTTCGCGACCAACGTCTCGTATACGCGACGCAGCGATTTCACTCTTATCAGTCTAGCGTCGCCTCCACGCGATGATCCCCGGTTGATATTGAGAGATCAGCGTCACATATACGTAATAGGAGATCTGAATGTTTTATTTTAATTTTTAAATGCTAGATTTAATTACTAGATAGCGTTAAATGGCAACGGTTTTCACAATGGTCGAATCGTACAGCATTTACGTGTGATCCTCAAGAGTTGTTAAAGCCGATTCTGAAAGGCTGCGAACATCCATGCCATCAGCGGGATTCGAACCCGTGATTTTCCGGATCCGGAAAGAAGCTCTCTACCATCTTACCATCGTTCGGCTCACATTCCAAGAGACATTTTTCCTTACTGTCACTGTTTTAGCAAGACTAAAAGCTTTTATGACACGTCCACCTGTACGCGTTGAAAAAGAACCAGATTCAGTTTACGATTTTTCTCCTATGAAGAATGCATGGAATTGTCGTGTAATAGCTAAAGATTTTCAACACAATTATTTTGGTTAAGGATGACGTGAGTTGTGGCCTTCAATCTGTTGAAAATGTTTCTCTATCACATAAAAAAATCCGCATATTTTTCTTCGGAAAAAGGAATTGTAAACTGATTCTACTTTTTTTTTCAACAAGTACAACTTGACGTATGATAAGGACTTTAGTAAATATTATGCCATGTTAAAAAAGATTAATACCAAGGTTTTTTAAAAAAATATATATAAATGTAATCACACAACATAGCTCATGCGAAGCTATGGACTAGGTCTGTTAAGAAACTCAAGTAACTCTATAACTACTCACATGATATAAATCATAGAATATTTGCCATTAACGACAATTTATTTTAAAACTTAACTTATCAACTTAATATTTAATTTAAAACTTAATTATAATGGACACATGATATAAAAGATACAAGATTTGCCATTGACGACAATTTATTTTAAAACTTAATTATAATGGACACGTGATATAAATGATAGAATATTTGCCATTGACAACAATTTATTTTAAAACTTAACTTAATATTTAATTTAAAACTTAATTATAACGGACACATGATATAAATGATAGAAGATTTGCCATTGACGACAATTTATTTTAAAACTTAACTTAATATTTTATTTAAAACTTAATTGTAATGGACACAACATAATATAAATGATAGAAGATTTGCCATTGACGACAATTTATTTTAAAACTCAACTTAATAACTTAATATTTAATTTAAAACTTAATTGTAATGGACACATAATATAAAATATTGGAAATTTGCCATTGACGACAATTTATTTTAAAACTTAACTTAAGAACTGAAACATAACAAATTTATTTATAATATATTGAAAATTTGGCCAATAGACGTAAGGTTCTTTAATATATACTGCTATGCTAATGCACAGGATCAAACAAGATGGCGGCCAAGAATCGCTAAAAATGATACAAGCAACTGCATATGCTGATTCCTTATTTTTTTTTATGACTTTTCTCTGTTGTGATTTTCTACTAATTGCTGAGGGGACATAGTTGCCTTTAGCATAAAATTTTAAAATGTACATAAACATTTACATAAGATAACAAATAAATCTCTTATCTAACAAATAAACTTTGATTATATTTCTCTCTAGAATCCTCCATGTAATTGTTAAATAGTGTGTATATCGCTATTTTTGGTTGTTATAGGTTGGTGATTA
>CM063505.1:157716315-157758071 GCA_032207245.1 Pardosa pseudoannulata
CAGAGGAGGTCCACTGAGAGCCTGCGACCCGGGCACAACTCTCGTTGAAGGGAAGTTTTCTAGCTTAAAGAGCAAGAGGACGCAAGTCTGGGGTTTTTTTTTTTGGGGGGGGGGTGGAATCCGCTCGTCCACCTGATCATGGTTGCAGTTAAATCAGGCTCCAGGGCACGAAATATGATTTTTTTCTATCTTTAATTTTATACTATAGTAAATAAATATTTCTTGTATTGTCCTTTTAAGTTTCGGAAGTAGTTTTATACATCCCAGCGACAGCCTATGAACATAAAGTATACCTGTCCCAGTTAAGTAGGCGGAACAGGTCACACGCTGGCATAGTACAGAAACGGTGCTATTACATCATCCCTTTTTCAGTATTTTCCTGAAGCATGATGTTTAGATCATTTACTAAGTAACCAGCTAGTTAAAAATGAATTGAGATGAACAGTTACAGGTAGTTTTATCTAGCTAAATATGTCCATAATATTTAAAAACTAATTAAAACCGAATTATCGGCAGGTATTAAGTCTAGTAATTATCATTGTTGGGCAGTGTGAGCATTCTAAAAGAACTTCGTGCAAAAAGTTAACTTTTAGGGCAAAGTTTTTTTTTATTATTATTATTATTAAGAATATTTTGAATGATTTTAGTGTCATACATTTTATGATTTGGTTTTTAGCGCTACGTATTACTGTTTTGCTATATGAGGGCTAACATTTTATGTAAAAACGGAGCTACCATATTAATAGTCGAGATATATCCCTGTCGACTTTCAAGTCATACTGAAATCCAGAGATGGAAATTTGTGTTAGAATTTATGATTATCATTGAAACATGTTATACACGCGACATCACTTTAGCACTAGATTTACGGATGCTGATCATAAACCTATTTTTACTGAAGTGAGCCAATTTGACTCGTACAAGAAAATTGAAGTTTTTTGCAAAGAAAATAGTTCCAAATTAATTTAAATGAAATGCTTATTATCAAAAAATTCATGGAAAACATTTTTACATATAAAATCTGTTTTTGAAACACATTTTCCACAAATATTTCTATTACATTTAACACAATGGTTTCTACATCTGTTTCTTTTGCATGATTGTTGAACTTGACAATTCTTCCGTGCGTCAGTAGCATGAATTTCTGTCATTAGAATGGAAGTGTTCTCGACTTCTTCTCTATATTTACTTCTTAGCTCTTCAGCCAATTGGAAAATAAAATCTTTTCGTGAAATATTTACTTGAGTCGACCAATAAATTTCATGTTATGCGATTAACTGTTAAACCATTCTATGAGTCAAATTGGCTCACAACCGTGAAAATAGGTATACCACATTTGATAATGCGAAATGAAGGGGTCTGCGGGGAAGAGGAATGAAAGTTTACATATATTTTATTACTTAACTAAAAACCTACGTATGTTTTTGAAAAGTGATATTAAAGTTTTATATATATATAGTGATCAAATTTTTAATGAGTCAAATTAGTTCGGTCCGTAAATCTAGTGTTAATAGATCATAATAACAATTAACAACATACAATACAAACAGTTACAATTAACATGAAAAGGGTTATTCGAATATCTGGGTGAGTGATGACACATTAATATTTACAACAATTTGGTACCATAAATTCCCCTCTTTGTCCTGTCGTAATGACGACTTCTGATGTCATTGTGACGTAAATGTCGCCTGTGACATACCTCCACTGCAATATGATAGCACACTAACAGTGTTTATACTCCTGTTAAGAATATTGTTAAAAACTGAATATCTGAATAATCAGGATTTAAGCTTAAACAAAATGCATATTTATATGTTGATTTATCTACTACAACTTCTTTCATTTCGAATTCTTCTGTATAACTATTTATACCTTTTATAGGACTCAAACTATGTCAAAGACTCGCTAATAATTCAGCTCTTAGAAGAATAGGCATTAAGCCAATAGAGCAGCTGATGCCAGGATGTGAAGAATTTGCAGAAGACGAAGATCTATATCTCAGATGTCTTGTGAGAACTTTTGTACTTACAACGAGTCACCAGGTTGGTACAGCTAAAATGGGTGACCCGAGGGATCCCACGACTGTTGTTGACCCTCAACTAAGGCAAGTATTTATTAGCAACAATACTGAATTTTTAATGTCACATAAAACAACTTTTTAAGCCTGAAAATAACGCACCAAGGCTGAAAACAAAAACCCAAAGCCGTAGTGTTCTCCCCAAGACTTTTCTCAAATCCTATACATAAATCGCTCAGAGTGGATGGATGACTGTAAACACGGATGTCAGAAACAGTGTTATCGACATGCATAAAATTTGATACAGCTATTTTCAGTGCGAAAATTCTAAAGGCCGTTTTTGAAATACGATATAGTTTTTGTTTTGTAATGTTTAAAGGGACATTAGTCTAGAACACATTAGGACAAGTCTTCATTATAGCAACCTGCTTTTGATTCAGTATAAAATAAAATGTTCTACTCTGTTTAGTAAAAAATTTCCTCGAACATCAATGACGATTAAACTTTATAAAAAATATTTATTTTTGTTATATAAAACATTACTAAACAGTTACAAAACTGTTTTCTCTAAAAAAACATAATACATACAGCAAGTGAAAAAGCAGAAATTCATCTATTCATAAAATAACTTTTGAAATGAGTAAATTAGAAACTAATTCTTTATATAAAAGCAAATTATCTTTTTTTATTCTGTAAATCTCAATTATATTAAATGAGATATATATTTTATTTTATAGCATAATAAAGGCAAATAATTCAAAATTTTCGATTTTTTAAGTCTTTTAATTTTGTAGTTACTTTTATAAATATCACACACCTTTAAAGCTTTAGGATTACTAAATGAAAGAGATATCTTCAATTTGATATAAAATTTCAGTTTCTAATATACATATTTCAATAGTTATATTGCGAGTAATTAAGAGTTCTATTGTGCTATGAGTAAATTGTATGGAGTTTCCATAATTGCTAGTTTAAAATTGGCATGTTTGAATAGATTTCAAGGAAAATCAAAATAATTAACGAAGCATATTTCTTTTCTCTTTAATAACATCAACTAAAATTGCTACTAAAAGTACAAGTATATTGGATGCACCCGCTTTCTCACAAAATAAAACACCACGCACAGACGCACAGAACTCACATAGTAGACTAAAAAAATTATTTGAACACCGCAAAATATATACAACTAGAGGGCACTTTTTTATAACAGGCTCGCAGCCTCAAGTGTAAGCGTAAACTTATATAAAAGGAAAAAGATTTAATATATAACGTATGTTTATAACTAAAAATTGATCAATACAAAATTTATGAAACTGTAATATAATAGTATAATATAATCATAGAAATTAAAAGTGCATACGTGCTCTTTCCCTAATATCTTCAGTTAGAAATGACTCTTTAATGCTGATGTGATAAGGAAAATGTTGGTAACCTTAATATTTATGTTAAGGTTACCAATATTTCCATTATTATCAACCAGGAATGGTTTTGTCTCCAAGCAATTGGTGAAACCACATTCCACCTTTTTCGAGTTATAATCACACATATTCACAATGGCAAATTGAAGAAGCAGTTCACAAAGGACATTTTTTGGATTTTGAATAGTCTAAAACTTTACTATTACAAAACTCTAGGTCAAATTTTGTTACAATTACAGTACTTTATATATAACTATACATATATGAGAAAATACTAAGAAGTTTTCCGTAACTATATAAAAGGAAAAAGATTTAATATATAACATAAATTTTATAACTAAAATTGATCAATACAAAATTTATGAAACTGTAATATAATAGTATAATATAATCATAGAAATTAAAAGTGTATACGTGCTCTTTCCCTAATATCTTCAGTTAGAAATGACTCTTTGATGCTGATGTAATAAGGAAAATGTTGGTAACCTTGATATTTATATTAAGTTTACCAATATTTTCATTATTATCAACCAGGAATGGTTTTGTCTCCAAGCAGTTGGTGAAACTACATTCCACCTTTTTCGAGTTATAATCACACATATTCACAATGGCAAATTGAAGAAGCAGTTCACAAAGGACATTTTTTGGATTTTGAATAGTCTAAAACTTTACTATTACAAAACTCTAGGTCAAATTTTGTTACAATTACAGTACTTTATATATAACTATACATATATGAGAAAGTACTAAGAAGTTTTCCGTAACTTACGGAGACACTAAAATTCATACTTATAGAGAATGCTTGTTATGCTGTTTTTGAAAAGATAAGCAACAAGAATTAATTTTCCTTATAGGGTAAAAGGAATTGAACGATTAAGGGTAGTAGATGCTTCTGTCATGCCTACTATTCCGTGGAGCAATACTTGGATTCCAACGGCCATGGTAGCAGAAAAAGCTTCAGATATCATCAAAAGAACAATTAGATGCCGTAGAAAATCACTTGGATATTATTAAGTAAAAGTTAAGTTGAAGCTAATTTTGTAGTACGCATTTATCAATAGACTATAGATAATATTTGTAACGAAATATTTGGAAATGCCTTTTAAATAATCATTGACTATGTAATTATGATTTCAATAGTAACAAATAAACAAACGTAAAATAAATTCTTACTGTACATTTTTTCCAGTCATGAAGTCATGACTTATCGTCGGTATCTGTGATATTTACCAATTGTCTGACCAGTGAGAATTACCAAATATCTGGCAGAAATTCAAAGGTATTCCAACCCATTCCTTCTACAGCTGTAATTGTCTGGTGGTCACCTGAGTCTTGAATAACTCCTCCTGACCGAGTCTCAGATTATCTAATTAAGTCTATTATCAAAACATCTTAATTTGAGAACAGTAACAGCTTACGATTTAGTTGTTTTTTCACGCAAGCGGCTGGCTTACTGTAATAAAAGTCTTAATTGTATTTTATGATTAGGAAAAATATAGTAAAAACAGTAGACCGTAGCGCTCTAAATCAAACCTATACTGCAGGTACATATCCACCTTAAGAAATAATAATAATAGTAGTATTTTTCCCGTTTTACTGAATAAAATTTCTACTCAGAAAACAAATTTTTACGGTTGTAAAATTCTTTGCACCATAGAATTGTTTTTTATCGATAACCCAATTTGAAACTATCCACAAATATTACCATCGATATTAATAGTTTCTAAATTTGGGGTTTAAAGTAACGATATTTCAAAACAAGACAAAGGAGTGGCAACGAAGAGATTAAGGTATCCATTTAGTTGAAGTCTACTATGAGCAATCGATTCCATAAAAAGTTTCAATTACTTCTCATCCAACAAATTCAATAAAGTCCTTGGCCAAAAAATATTTTTGTGTTTTTTCTATCCCTAAACTCTCTACTCTTTAGTTACTCTGTTACGAACTCACGAATCCACCATCCTATCCTCATCTTTCATCTTTTAAATAATCATTGACTATGTAGTTATGGTTTCAATGGTAACAAATAAACAAACGTAAAATAAATTCTTTTTGTACAATTTTTTTCCAGTCATGGAGTTACTTATCGGTCGCTGTCTGTGATATTTACCAATTGCCTGACAAGTGAGAATTACCAATTATCTGGTAGATACTTGAAAGGTATTCCAATCCATTCCTTCTATAGCAGTAATTGTCTGGTGGTCACCCGAGTCTTGAATAACTCCATCCTGACCGAGACTCAGATTATCAAATTAAGTCTATTATCAAAGCATCTTAATTTTAGAACAGTAACAGCTTACGATTTAGTCGTTTTTTCACACAAATGGTGACTAACTGTAATAAAAGACAACTGTATTTTATGACTGGCAAAAATAAAGTAAAAACTTGATTTCTCGTGTACTCCCACGTAAAGATGTCATAACATGAAAGTTTGTACAGTTATTAAACAAATTACTTTTAAATTGTACCAAAACGTTTTTCAAATATCACTTAACTATCATAAGATCAGTATCTTTCCCATCTAAGCCGATCTAAACTTTAATTTTACCTTCAACATGTGGCGATAAATATTCCAAAGTACCTCTCCAGATTGAGTGATTGGGTCCAAAATTCAATGCAAATCTACTATTTGGATGTAAATAACATCATACCAAACTGAATCCATATCGCTCATTGATTTTTAAAGCGTCCGTGCCCATAAACAAATTTTATAATTTTATCCTTCCAGTTCCGTGCTTCTTTAAGTTACGGTAGGTTTTCTGAAAGTGTGTTTGTTCTGCGGAACCCTAGGGTTCCGCAACGACCTCCAGCAATTCCTCTAGAAATTTTAAAGCATCATCGAAATTTGAAAAAAAAAATCCGTAAATTCATTTTCTAATTTTTTTACTGATACCTTACATAGAATTAAAAATAGTAACTAATACGCCATAATAGCAATAATAAGGAATAGAAAAGCAATGTAACAATGAGCCAATCAAACCACACTCGATAGTATAACACAAGAATGAGTAAAATATTTATCATTGCATCGTTTTATAAGTATCATTTCATTAAAAAAATTCTTGCTTTCACACTACCTTTTGTATATATTGTCTACATTTTATACTGCTTTATATTGTTTAGTTTTTTATGTTTATCTCTAATCCCCTATATAATAATAGCCTAAGTTATCTGTCCGTCTGTCCTCGAATTTATGAAGCGGTTGGACCTGGAATGGATAGGTGCATCCATATTGGATTCTTGATGAGTTAAGGTTAGCAAAATTCAAAGCAAATCTTTAAAACGTTCGAAATCCCCCCCTTCCCCCCTTTTCGAGCATTTAATGACATTATATCAAGTCCTATTTTCCCCAGTTAAGAGCAAGTGATTAAGTTTATCACATAATAAATAAAAATAACATTTTTTTTTCTAGCATTATGACATCATTCCTTTAACCATCTCATTTAATCATTTCTTATTTTAAATTATTTAAATATCGTCTACATTATTTTCATACGTTTTATCCCTGAACTTAGATATTACGTAAATAATTTTCTTTTATATTTGGCTTAAATAATAGATTAGGTACATTTGTGATAGTTTTAAATTTAATCATCGTTAATTTTTTGTTTTCAACGAAAATTTATCACCGGTATTAACAACAAATTATTTTCATAAAAGTCTAGGAATTTTACGAACTAATAAATATCTAGCCTTAAGTTATATATCTTTGAAAATTAAGAAGATTGTCCGTTTGTGTGTCTGTTTTTTATACATAACCACACGGTTTGACTAAATGAATTCAACGTGATTCTAAACTGCATTCAAAGTATCGGAGACTTTACAGGAGTATGAAGATAAACAAGTTATTGATCGTGTACCAGATAATTCTCAACCAAAAAACAAACCTGCGGCATAGGGTACTTTACAAATCTTACTAACCCGTCATATGACGGGCTATATGCTTGTCAGTGATAAATAATAGTCTCTTAGTGTCTCCTTGGGTAATATTTATTTAGGAGTTCTGTTGCTATGTACATGGTAAGAAAAGGGTTTTGAGGAATAAAAAGTTTGAGAATCACTCAGTTAAGATATTGGTCATGGTGTGATAAACAGACATACACAGAGACACCATTCCAAAACTGCTGTGATAAATCACAATGGTCCGTCTACCCTGGTGGCTATAAGGCGTTCGTAAGATCCCACCGCAGATTCCCTTCAATCTTGATCACACTCAAGAAATGGATTTTTGTTCCTGATTCCGTATCTCCAAACAAAGGGACATAAAGTCCTACAGCATATACTTTAATTACACAGGGAAATGTTAGTCGTCTTCCAGAGCTCGAAACTGCTCTCATTCCCCCCCCCCCCCTAGGGACTCTATCCCCGCAAGCTAACTACTCAGCCATCTCGTGACCGATTTCAAAATTGCTTTGTCGTACTTAGAAGGGTTTAAAACAAGCATGTTCAACCTTTTAAGCTTCCCTAAACCACACAGGAAAACGAGATCTTTGCATCACATAAAATGTACCTTATGCTAATGAAAAAAATATTAAATATCTAATTAGCGCATTTAACTAATTAAAATTTTATTAATTTATGACTTTTCCCTTTTCTAAAGAAAATAACAAAGAATTTGACATGTCTTAATTTCACTTTACAATTTATATATAATTCATTATGAACTTCATTTACGATTAAAAAAAACTCATAAAATTAAGGTAATTATTGGCGTCAAATTTAAGAAATTAAGGCGTTATTACTTGGTTCGATTGGTAAGGTTGCGAACCTCAGCGAGTTCTGAAGATGCTGAAATTGCCTATTGATATTTATTTTGCTCGGGGCTAGTTTCTTTGGCCACGGGTTGGATATCCCTGCTCTAAATCTAAAACGTCAGTAAGCGAAGTCCAGTTTTATGACGTTCCTAACACTTGAAAACAAAACTGCATATGTCGTTCCAAACATTAAATTTCGGCTTCGTGATGTAGTAAGCCAGAGGTACTTGAGCCACGAGGCAGACTTTTAAACTTCGTGAGTGTATCTTTTCACATTTCACTCATCTTTGTAGGTCGTGTACTTCTCAATACACTGTTTTGAAACCCGAGGAATCGTTTATGCTAACCCTGTATAAATAGGTGGTTATCAAAATAATGGAAATACCCGTGAATATAAGTGGCATTTAAGAATGCGCTTTCCAATCATTAAAATATCCTATTTTTTTTTTAATATAAAAAGTACACTGCGGTAGATTTAGTGAAGTTGTATACATCTTGAATTTTTTTTTTTCAAAAGGGTAAAATATTAGACCTTACAGACTTTTGAAGAGGCCAAATTGTTTGAGCTGGACTAGCTAAAGCAACTGGAACCGAAACATCCCAGATTTTTAGACTAAGGGTACGGTGTCTAAAATCCTGACAATATACACACAGCACAGTAAGATAGGTTCAGCAAAACAAAATAGGTGACAGAAAAAACTGAGTAAAAGAGACTGACGAGTATTGAAGCGAATTGTATTACTTAATACGAAGACAACTGCAGCCAAAGAGAACCCAGACCTCAATCAGCATTGGTATTTTAAAATGTCGATAATTACAGTTAGAAGCCATATTCATAAACAGAACATCTACGGAAGAACAGCAATTCCCAAGCCACATGCAATAGATATTAATGTCTACACTGATACCACAACCATAAAACGTAGTCCATAATCACTGGAAGACAGTTATATGGTCAGACAAATAATCTTTTCCACTTTGTTCCACAACAGGAAGGGTGACCGTTTGGAGGATAGCTTTAAAAGGGTAGGATTGTGATTGTCTCCTTCCATCTGTCACGCAAGGAGGTGGATCTGATATGGTACGGGCAGACATGTTGTTTTCTGAAAGCCCAATCGTAACCATGAGAGGAAGGATCACTGGGGAGAAGTACGGGTACGTTTTAACTGACCAAGTCCATCGTATGACACAAACTTTGTTTACTGCAGGAGATGGAATTCTGCATGTTGATTATGCTCCTATTCATGCAACGTAAGTTGCCCAAACATGGTTTGATGAACACGAGGATGTAGTGAAGATCTCCCTTAGCTCACAGTCCCCCGGCCTCAATATAATGGAACCGTTATGCTCCATTTTAGAGAGTTCAATTTGGAATCGATATCCTTCATCGGCATCTCTCTCAGAACTTCAAAAATATCTCCATGAAGAATGATACAATATTCCTTTAAACACTTTTCAACACTTGTATGATTCGTTTCCTGGGCAAATCCAAACTATATTACACGCCAAATGCGGTCCTACACCATATGTATAGGAGATCCCTAATAAAAGTGTTTTCATTATTTTGATGACCACTTGTAGATATATATATGTGTGTGTGTGTATGTATAGTGCTGCGCACCTCAGCGCAGGATAATCCTCCCTGCAACCCCCAGATCTATTTTTTCCATACTTTGTATATAAAAAATGGTCATTTTCAGCAAACAGAACTAAAAACCTGTAATCCGTGTACAAATATGCATCGTTTTTAATTCCTTTTCCTTTACATTACTTACGTTCGTGTAGAAAAAAAATGTTTCGTAGCAATTTAAACCAACCAACCAAAAACCTTTAGATTACTTTTGTTTCACCAACAGAAGGCCAAATTTAGCAACATTATTTGCACCTGTTCCAGGGCACGTGTACGTCACTTCCATTGCACAACTTCCCATTTCAAGTAATTGTAAAAACGACAGTTTATATATATATATATATATATATATATATATATATATGTTTGTATGTGTGTGTGTGTGTGTGTGAGAGAGAGAGAGAGAGAGAAACCGAATGTGTAGCGGGTAGAATTGCTGCCCTGTCCTTTTATGATAAATGGCGCTATGAGAGCCATCTAGTTTTCCCATGGTGCCACTAACTTTCTCTGTGTGCGCTTGTCTATGATGTTGTTTTTTGTGCGGTGTCTTGTGACGTGTTCTTTGTACTGTGTTGTGGAACGTAACCAACGAATAAAAAATGGTTCTTGAAACTAGACTTATTTAACAACGAACTTTCGCATAAATGTATATTGCATGGATGGATGGATGAATGTGTGTTCGTCATACGTGGTTTTTCCGAAGAGACAAAATTATCCACAGTTATTCTTTGATACTGTAAAATAGTACTGACGATATTAGAATCTCTTACGCTCCCTCGTGTTAAATATCACTTCTTATAAAATTGCCAGTCGACAATATATGGTAAAACATGCGTGCGTACAGTAGCGTACGCAGAATTTTTTCAAGGGGGGTCATAATTCTAAAAAATAATAGCTCGCATAATTTCTACTAAAATTTTTATGTTTGCCATTTTATCTGAGATCAAGGGGGGTGGGGTGTTCAAACCCCTAAACTCCCTCCTTGCGTACGCACCTGCGTGCGTGTGTTGTGTTTTCACATTTAATCACATTAAAATTAATATTATACTAATACATAACCCCCGGGCAATGTACTTCACGTAGTGAAAAATAAATAAATAAATATATACATTATAATTTTAAACATAGAGTAAAATTACTAGTTGTTCGATGACTGAACAAACCTGAAATAGCTTTTAATAAAGTCCAGTCCTATTTTTTTTTCTCTCTACTTCGGTTTCTTTGGAAATTTATGCGCTTCTCCTCAAAATACATTTTGATAGAAAGTTCTCTTTTATATTCAAAACCTGAAGTACTTTTAGGTTTTTGTTACATCTTTCGCTTCTAGCTGTAATTTTACAATTTTCCTGTTTCACGAAAAGAAAGTTTGCCTGCGGCTTTTTATGAATATTTCATTTATGAATTCCATTTAGTTCACCGGAGATGAGGATTATTTTCTAGCATTTCTTTTAGAGACGCGTTTTCAGAATTTTACTTTACATTCCAGAAAAAAAGTTAAATGAAGGCAGAAAGGAAAGGAACATGAACAAAATTTAATAAGCATTTCTAGAAAGAGATTCTGCGATATTGGTAGCTTAACAGTTGACATACCGACCTGTGGACCGAATAGTTACTCATTCGACGCACGTTCTGCCCATTGAAGATTCGAAATATACATAATGTTAATGTAACCGTGCCGGTCGTAAATGCAGTGTTGTAAAGTATGCATTTGTGGAAGCGTAACTTCCCAAGAGAGTACCGTTTTTATGGTTTCTTACACTCAAATGAACTGTCTCAGCAGAAAAACGAATATGCCAATATCGAGTTTTCTTCAAGCAACCCCAAAAGTTTGAGTGAAGCATGTATATCATGCTTGGCGAATTATCTCTCATTAGGTAGCAGCATCCTCACACACCACAACCTCTTCGAGAAGGCTAAAGAACCAGTATTTTTTAGAATGTACTACACCGATAAATTATAAAAATTATATAACCGATAAATTATAATAAATTATAAAAAAGGCTATCATTTGTTTATTTAAAACGTCTTTCATATATATATATATATATGTATACATATATATATATGTATATATATTGTAACGATCCGTTACATGACCCCAAAGAACGAGGAACCCGAAGGTGACCTTTCGCGTGGACTCACGATTAGCCTCAAATAGAACCAGGTGGTCTAAGTACCTTAATTGAAAACTGTACGTTGCCGGCGCCTTATCGTCTAGTCATTGTAAATCTGTTGAATGGAACGCCGCTGTGAAAAGAGTGTAAATAATTACAGTGCACCTTGTCGCCCATTAGCGGTAACAAAAAAGGCCATTAAGTTGTTTGTCGGTGGATCTGAAGACTGCCTTTCGGCCACATCTGGAAACAGAACAGCTGATCCGAGGCTTGGGAGTGACTGCAAGATTACGTCACCCTGGTTCTGGAAGTTTCCCGAAGAACCGAGCAAAGGGAGCGAGTGCCGCTATAAAAAGGGAGGACAGGACTAGAAAGAGGGGCTTTTATTCTTCTCGAGGCTTCTACCTGATAGAGCCTGGTCGCTCAAAGACCGCTCGTATCTCCTTGTCTGCAGTTTTTTTTTTTTTTTTGTTTTTTTTTTTTTTTTTTTTTTTAGAGACCGCCAGCGTCTCTGTTGCTAGGAAGTCGACCTTCGACTTGGGAATTCCTTTCCCGTTATCTGCTAATTTTTAGTTAACTTCTTGCATAGAAGTAGGCAGCCGAGAGTGACTTTGCTCTCGAATTTGGATCGTCTTGCATCCTGAGATTTTCTTCACGAATCCCAGCGTGATACGCACTCAGAACTTTCGAACCTTGCTGTGAAAGCCAACTGTGCTAATCGTCAGTCGGAGTGATCGTGTCAGCATTATTCCCGGCACTAATTAGTGAACAACTCCTGTGATTGGAAGCCCTAGCCATACTGTTCCGGTATCCCACGCATCCTTAGTGTGTGAATATCATCTCTGTACGAGATCCCCGAATGTTAACATCCTACTGAATTTGTACATAGCTGTACATAATTTATTCGATTGAATAAAATATTTAATCTAGATTACCTAGGTTTCTAGCCTGTTTCATTGACGGCCTCGCCTACTTTATTCCCAGTACGTTACAATATCTATATGTGTATATATATATATGTATGAATATGTGTATATGTATATATATATATATATGTATGTATGTATATATATATATATATATATATATATTTATACATATATACATATATATACATACATATATACATATGTACATATATGTATATATATATATATATGTACACACACACATATATATATATATTTATATACATGTACATATATATATACATATATATGCATATATATATACATATACATATAGGGCTTAGTAGCAGAGTGATATGAAAAGAAATGCACAGTAGAATAGACAACATTTTAATTAAACGATCACGGACAATTATACACAACACATTACGAACATTCCAAAATACTACACTACTGAGTTACAAGCCATGCGCAGTACACTATGCAAGGTGTGGCGCTCCAGTCGAGTAGGGATAAACCACTTCACATAGAGGTAGGGTAAATAACGAGGCATTGACAAATATAAAATACAAATATATAACCTAACAATATATGCATATATATATATATATATGTATATATAATATATATATGCATACATATATATATATACATATATATGCATATATATATATATATATGTATATATATATATGCATATATATATATGTATATAATATATATATATATAATATATATGCATATATATATATGTACTTTATTAAAAAACTATTTACACTAAAATATTTGCTTTATATCGTTAAATTAATATTTGGAGTCACGAAAGGATCTCGACGATGGAAAAAAAGACATGAATAAAAGCGTTTAAGAAGTGCTGATAAGAATTTAGGTTTCAAAGTCACTAATCGGAGGTTAAACTGATTACGTTATTAAAATTTATGAAAATTCAAACATAAATAAAGCTAGTAAATTAATTGCAAGATTACAGTTTTACTTAAACATTGAAATATAAACCTTTATCATTATACATAAATATATATTGTTATTATTTTCAATGAATGACCTTGAAACTTCCAATGAACTGCAATTCGGTAGTCTTAGGAATTATCTTTCGGAGTTCTGTGGGAGTTCATTCGGTTGATTACGGCGGGCATCAGCATTATCAAAGAACTCCGTAGACAGTCAATCTGGACTCTTCGGTCAGTAACGGCGGAATACCCAGGGAGTTCAGCAAGAAGTCTGTACGCTATAGCCCCGTTTACATGTGCCAAAAGCAGCGTAGAATGCAGGGTAGATACGCGAATTGTACTCCCCTTTCAAGAATTATCCCTAGCTAGGGAAAAAATTGAGGGGTAAAAAGAACCCACCTTTCTACCCGGGTAATAGCAGAGTTTACTCTCCTTTCCATCATCCTTTGCGCTTACAGATGATTGCCGTCCCGTATGATTACGTGACTTCTAGCGACGATCCCGGCGAAATGGAGGGTAGAAATAATTGACCATGTAAACGGGTTTCTCCGACCCTCCAAGCAAAATCCCTTTACCCGGGTAAAAAAAAAAAAAGGTACATGACGAGTACGGTTCACTTTTTACAAGAGGAGGGTTGATTAACCCCTTCCCTGTTTTGCCCGTACGCCGTACGGGCACAGCTTTCGGGCCTTTACTGATTTCTATTTCGCTTGCATTGTTTCGGCCGTATTTTTTCCAATTTTATTAACAAATTATTCGTATAGATTCATATAGATGTCCAGTAAATGATAGTTTACAGCTTATTGTATTTTCTACTCTGATTGGTTCAAAAGCGCGGGTTTTTTCGCATGTTTTGTATCAGAAGACGAATTGTTATTTTTCAGTGTATAGCTTTCTGGTTATATTTTACTAACCGCCTGATAATTTTATTGATGTAAGAGTTGAATAATATATTTTTACTTTTAAATAATGGATAATTCAGAGCGTATAGAGCTAATTTCTTGTGATTCGAACTCTGACTAGGAATCAGAAACTGAATTATCTGTAAATGATAGTAGCGAAAGTTTACTAGATGATCTGGATAGTAGTGACTCTGATAGTAGTACAGATGGAACCAGTGAAGCAAGACAATTTTTTTAAATTAATTGTGATAATCCTTCGGATCCGCCTCCTAGATTTGCTTTCACTGGAATTCCAAAAATTAACTTGGATACCGATGAGACTAAAGGTAAACTTCAGTTCTATGATGCTTTCATAGAAAGAAAAAAAGTTGTAATAAATGCTTAAAAATATTAGAAATGTTAATTTTAATAGCATATCTTTACTTAAAAATGTAAAATGAACAAAAAAATGCAATAAAAAATGTGACATTTTTTGACCGAATTCTGGAAAAAAAAATGAAATTGTCAGAGTTAAACCAGGACTTACTGCCTGAAGCAGATTCTGAACAAACACGGAAATTCATGCTTCTAGTTGGTTTCGTATACACGGTTTCCGGACCCAGAAGGTAGAACCCTATCTTTTAAGCCATCGTCTAGCCATTACAGTGATCCCTCATTTTTCGCGGTTAATGGGGACTAGAACCTTCAGCGAAAGCTGAAAAACCGTGAAGTAGAATTTGCCCCAAGGAATTTTCGTGTATGCGGGTACACGAATGTTTTAAATATGTAAACAGTATTTATACTTTACACATTTAAGACAAAAATTACAACAGTTTGCGTATTTACTTAAACGTGTCAGTGCTAATTAATAAGGTTAATTACAAAACCTCATGCAGTAATAAACATTAATCAACATTGCTTTCTGAGAAAGTCGAAGAATTTTGTGTTGGTGGCGGAGGAGAGGCACTTAAAAGTTTCAATTTTTCGCTGATGGTCATCATCATCTTCCTCTTGGGCCCCTCGTAGGAAGATTTTGCAGGGGCACAGCGCGTAGGCGGCATTATAAGGGCTTAATTAATAAAAAAAAGTTATCGCTTAAACAAAGCAAGTTATCGCCAATACAACACTAAAATACAGTATGCGAGACAGTCAACATCATGGACAAGATTGGCGAGATACAACAAGAGAAGATGCTAGGTGAGGATGCGATGATGCGCAGACAATCAACTCACAGGGATAAATCAACTCGTATTCTTATTGGTCGATGTCGCACCAGAAACCAATCACGCGCCTTTATGACAGCCCGTGGTATGTACTGTGAATCAACTCTTCTCTTTGTTTGACATGCAGGGATCCTTCTCTCTCGCGCATCAATATGAAACAACGCTCCTTTCCGCAATGTGGCTGCCGACATGGTTATATTTTTTCATTTTTATTTTTTGATGAATATTTTGGAAAAACCCGCGAAGCACTGAAGCCGCAAAATATGAAGCGCGAAGTGGCGAGGGAACACTGTATATACCAAGTCCCAACATTCCTGTGAATACACTTCTGAAACCGATAAAGTATGTTGATTATAGGTGTAACTGATAGAAACAATCATACTGCATTCCAAATGCGAAATAACTAAGTTAACGCAAAATTTAGAACAATACAAGATAAGAGAAATTTTTAGATTTGGAGTTTTGGACTTCCGAAGCACGAAGAGATATAAATGACAGACATCTACGAATACATCACGTCCTTAGTATGAATGTAATGAATGAATTGAACAAACTAATATCGTTATAAAGCAGATAGCTACTAGATTCACGTCTGTTATTATTTCAGATAATTTCGAATCTTAATGTGTCTCTATACCTGACATCTGGATTTCTCTCGCTCAGTGTTAACCTACGGGAAAAATAAAAATTTTTCTCGCATTTTAAGAATTCTTTGAAAATAAATTATACCACGTGATAGATGGCAAATTCTCTAGGATGCTATCTTTTATTTAAAAAAGAACACAAAAAAATATATTTAATTTTAAACTACGAGAAAACTTTTTCAAAGCAAATAATATTTAAGAGACATAAGTTTTTAAAAAAGAGAAAGAGAGAAAAATATAGTTCTTAGAGAATTTGTACTTCTATCACGTGGTGAAATTTTTAAAAGAATCCTTAAAATGCGAGCCGGCCAGGGGGAATTTTATTTATCCCATAGGTTAACATTGAGCGAGAGAAATGCAATACGGTAGGTCGGTACCGGAGTTCATGGGTTCGAATTCCGCTATTAGCATGAATGTCCGTAGCAGTTCGTAAGCAGTAGGTCCCGGTCTTATTAGGCCTCGTAAGCAAAACAGTAGACCGTAGCGCTTTAAATCAAACCAATACTGCCGGTAAAGATCCACCTTAAGAAATTGTAATAATAGTATTTTGTCCCGTTTTGCTGAATAAAATTTCTGCTCAGAAAACAAATTTTCAAGGTTGTAAAATTCTTTGCACCATAGAATTGTTTTTATCGATAACCCAATTTATAACTATCCACAAAATATTACCATCGATATTAATAGTTTCTAAATTTAGGGTTTAAAGTAACAAAGGAGTAGCAACAAAGTGATTATGGTATCCATTTAGTTGAAGTCTACTATGAGTAATCGATTCCATAGAAGGTTTCAATTACTTCTCATCCAACAAATTATCGATTAAAACTTCTACCTGATAATAAATAGCAACCAACAGCATAATATGGCAACAGCAAGTCAAGTTATAATTCTACACATCAAAAGTACAGGGAACTATGTCAGAAATTCTAGAAGAGAGCACAAAGATTTTTTATAATAGATTTCATGGAGTTGGGCCGTTTTTAGTGAAAGGGTTTATAAACATCTTTAAGGTATTAGTGAACACACAGCGTTTGTAAATCAGTGACGCAACCACGGAAAGGGAGGAACCATGGGTGATTCTAAGTAAAAAAAATTTCTAAACATCCTACAAAATTTTCTGAAAAGGTATAATTTAAAATAAAAATTATATTAAAGTTAATTTCTGGATGTCAAAACTAGAGGTGAATGATATCTGAATTTTAATATGGTGATATATCTTCTACCAAAATATTAATATATTAATATGTTCTAATATATATCATCTCATTATAGAATTGGAAATATACGTGTGTTCTGTATAAAATCATACAAACACACATATATCACATATTGCTTTAAAAAAGGAAATCACATAACAATGTTAATATTCTTCAGTAGAAAAAAATTGTAGATGCATCAGAAAAGGAAAAAGGATGAGAAAAGATATAAAACTTTCTAATTATCTTCAAAATTCATATATATATATATATATATATGTGTGTGTGTGTGTGTGTGTGTGTGTGTGTGTGTTTATTTATTTTTTTAATTTTCAAAAACAGATTTTTCTGAAAATTCTTTTTAAATTTTCAGGAAAAAAAATCGGTTTTCTATAATGTTTGGAACAGACTCACACAAATTTTCAGAAAATGTGGAAATTTTCGGATCAGAATCACACCTGGGAGGGACTAAGAGGATGAAGTATCCTCCTCCCTATAAAGTTAAGATTTTTCTTGGTTCTTTAAAACTTTCTGAATGTATAGTTACTAAAATAAAAGTTTCTTTAGAGTTCACTTTTCATTCTGTCTCATTAATTTTTTTTTTCTATCATGTAAAAATTTTTGGTCATAGGAAAAAAAAAAGGTTGATTTTTCCCACAGCAGAACTATTTAGACTACTGCTGATCAATGATGAACTGGATCTGGAGAAACCACTAAAAGTTAAGAATTGCCACTTGTCTTTAGCCACCCATACATACTGTTTGAAGTTCTGGGAATAGCCTTGATGCCCCCTCATAAGCTACTGAGGGACCAAGAAGCAACATTAGGCACACTTAAATTTGAAACAATATAATGTACTTTGTTTTTCTGAATGTGGGCATTTAATTTAGGTTATAGTAGCCATAAGATGCCTAAGAAAATCCTCGAAAGTATGTTTAACTGAATAACAATTTGTTGTAAGATAAAGAAGTTTGAAGCAAAGGACATAAAAAACATTTACCAAACACGTACATGCATCTCTATCTTATCAAGATATATACATATTAACATGATTGCTAAAATTTTAAGACAACTGCGCGTAAGAGAACTTAGAACCTTTTTTCCATGAGCAACTTTGAAACCGACTTTAGGTTTGTTTTTTTGGTTTGAATTCGAAAACCTTTAAATCATGTGATACATGCTTCAAAAATTAGTCTACTCAAGTATTCTGGCTGTGTATTGTTGTATATGAAAAATAATAAATATAAGAAGATTTTATGTCCAAATGATGGTCTTTACCTCAAAACATATTAGTTCACAGCCTTTTTTCCAATTTGTTAAAACATTTGGAAATAGAGGTAATGTTTTTACCCCTTAAAAGATGAGAACAAATCTTATCCAAAAATTCAAAATTCTCAATCTTTGAAAAAATGGATATAATGATCTTCATTGACAATGTAAGCTACAGTAACTCCTTAAGTAAAGGCAGTGATCTGGTAACTTTTAAGTTAAGTAGTGTTATAGTATCAAGGATCGACCCAGCTAAAAAGCCATCGTGTTCATTAATGGCAACTAGGTTTGTGGTTACATGACTTCCAAGTTCTTAATATGTCTGGAGGTGCATGCTAAGCCTAAGAGTCTTCTGTTTGGTCCCTGAGTAACAACTTCCAATGTGCAGAATTTTAATTCAGCTAAAGAGCTTACACTCAGATTTACATAAACTTGTCAGGCCATTTTTATTAAAGAAATGTTTTTAAAGTATGAATTTAAAATTAGCTCATTCCATGCAATAAATATTAAAACTGTGGAAAAGAAGCTGCAACAAATAATTAGTAATATTTAAAAGCCTGGAGTGAAATTGAAGCTATTCTCACAAAAGGAATTACATTATTATTTTATACTAGCAAATAGCCCGTCATATGACGGATCGGTAAAATTTCTAATTTTCCAGAATTGTAAAAAACCCTATGATGCAGGTAAAAAAAAAAAAAAAAAAAATGTTTTTTTTTTTTGGCTGAGAATTACCTTTCAACAAAAATAATCAATTAAAATTATCACATATGTACTAATCTATTACTTAAGTCAAATAAAAAAAATTATTTGCTTATTATCTAAGTTAAGCGATAAAACATATGAAAATAATGCAGACAGTATTTTAATAATTTAAAATAAGAAATGATTAAATGAGATGGTTAAAGGAATGGTGTCATAATGATAGAAAAAAATGTTATTTTTACGTATTTATTTTGTGATAAATTGATAAATTTAATTGCTTGCTCTTAAAATGGGGCTTGATATAATGGCATTAAACACTTGAAAAGAGTCGGGGTGGATTTCGAACGTTTTAAAGAGGACAGTATTTTTCGCTGTGATACGAAGCTTATTCATACCAATTTACTTCAGAATTGGATCTATAGTTTAGGAAAAGATAAACTTTACTCGCTTTGAATTTTGCAAACCCTAACTCATCCAAAATCCAATATGGATGCTCTTTCCATTCCAGATCCAACCACTTCATAACTTCGAGGACAGACGAGCCGATAACTTAGTATATTATTACATTATGAGAAGAAAATTTAAGGGTACACAACATGAAATGTTTATGTGGCCAGGGTCATCCATAAAGCAATACGTGAATTTAATAAAATAAAAATTATAAAAAGGTGAAAAAATAGTAAAATTTTATTTTTAAAATAATAAAACAACTTTCAGAATATGAATTTAAAAGAAAAAGCAGAAAGTATTATATTTATTAGACATTAAAAAAAATTGGTTGTGTCGGGGATAGAACCGTCAACCCGAGAAGTACAACGATTAAGTGGGTGGACATTTTGCCAAACGTTCAACGCCTGCTCATTGTGAGCGAACTAATTAGAGTATATGAAGGTTCAAGTATGAAACAATCCAGAAATTTAATTATTACTCTCTGCCTTTGCCATCCTATCAAGAATGAATTTCGTATAGAATAAGAGGAAGGATAAGGCTTGAAATAATAGTATTAAATGCTCGAAAAGGGGGATGGGCTGGATTTCGAACTCGCTTTCAATTTTGCTTACCCTAACTCATGAAAAATCCAATATTGATGCCTGTATCCATTCCAGGTACAACCTCTTCAGAAATTTGCAGACAGACAACTTAAGCTATTATTATATAGGGGATAATTGTTTACCACCGCACAAAACACTGTATGGGTCATTATAACATAACTTATAAACAAACTGCAAATAAAATAGTGGTAAAACACATTAAATTTCACATATTCATAATAACTGTATAATTTTCAAGAAATATGTTTAATTAAATGGATGATAGTCAGAATATTTAAAACAAACGAAACAATTATTTCAGCAGGCATCTTTATTGATTCCCATAAATTTAAAATATTTACAAACTATTCTTGATTACATTGAAATAGAATAATACAAATGATTGATCAATTACACATAAATCAAAGTGCTTTATTTTTTCAGAAAAAAATTATTTATTTTAAGAAGCAGAACTATTAACGATTGATAAAAAAATACTGTTATGTTTACATAACGAAGACAAAAGAAATAACTCAATTTTTACTGCAGTGAAACATACAGTGAAATGGTAAACAAAGCTCTTAGTAGATTTCATTCTGAAAAAAAAAAATCAACTGGGAGCTTTTAAAGTAAGGAAGTATTAACACAGATATTAGAAATACAGAGATGTTACATCCAAGAAATATAATAAAGTTTACAACCATTTCTGCACTTTGTAGGATTCAACGATAATATAGTTAGCATAATGTGTTACCTACAAAGCAAGTATGACATTACCCTTTCTGCTCACTGATATTTTGAAATGAATTTTTTGTAAGCAAAAGATTACCTGCAATGTTGCAGGACTATGAAACAGTATATACGTATATATGTGAATGTGTAAAGTTCTTTGTTATTTTTAAACTTTTTTTTCCATATGGCACAGAATTTTAGTTAGAAGCTCATATACTCAGATATGTTCATAAACAAAACTTGTATCAATTAACTGCAATCTGTTAAAGAAAACTAATATGTATATATATATATATGTATGTACTTATATATATATATATGTATGTATGTATGTATGTATGTACGTATGTATATATGTATATATGCATTTACATTTTATATATATCAAGTACACTTGATAAGTGGAACCATAACCTACAATTTTTAACAAATTCAAAACATCATTGGCCAATTAAAATTTATTTTTTGAAGTGGTCAAAATAAATAGTGAGATAGCATATCTCATTAGTGCTAATGTGAATTCTTGGCATGAACATCAATATTTTTGAATGGCATTTGAAGAAATAAGCAGCATCTGGATTAAGGAAATTCATGTCTGGCTTATGAAAGTTAAGAAACAAATCATGAAACTAGTTCAGATAGGAAGAGCTAGGAAAAAAAGCTTTTATAATACCTCAACCTGATTTAAAATCATTGCTATGTAATCAGTTATTTATGTGAAGTCATTGATACAGCAAGAATTCCGACAGCTATTATTGTACAGTTTCACAACATTGCTCTAGCTTACTTATAAGCATTTGGCTCTGTAGAAAACTGAATATTGTAAGAAAGCTAATCACAATAAAATACCAGACTGTTACAATCCCTTTATAGATCTCAAGTTCTATTTCTGTTTTGGATGTGAGACACAAGATGCAACTTTATTTACATCTTGTTAAATAGTTTAGTAGTATTAAATATCCTCTTGCTTTAATGCTGTCTGCTTTAACTGCAACACACTCTATTCTTATTGTTATATTTGTCTAATTGGATTCTTTTAATCATTCCTTTTTGCACATATATCTAAACAAAATAAGGAAGACTATTATATTTTATAAAGTTTTAAAGCAATTTTCAGGGAAATAATATGATTTATCGATGAGAGGTATCAGCATTGTTAGACACTTGAGTAGTAGTAAAACATAATTAAAAATTTCTAATTTAATAACCCATTTTACAGACAATGAAAAACCCATAGTATATAATCTTTAACAGTAACAATATATAGTCATGCCTAATCAAATAACAAAACTTATGATATTCCACTAAACTCAATCAAAAACCAAATGGATCATAGCTCGTCATTTGCAGTTAAGTGGTAATCAATATGTGCTGAAAAAACTGATACAGGCAAACCTACCTATAACAGATAACAATGCAATATATGATTGCATGAATGCATAACATTGGATAACATTCTACACATTCCTCAATTATACGTATCAGAGTACTTGGGCATTCTCATGTATGGCTTATCATGTATTAAATGGATGTATCAGTTTTTTTAGCACTTCGGTGTATACAATAGAAACCTACATAACACAATGATGGTTATCACTAAGATAAACAATCCACTTTCTTCAAATTATAAAAATACTTTTGCTGGAATGATCAGATATCAAGATAACAAAGGGGAGCACCTACACTTTCATTCTAGGGATACTATATTCATTATGATTTGTCAGAACAATTCTGAAAAGTGGCACCCCTTTTTAATAAAAGAAAACTCTTTTCACAATAAACTAATGAAATATGGGAAGTTGACTACTGTGACTATTAAATTTAACAAACAGGAACCTTTAACAAACTCAAAATATTTCCTTCATACTTGTTAAAAACTGGAGTACAACCCAGGATGATAAATACCAGCCCTGCCTGTATTCCCATTTCCTGTGTTAAATTTGACTAAGACTTGCCTTTTATTCATTTCTGCAGGAGCATTAGAGGTATTTAAGAACAGTCATCCCCTTTGGCATAGTTCCTTCTTTTGCGCCAGAAGTCCTGTCCCTTGTGCCAATTACCAGCAATCAGGCTGTCGATTATAATACGAGCTCGATCAGGCCACAAAGGATGCTTCTGCTCACAGTAACGATCTGCCAGTTGATAAGCTGCATCAATTACAGTCATATTTTCAGTTGAAGCCATCTCCAGGGTTTTTTGTGTTAAGCAGTATATCTATAAAACCAAATACAGTGAATATTCAAGTGTTAAAAGTCCTGATGAAGTAATGTTTGGATAAAAGAGTTTGGGTTCAACAAATCTGATTTTCAAAAAGAATAGAACACAAGTCCTCTACCTTTACTCCAGTGGCATGCGGTCCATATGTGCAGGATGTGCACTGCACACCCTGACAAAATTAGGAGAGACAATAATTTTCTGCACCCATGTCTACCTATCTTTATATGGTATATAATAAATATTATTTATAATATATTCAAATATTATGTTGATTTGCTTGCTTGTATTCTCGCAGTGCGTGCGGTACTAGGTGCTGCATCACGTAACTCGTTCAAAAGCAAACATAAGAAATTTTTATGCGTATGCACTGCGCACTAATAGAATATCACGCTTTATATGTATGGGCTACTCGAGAAGACCAGCATACTATGGCACTGAGGCAAGTGCAGCTATTTTTCCTGCACTTGGCATTCACAATCATCCGAAGGTACGGTTTATTAAGCGTTGTATTAGAGCGGGGAACAATTTTGTTTTCTTAGACAAAAAGAAATGAATTTTAACTGAACAGTCCAACTTTTACCATTCATTGTGTTTTACAGACAGTATATAAGTTATATTATGTAACACCATATCCCTGGTTTTGTTTTTAAAAATTGTGAAGAGGTTTTTCGCAAAATATATGATTTCCAAATGTTAAAAACAATTAATAAATAGAATTTAATCCACTGACGAACGAGAGACAGTTTGTTCTATTGCGCCAGCGTGTAGGGAAATCCTCTGCACGTGGATTAGACTTTCGGTTTGTCGGCACAAATCAGCATTCTGATGAGGCATCGCAGCGGCAGGCGCCGTGTGGTGCTACATTTGCTGAAAATATAAGTTTTTTGTGGAAATATAAGCTTTTCGTTATTTTATTAGTAATACGGATAGACGTATGGATTTGGTGTACAAATGAATAATAAGCGTTAAGGAAATGTTTAATGTACATTTTTATGGTTTTATTATTATTGTTGTTGTTGTTGCTCTCTGCACACCCTGCATGAACACCTACCGCACGCCACTGCTTTACTCAAATATTTGAAAACTATATTTGACTACCAAATAACTTCATAGAATTAAATAATAAAATTATCTCTCTCATTTGAATTATTTAACATAACATACCATTATTTATGCAATTTTTAAACAGAAAAAGTACAAAAAAAGATATTATATGTGATTTATTTTGGGTTTTTCTCTGGTGTATAGAAAGTTAAATAACCAAAAGTAAAGTAAAAGGTATATATAAGGAAACAAAACAAGAAAGTTATATTTGTTCAGAAAAGAAAGGAGAAAATAACATTTAGAGTGTACTCACAGAATGTTCCCAGTCTTTATGGAAATGCCTTTCAATTGCAGGATCAACATACAACCGACCATAGTGTTCATATGCAGCATTCACAAAAGCCTAGATATAGTTATTCAGTAATGGAGGAACAAAAGAAAAAAAATCTACTGTAAAACAACCTGTTATTGAAATACATATACAATTAGGAAAACTAATCAAAAAATAGAAATATAATTATATATTTAAATCTACTGTTACATGTAAAAAAAAAGATTCTAAATGATTTAACAATATATGTCACACTTTATAAGTAACAGTTCAAAGGCCACACTATGTTATGTTACAAAGAGAAGGTGCATCAGACAGCATAAGCAGTGAAATCAAACCATTTAAAAGTCAGCATTTCAAAGACTTGCATAATATTGAGATAAATCTAACACATAATCCTAAATAGCAAATAACTGCTTAATTTGAATTGACCCTTAATATTTCTTAATTGTTAACAACTAGATCCGAATACAAACTTTACTGTTAATGCATTTAAAGATTGAATAGAAACGTGCTATTTTTCAATATTATTAAATAAGTGAAAATAATCATACATTCATTAGTTTGGAATGCTATAGTCTATTGTTTTGTTACACTAGTTTAAGTTAAATGTAAAAAACACAATAGTGGCTGGCTTAACATTTTACTCAAAGTAGCATTAGAAGTTATTCAACATAAATATTACAAATTTCACTCTAATTAACAGCAAACAGAATAACTTATTTTTACTCACAGCTTCAATATTTAATTTTAAATAAAATAAGTTTAACAAAAGTTAACTTTCTGGTAAACAATTTGCATACATTATTTATACATAGTTTTATATTGGTCCCTCAAACCACTTATATAAATAGAACTTTACTGTGTAATTGATTTGAGTAGTATGAAATTTATATTAGTACTACAATTAAGAGCCCCATTTCTATATACACATTTACCATATCCTTTGGAGATAAACTTATATTTAGAAAGAGTTTTATGACCTTCTTTCCAAAAAGATAGTAAAAAAAATCAAAATTTATAAAATTACTAAAAGTTGGAGAGTAAACTATTTTTTAAATATTTACCTGTACAGTTTTTTAGAATTATTTTAGATACTTTATTGTGTACATGTCAAATAAAATATTTAAATACTAAATATAATTGTATTAGTCTAAACCAGGGGTAAAAAAAAGGAAATTTAAGCTTTAGCTACTACTGGCTAAATGTAATCTGTAGAATATATTGCACTATAGCCCATGTGTAATTTTTTAATGATAGATAATTTTCTAATAACTCAGGGATATCTCATATGTTTCCCGATGGAAAATTTAAGCTTATTAAAGAATTACAAGAATTAGACAAAAAAATAATATCAATATTAAACAAGGTAAATTTAGAATCCTTTTAACATACAGTTTATGACCTGTATGCAAGAATTATGCCCATATCTTAATCATTATTTCCCAATCATTTAAATGAAACTCTAATTAAAAATAATCCAAATTATACACTTATGTTTTAAGAAAAGTTTTCTTCTCCCAATTTAAGTAATTATCCTTATAAAGATATCCTTCACCTTACACAATTCTCTTTCCTTTAAAAATAAGAACTATAATGGATAAGTAAAGAAGAAAATTCATTGATATAATTTTTCAGGTAGAAAACAATTAAAATATGCAACCATTCTATTAGGTATGTACTCCAAGACATAGGTAATATCTCGCTCTGCCATCAGTTTAGCATCTTCTTCAGATTTTAGCAGGGCATTAGCAGATCCACAGACCACTTTAGCTTTGATATTAAGAATTGTATCACGAGAAAGGACCTGCAATGACAAGAAACATAATACATTATGTACTCAGAAATCTTTTTCTTCGCAAAAATAAAGTTTAATTTCTCTCTGTCTAAATATATTCCTCCAAGTCCCTTTGAAAGCCAACATAAAAGTATGAATCACATTTTTAATTTAAAAATATGTTGTATTTTAGAACCCTTGCACAGATATTTGAAATATAAAATTAAATTATATAAAGTTTAAAGATAAAAAGGAAAATGTTAATATTCCCATTTATATACTGCACTATTTAAATACAACTGCTATTACTTAATTTTAATTTTAACTTATGGCAGATTGTCTACCCCGTAAAGTATAAGATATTTGTGTACACTTGCTACCTTTTTGATCATCCACAGAATGAAGGATAATTTACACCATTGATAGTATATACGTACAATCAAGGAATATCTTATACAAAACAGATCATTTAATCATATTTTTTAAAGGTTTTATAAAAGCTTAATCTACTTACATGTCCAACAGCACATGGTGCCAAAATATCACAATCATAGCTTAGGATAGCATTGTCTCCAATTGGTACTCTATCTACTTTTAATCGACCTCTTGCCTGGAAAAAAAAATAATGAAATAAAAACCTGACAATACACTAGGAATTCATATAAAATACTATACAAATTAACACAAATTGGTTTGCTTTGTAAATATGCACAGTAAATTTTCAATAAAAATGAGTTATCCGAATTGAAATTAAATTAATTTTTTATCTAAATCTAGAGCAGGGATGAGCAAACTACGGCCCATGGGCCAACTATGGCTGGCCGAAATGTTTTATCCGGCCTGTGGATAGAATTTTAAATTGCTGGTCTGAGACAAATTAAAAGAAATATATATTTATACATTATATATCCATCTCCTTTTCTACTTTGCTTAAATATTATATCCCAAATTTATTATCTCACACCCAAAAGATCAGCAGTATATTAGCTTATTATATGTGAACATGTATTTTCAACTTTGAACCTTAGAAAGAATAATTTCAGAAGTAGACTGACAGATGAGCATTTAGCCTTGCTTCTTAAAATCAGTACATCTCACTTTGAACCTCAGTATAAGGAACTTTTAAAAATGAAATCGCATTTTCATTCATTTCATTAACACATTTAAACCATAATAATTGTATATTGTATTTAAATTTTAGAAAAATTTATCTTGGCCAGCCGAATTTATTTTCTTTGGATTTTTGGCCCATGGCCGAAAAAGTTTGTCCATCCCTGATCTAGAATCTCAACAATAATTCAAAGTTAAATTTCCTCAGTTCTACTAAATTTCTAATTTTTAAAAAATTCTTAGTAAATTTTTCTTTTTTTTATTTTATTTACTACTACTTGGGAGATTCTCAAACAATATGGTAAATTAAATACACTACAGAAAAATGTTAAACATTGAGTAGAATGAGCAAAAAATGTCAGATTTAAGAAAACAAGGGAAACTGTTTGACCCCAGAAGTAAGTGTGCACAGCTTAATACAAGGACATGGTGCTGGACAAGCTGTATATGTCCTAGTACTTTCCTAGAACAGTAGTTTGTTTAGTTTGGATAAATTGGATTTTAGTAAATATTTTTCCTAGACATGGGCTAAAACCAAGATCTACTGCTAATGGTCAGTCCAAAGAGCTGTGAAGGTGCATGCCAACAACTTGATTTGAACTAGAGACTCTGACATCAAAAGGTGCTAAGAATGGCAGTAAAAGTTAGCAAAGAAGTTCATGTGTTACTGACTCTCACAGAAAGTGCTAGCAAAATGAAATTAGAAACATTTTTAATCCTAGTACTGTATTGCAATTTGTGTGTTTTATGCAAAGTCCTTCAGTTAGTTTTCACTACTATGATCTTAGTTTAGTACTACAAGTAAACTAGCATTTATGTATTTTTCACTTTAAAATGTCAAAAAGAAAATAAACTCTTGATTAACATTAAATATAATTTTAATCAAGCAAATGAATAAAATCTTGATGTCTACTAACTTCTTCCCTAAAATGACAAAAGAATATAAAAAAAACTATTTCTATTGCATATATCAATATAGAAATGTGTTTAATTGTATTGCCTAAACTTTTTTAAAAAAGATGTTTTAATTTTCTAATTTTTTTATATCCTAAAATTTGTATTTGAATACATTACATTATTTTTTTTTTCTTAATCCACACTGACAAAGCTATAAACTAAATGTTTCTTTTGTTGATCAAAACATGCATGTATGGTTTTCAATATGTGGACCTGAACAGCAAAAACAACACATTTATACTTTAGTTTTAAGACTTCTTTCTATCATTCCCATAACTGATCATGGGATGTTTAGTGTGGTTGAAAAGACAACTGATAAACCTTTTCTGTCGCACAAAGGATTAAGTACATCTTTTAACAATTTTTACTTTTCTAATGTTTTGGTTTGGGGCATCACAGTCAATTATTATGCAACAGAAGGGTTGAGTTAGACCTGGGCTTCTGTTTACAGCCAATTACAAATGGCTATGATCATCTATTCCAACAATAAGATTTAAACTTGTGCACTCCAAATACCAAATGATACCAAAGTATACCAAATGATAGAACTATATTCAGGGTATCTGCCAAAATAAAATTTTTCAAATCCATGACTTTTCCTGATTTAGCAGATCATTTTCCATGACTTTAAAAAGCTTTCGTTAAAGTATATATGAATAAAACTTCTGATGTACATACAAATAAAATATATGCTTTTAGAGAAATTACAGGAATTTTATCATAAAAAAACTATAAACTTACTTTATAAGTGTTAATAAACTCACATACATAAAAATAAATTGTTGTATCTACATATCTAAGTTTAATCATATAGCAATTTTTCAATCAAAATGTTTCCAATTTGAATTCAGGGTACTTTGGTATTATCCAGGTGACCATGAATAATAGCCAAATATAACCCTATAATGTTTATATACAATATCCCTAGAGATAAACTTATATTTTGTGAAAAAATCTTAACTAATTTTTATTAAAAAATAATAATTATTATATTAATAAAATTTTAATCTACAATTTAAGAAAAAACCAGAATAATATACATTTACCCACCCATTAAGCTTTCTTGCTTTGAGTTTCCTTGGTGAACAAATTTTACTTGGCAATAGGGTCAATAAGTTCATACATAAATACCAAACTCAGTAACTTCATCCAAATGACAAGTAAAAATAGAATTAAACAATTCAATGCATTTTTATTTAATCAGTAGTTTAGCGGATCCATGACTTTTACTCATTTTACTTGAAAAATCAAGACTTTCCATGACAAAATTAATCCATTGTCTAAATCCATGATTTTCAATGACTTTCCCTAACTTTCCAGGTGTGCGGAAACCATGTATATTACATTAGAAATTGCTTATATTTAATTGAATAAATTTTTTATTTGTTATTGTAGCTCTATCTATTTCTTTGCTTACAGGTCTGGATGAATTTAAGTTATTGAGAAGTAATTTTAAATTCACCTGCCAATACTTTCGTGAACTTACACTGCTCACGAAAAAATTTACAAAAATATTTTTTTTATTTAATTTAGAATAAACTTAGTAAAAATCATTGTCTATTTTCAACTTATAGGATTTGTTCTATTTGTACAGTAAGAATAAATTCACACCTGTCTACATATTTAGAATTTTTAAAAAACTCAATAACACAAAGAAATGTATTACTCTTATCTTTTTAAAAAGTAAATGCATTTAATTAGTAAACTGGAAATATTCCAGGGTTGGAATTTAATTATTTTTGATAAGGTTCCTTTATTTATTTTTGACTGGTAAGCTTTTCTTTCTTTCTGAAGGGCTATGTGACTTAAAAATTCTAGGCATTTCTTTACCTTCGATATCAACATATCATGAAGATCACCAATGCTCTTTTTACTAGTATCGGTGACATAGACATGAGCTGCACCCCGCTCTAGAAGACCTGAAGTTACAGCTAAGCCTGAAAAACAATCAAGTTGATTATTGACTAAAACCTTACAAAAATTAAAAAACAATATAATAATACTGAAATTATTAAAAATATCAAAACATTATAACAATTCAACTTTAACCAAATTGTTATTTCCAAGGTTTTGCCTAATATTGAAATTTGAAGATCATAACCTCTATTCCCAACAAAAAATACACTATGCAGTATCTGTCTCAAAAATTTCTCAAATAACTAAAAAAAAAAAAAATAGTTTATATTTTTATTTATTTATTTTAATTAAAAGGCTAATAGTTTCAGTTAGATAAAAATTAGGTGAGAGAAATAAGCATTAACTTTTTAGGACTTTCTCCATCTAAAATGTTCATATTAAAAAATGTAAATAAATTGGAGCAATGAAAAAAAGCATTATCAATTCATAACTAGCTGTACTTTCAAAATGCTTATAATAAGGATCTGAAATACCTAAATGATACAAATTACAAACAGTTATAATCAGTTTAGTGCTGCTCTTTCTCTACAAATATCTACAATAAAGTTTAAATATTAAGTATATTACATGTTATGTACCAAATGGTTGGAGAGATTTCATTAAAAACTGTTCTCAATGGAAAGTACTAATATGGTTTGAAAGTGAATCTGTATTATAAAAATAAAAGCTAAAAATTACTTGGTAATAAACTTAACAAAATTTTACAAAGTTTGATTAAAAGTTTTACCTGCATTTAAAAACTTTTAAAACTTTCTAACATACTTCATGGAGCAATTTTAAAAGTTGTTTAATATGTTCATATTTTTATTAAAAACTGTACTTATTTTAAAAAATTATGAAATTTTTATTACTTTTCTTTCCTATTTTATAGCTATTTAAGTAAAACATTGTCATCTAATTAAATCAACTATATAAAAATAATTGATTTTACTAATGACAGATATTGTGAACCCAAATATACCTTAAAACAATGCTTTAAAAAATGCATTATAATTTTATTTTATTAATAATAAATTTACTTTGAAAGTAGCTACTTAATATAAATTTGAGTAGTTACTATATATTGATGTTTTTTTTCGGAGGTATTTACATTTTGTACACAATATGTGTTTATAAATACAACTAAAAAGATAAAGAGATAAACACATAAGAAAACAATGCAATGAATGAACAAACTATGCTTTACCTATGCCCCCAGCACCTTGAACAGCTACCTTCATGCCACTTAGATCTCCAGCTCCCAGGTAATTTAGAGCAGATTCCATTGCACAGAGGAGACCTAGAAAAAAAAACATGTTCTCACCTAATATCTTATAGTGCACAGAAAACACAACCTCTAATTGCATTGTTTCTACTTATTATACAGACAAATTATACTTTTTATAATGCACTTTACTCATAACATTTAATTTAGAAGTTTAAGTGACAAAGAATAATGTAAGAAGTATATCCAAGGATAAAAATCCTTGCTGAGGAAGCAATTGGATTCAAGTAAAATAAGTAGTAGATTAAAAAACTGTTAGAACTGTCATCTTTAGAATGTAAATGGACATGACTGTCAGAACACAGCCAAGACAACAGTATAATTTTATGAGAAAGTAGAAAAAAGTTATCTATATATATATATGAGTATATGCGTAATTCTAATTTAACAGATTTTTAAAAATTTATCACCAATACAAACAAACCTCTAGCAAGAAGAACTGCAGCATTTCCAGATCCACCAATATCAGCTGGTCCTGAAACAACCCATCTTGTACGGGAATGCACATTATATAAATCAAATGTGTTAACACCAGTATCTATACCAGCAACTATAAGCAGACAGAAATATAATCTGAAACTGTGACATAAATGCTTACACATTACAAAGTGAAATCAGAGAACTAAAACAATTTACAGTATAACTATGTTCATGTATGTATATACACATATATGTGATAATTTAGCCTATTGCATAGAATACTACAATTATGTTTACATGATTGCTACATATAAATGATTAGAAATAAGATAAAAAAAAGGTACATATGAAATATTTATTTTTTTCTATATTAAAAGAATACCCTAGCAAAAATAAATAAATAAATAAATAACAATACACCCATAAAATGCTTTTTTTTTTTGTTTTGTTTCTTATTTGCCTCTTCATTAATGATGTCTGATAATTCTAAATCTTTACATGATTTCTTTAAAGTTGCTAATAATGCTATTCAAAAAGATAGAGACAATACAATTTGATATAAAAATTATACATTCAACCTTACATAACTGTTATTAAAGATCTGTTTCAATTTTATTTTCCTAGTTGGTATTTCTGAAAATTTTTTAAGCAAAAATTCCTTTTTAAGTGACTTAATATATTGCAAATCAATTTCTTTTTAAATAAGAAAATATGTGAACAATTATTCATTAAAAACTGACCTAGGTTTAGGACAACACTTATTCTATGATGTGAAAAAGCAGAAAGAAAAAGATTTGCTCCCTAAATATTTTCAGTAAAATTATAATTTCAAAAAAATAAATGAATAAAAATAAACCTTTAGATAGAATATTTTAATGTTATTCCACTGGCTGCCCTAGAGATTTGTCCACCTGTATGCTTTGCAAACCTACAAGCCCTATGCCTGCATACAAATAAACTCTAAAAATAGTCACCTTTTACATTTAAAAATAAAAAATATACCTTTAAAATCAAATTTAAGCATATAATTCCTAGAAGTAATATTATCAATAATGAAAATTGAAATAAGAAATGCATTTACTTTCTTAATACTTTAGAATATAAGATATATACATATTTTTGCCAACAGATTGTATTCTATTTTGTTTAGAAAATTATTAAATAATGCATAAAAGAACTTACTAAAACACCCATTTAGAGATGATAAGAAATCACCATAATCATAAAATAATTTCTGTCGAAATTCAGGTTGGATATGCTGACGATCTTCTGGCTCAGATATAAGGCCTTTCCCTCCTCCAATCCTAGATAAGAACATAATTATTATATAGTTTACAATGGCACTTTCAATGATTTCTATTGAATAAATATTTTAATGAAACTAGACAGTTTCAAATTTATTTTGGAGAAATTATATTTTTTTTCTAAATAACTTATTATAAATATATATATATATATGCACATATAAACTCCCTTTTCCCTTTAAATCAAATAAAAACTTTTATCATAATGGGTGTACTTGAAGCTTAGTTTTTTCTTTTGGTTTTTCAATGGTATTGTATGCATTAAACAATTGTCTCTAACTTCACTAGCATAAAAGTCAAATTTTATCCTGGGCATTTTTGTATTATTAGATTTATTTAAAAATGTTTAATTCTTTACATATTGGAATAGCAGGAATGAATATTAAATTCAGTCACTGTATATAGTTCAACATTTTATTTAATATGATATATATGAAATAGTTTATTCTTATAATCAATACACAAATCGTATTTACATCTGATTAAATATGAAAATTTATTTATATTCTATGATCATATCTAATTCAAGTTCGTTTAGATAAAAGAAAGAAAAGAAAGCTACGATTTTTATTAAAGTCAGTTGTTTATACTCTTCTCAATAACTTTATTATAAATTTGTAAAAAAGGAAATACCAATATGTTGAAATTTATATAGACAACATTTATCTAATGTAGCATATACATATTTCCATTTTTGTAATGCAGACAAATTAGTGTATAAATAGCATGCACTAAAGTTACATGACTAGATATTTTTTCTATAACATACCAGGGTGACCCTAATAACATAAAAATTAAGCATAATGAATTCTAAAATTTATATAAAATCAAATTAAAAGCTTCTCTGGATAAACATTTTTTATACCAGATGTATGAAATATTTACTGTGTTAATGAATATTATGAAATAATGTTTAAAAGTTTTATAAATCATCAAAAGATTACAATTTATCTACAGTAATATAAGTTAAATAAAATTAACCTGTATATCTTCAATTTTTTTTTATTTTTTTTTTACTTCATTGCACTTTCTATCATTTTCTCTTTCTTCTTTCCCTGTTTATTATGAATATTTTCTCTGCAAAACCTCTACATCTCAATCTGTACTATGTCATTCACAAATTTAAAGTAGGGTCATAGTTTAAAATCAAAAATGATTTTCATGAAGCTGGATTTGGAAAGACATAATTGAAAAGGGCAAGAAATTGAACACATTAACATTGAACAGTAGGATGAAATTGGATGGCAGTATGGGAAATGCTTGAAGAAGGCTTTTTTCATGGAGTTTATAAATGTAACAATTTTCTTGCTACTTCTGGAGTTTTAACAAAGAAATAATATGATACAGGTTGATTTTGATCAGGGTTGATAAAAATGACGATTTTTTTTTTTTTTTTTAATCAAAAAGGTCTGATTTTTTTTATTTAAATCAGATTTTTTTTATTTAAATCAGGTTTTTTTTATTTAAATAGGATTTTTGAAATTTAAATATATTTAAGTATAATATTTAATACAAGCAAATTAAATTGTTCAAGTTAGATGTCTAAATCAATTAATTCTTTTTTTATATATAATAAAAAATACATATAACTAAAATAAATATATATAATATATAAGAATAATTCATAAATCAGTAGAAAATAATTACTTGCAATATAGGGTTTTTTGCTTGCTTTAATTATCTATATCATAATTTAAATAAGGGATGCTTCATGTTAATTTATACATTTTACTCCTTCAACCATAGAATTATTAGAAAGATGAGGGTAGATTAAGGGCTAAGTAATCACAATAATTTTTATTTTTTATGAAAATTTTACAACCAACTTTTTATTTTGTGGCAGTGGTTAAATGTTAAATGGTTTACAAATAAAAACAAGTTTAGCTGCTTTGTTGTTTCCAAGTCTGTTTCGAAGTTTAGATTGCACTAATCCCTATGTTGAAAAAATCATCTCGATAGAAGCAGTTGATGCCCTTGCAGTCAACAATTGATAAAGTACCCGGTCCAGGTGATCAATTTTTCCATTCTTACTTGAGAAAAAATTACTCATCCACCAATCAAGTGGAGAAATCTTACTAATCACTTCTTCATTAAAAAGGAATTCATAGAAAGGATCAGATTTTCCCAGGAATTTCATGAGAATAGGAATAATATCAGAGGAGTACTTTTCATTTGTAAATGTAAAAGATTATTTTCTTTCCAAATCGGTTAGATTTTTTTCCACAAAAATGAGGGTCTACTTGATTAGCTAAGAAATGGAGAGCTCCCAGTACTTGCTGGTATCGCTTATTAAAAACTGTTAAATTGAATTTATCATTATCCGTATCTTTAAGGTTAATCTCCAAAGTTTTCCAAATATGTACAGCTTCAACAATAGTACAAGTATTTTTTTTTAATAGAGTCTATAGCTACAGCAATAGGTTCTAATCGTTTTAAAAATTTTCTGCATTTCTTTTCAGTCTAATATTAACTACTTTATTGTAAATAATATTATCAATTTTGTACCTGTGCTCCTCACAAATTTTCAACAGAACAGACCAGTTTGTTATGCATTTGATTAAAACAATCTACCCTTGTGTTACTGTTGTGTAGTGCACATCACATGGCAAAACTAGTTTTAATCCACCTTCTTGTTTATATTTGGAATTAGCAAAGTGGTTATTCCTAAAATATTTAACAATATAAACTGTATACTCTAAACTGTATCCGTTGATTTTTTTTTAGAAAAAAATCAACTGATTTAAACTGCTTAACCCTGATTTTGATAATGTTGGTAATGAAACAGAGGAGAATACAAATACTTCAAAAGTCACAGCAAAAGTTCTGGAGAAGACAATAGATACTTTAAGAAAATATCTGGAATTACAAGAGAGGGGGGGATAAAGATGATTTTTTTCCCTATTTCCAAAATATGAAAAATTATCATTCAAATAAAAAATGTTTGACATCAAACTGTCTTTTTTTTTTTCCACTGGTGTATAAAGGCAAATTGTACAGCATTTAAAAATTCAAAACCTCGAGATGGAAGCTTTAAATATATGCTTCTACAAACATGAGTGAAATTTAGAGGGATCATATATATACAGCCTTGTCAGTCTTGGATTTAATTTCACTAAAAATTTTCAACGGGGTATGTAAATGTATTCTGAATTACGATTAATGTGTTAGATTATTCAATTTGCAAAATATGTAATAGTGTATATTGGAAAATTTTCTGCTCTTTATTAAATATATAATTTTAAATATCTATCTAAAAATTATTTTATCACCAAGAACTTTGAAATAAAAAGGTTTAACTGTACTTTATTCAAAGTAAAAATTATATTTCATTTTGCTTATTATAATGAAATACAAACTATTAATTACTAGAGAATTATTCAAATTGCAGAATAGTTAGAATTTAAATTAAAAATAGCACAGAAGTGAGATTTCAGCAATTAATTTGTTTACAAAATTTATACAGAATATAAAAAACTCTGGAAAACAAATATTAAATACACTTAAACAAAAATAAAATATAAAAAATATATACCATAAACCACCTAAAGCAGCTTTGACACCAAGTCTCCGGGCTAAACGCATCCCTTCATTCATAAAATGTTCCACAGAATTGAATGGAACTAGACGAATACCACCACACTAAAAAAGAAAAACATATTGAAATAAAATGCTTCAAGACATGGGTGTTACATATGATGCTTAATTTAACTCTCTAAGAGTCAAGGACTGATGCAGAGAAGGTTTATCAGTTTTCTTTTTAATCATGTCCCCATGGCCAACTGAGGATGGGAAATACGCCCTAAGAGTACACAAAAATGTACAGAATTTACAATTCAAAACCCTAAATTGAAAGATATGTATTATGCTTTCATAAACAGGAGTGGCATTTAGTAGGATTATATATATACAGCCTGGTCAATCATAGGTGTAATTTCACCAAACAACTTTAAAAGATAAGTTTTATAGCCTAAGCAGAAATATAAGGTATAAATTACAAAATAGCTCTTCAAATTTACAAAGTATGTCATGAATAAGCCAAAAACTTACATTCTATTTTATAGCCTCTGAACTTGATTACTGATAATTATCACTAGGGTAGTTACTAGAGCAAAAGACTTTTATAGTTAAATAAGAATGGGATAGCATAAATTTAAAACTCCAAAATTGTTGTGATTTGCATTTGAAGGTTTGGATTGGAGTACGACTGTCTATCATTGGGACTAATGAGTCCAATATATATAAGGGGGTTATACAAGGGGGTTAATGAGTCAAGAACATATTCCTTTAGGCCAATAACAACAAAAATCCCTCCCGGCAGCAGGATTTGAATCTGTGGACAACAGGACCAAAAGTGCCTTACCAATTGAATATTTCCAGCTTTTACCTGTCATGGAATCTTCTTTAAATACTGTCATATGGGCTTAGCAAATATTAGATCATAGGAATAATACTAATTGCGAGTTAATACCAAGATTTAAAAATACAGCTATAATAGAGAGTCTAAACCCTGAGACTGTCTGGACCCTGGAAATTGCACATTTGTGACTTTTCTGGACATCCTGTAATTTTTAATTATTGTGTAAGAAAAAAAATTAATATAAATGATCTCCTATATCTACCTCATGAAGCCCAGTGGCACTGAGGTACCACTTTGCACTCCCAAGACACAGGTGGAGGTTCAATTCTTGGGTTGGGAAAAGTTGATCAAGCCTTTCATGCTTTCAATGGGTTGACAAACTGTGGGCCAAGCATACTTGGGAACTAAACACTGGGGGTTCTGCTTCTGGGGGTTGACCACCTAATCGGAACATAAGTTTTGCACCCCAGGGTCCTTGGCCTCAGAAAAGCTCTGGCACTGTAGGCCATGGCAGCCAAGTTCGGTTATAGAGCCAGAGAGTTTAGTGTATACCTACCCTCATACTCTAAGAAGTTGCACATATGTTAAGTATGAAATTAATTTGCAGCACTAAATGGTAAGGTAACTCTGTAAGAATGATAATAAAAATGTGAAATCTGAATTTCATATTCAGACTTGCAGTCACTAGTAAAATAGTTTCTTGACCAACGGACTTCTATCAGGAATGCACTAGAATTTTCCTTGGATAGATCCTTAATTTCTTTTTATTTTAACAACTGAATTCCTGTATAAAAACTTCAACATTTGAAATGAATAAATTATGAAAACTTTTGACTTCAGAAACTGTTAGATAAGTACAAAGATGATCAATCAAATTTTAAAAACTGCACATAACAAAAATATAAAGTTAATAAATATTAAGTGTAAATAAAAATATGTATAAAAAATCTCATTTAAAATAAAATATAAAATTTGTAATTATTGGTTTTTAAAATTATTAAAAAAAAATAAAATATCCAGAAGGAAAATATCCAGATTTCAGAACATTCCAAATTTTGAAAAACAAGATTTGTGGCTCCCTATTATTTTAAATTACACAAACAGATAATTTTATGATATAATATTTTAGATTTTCATCATCAGGCATCAATGACTAAGATAAAAATTTTTATTATATAAACTACTTTTTAATCAATTCCAAATACAGTAGAACCTCTTTTTAACGACACAATATAACGACCCCTTCGTTAGAACGACCATCTTAAAAAGTCTCAATTATTTTACCACAGGAATAATGTTAATTTTGAATCATTACAACAACCTCAAGTGTATATTTTTCATTAGAATGACTGCCAATTTTAGTCAGCAGAACTCATGAGCAAGTGGGCTATTTCAAAATTATTGTACTGTGGTGCAACTTCAAGAAACCTCTACTCCTCTCTGTGTTTGCTTAAAGTTGGGGAGGGGGCGTGACAAAAAGGGGAGAACTACATCTTCAATTATCTTTTGTTGAGTTTGTTGCGGTAAAGGAAATTTTACAATGCTGCAGAGAAAATTTGAATGAGGACGATTTTACTACCCGAATTACCGGAAATGAAGAAATCTGCGATCTGACGATGGAGAAGAAATCGTCCAAGCCTTTGAAAAAGTGAATGAAAAAGAAACTTTCAATGCAATCAATGCCTTGTGTCAATATTTTGAAGGACAATTTAATTCCGAAGATTTCCTTCAAAATCTAATGGATATGGAATCAGTGATAATGAAAAATTCCCAAGTGAACTTGAAACAGGCGTCAATCAAAGACTTTTTTTAAAAAATTCAGTAATGGAAATACAAATAAATAGAAATGTTTTCTAGGTATGTACTGTTACATCATTTCTTTGCTCAATTTTTTTTATTATTTTATCAGTTTGCTACAACGACCATATGATGTTGATCCCACAGGGGGTCGTTATACCGATGTTCTACTGTATTTTGCATTGATTTATTAAAAAATGTGTTTAACCTAAAAGGATATATTAATTTCTCTTACATGTATTTTAAAAATTAATTTACATTTAAGCCATTCTTAATGACGAAATTTTTATAACTGAAATTTATTGGTAAAACTTTAGAGGCTAAAAATAATTTCTATAGTTGGTACTTAAAGAGTTGTCAGACTTCTATACAATAATTTGTCTATGTTTAACAATAATTTGTGTAATTTATATTATAAGAATATACTAAATACTACTGAGAAAGTTAATCACTGATTCAATCAGAATTTATCTACTAACAATAGTTTATTTCCCATAAGGAAATAGTTAATGTAAACTAAATTTGCCTTCCATTATGAAATTCAAATCCAGTAGTATACTGTCAGTCCAGACCTGGGAACCATTTCACAATTCATGGTAAATCCTCAATATCTAAAAGAACTGAATCTAGATAAGGTAACTATTTAGAATTTTTAAAATAAACATTTGAAATCATTGTTTAAAATACCAAGAAAAAGTTAAAAAACAGTTTTTTCAATCATTAGTCGTTACAATTGTGTTATTACCTATGATAATGCATGAATGCTAAAAACTGGATTTTTATAAGTACTCAAATTTTCAGTTCTGAATTTTCTATTAAACACGGAAGCTTTAAATAAGTAACAGCTACCAACAATTTAATAGTAGAATTAAGAGAGTAGAATTTAGGGATATGGCAATTGGAATTCAAGTCACAATAAACACAGAACACTTACTGCTTGTCCTCTATTTGTGTTCCATAAAAATGCTCCAAGCAAAGAGTTTGTTCGCATACCAAGCGCAAGAAAAATTGCTTCATGCTTTTTATAATGAACATTTTTGTCGCTATTTAACCAGTCTTCAATTTCCTTCAACTCTGGGTGAGAGCCAAGGATTTTCTGCTCTGCTTCATTCCACACGAAAAAACACCTATTAATTTTAGTACTCTTTAAATATTCTATAAATTTAGCAGTTGGTAATGACAGCAAGTTATTTTCCGTTGACGTTGAATAATGTCGTGTATAATAGGGCTGTGAGGAAGGAATATTAATATTTTTCTCTTGAATGACATTTGCACTCAATGTACTAAAAAGCTTACACCAATTATTTCGAAATTGTGTCTTCGAAAATCGAACTTTGTGTGGTGTATTTGTATATTTCAGTGAATTGCTCGTCAAGTATCTGAAATTCAACTGACGCAAAAGATTTTCACCAAATTTGCAACTTAAACAAGATTTAATAGGCGCCATGTACATAAACAAAAAAGGATTGTTGCCAGATCAAACGTAAATTTTCTTCAAAGCTATTGCCTAAACACTTTTCATATATCACTGGTTCAGAGGGACTAGCCGATATTTATTTTAACTGCAAATTCTCTTCCAAAAATGTAAGACTATTTGTTTTGAAAGCATAAATTTATTACATAAGAGGAGGGGTCAATTTCTATTTTTCAATTTTAAGGAAAAATATCTTCTATTTCAATTTGTTAAAATCTTTATGAGCATGAGTAATTATGAAATCACATTATTAAACAGAATCACATTATTAGACAGAAGTTGTATGAACAGTAGTTT
>CM063505.1:157758171-157775827 GCA_032207245.1 Pardosa pseudoannulata
ATTTTTCTCTCTTTAGAATTCTGACATTTGTTTTTGATCAGAATTATAACTTTTGTTGCCATATTATTTTTTCATTTATTATATAGATGTTTTAATCGAATTTGTTGGATAGAAGATTTTTTCTTAATTTACCATGGTTCCTACCTTCTTTGTTGCGTCCTTTATTACAAACCCTAAATTTAGACTATTAATACTTAATTGTGTAGTTAAAATTTTATAAAAAAACTATCAAATAAAAAATGTTTTCTAGCAGAATTTTATCTAAAAGATAAAATACTATTATAATTTCTGGTGGAATTACTAGTATTGTTTGTTTATTAATACGGTCTATTTTGTTATCTAATGAGATTTTTATCGAAATTTGTTGGATGAAAGAATTGAAACCTAGTAATCATTACTATGTTAACTATGGGAAAATAAAATTCTGTGCTTAAAATCTAAAAATTTAACGTGAAAAGTATTTCTAAGAACAATTCTTCGATAAAAACTATGTCTTAAATATTATTTCTTGAAAAGTTTTCTTAGAAAATTTATATATTGTGTTCTTATAGATAGCATTATATTCTCTACACGTGGAATTTATTTTGAATTCTTACGGTCTATTTTTCCGGGTTAATGAGCGAGAGACAGATTGCTTTTAGAGACACATTAGATTCGGAAATTATCGATATAACAGACTAATTAGTAGCTACTGCTTTATAAGAATGTTAAAAAATTCACTGGCGATGTATTTAAGAATTCTTTTATTCACTCACGTGATAAGTAAATTCAAACTAAAATTTTTCTTATCTTTCTCTTTTTTTAAATTATGTTATTTAATTTTTTTGCTTTATTTTCTAAGTTAAAATATATATTTTTTTGTTTAAAATTTTAAATTTTAGCATTTAAATTTGCCTTCTTATATTTTGCATTTTATGCGGGTTTTTATTCTCATAAAATGAAAAAAAATCCCGTAGACACTGAAAATCCATGTTATGTCAGAGAGAACATTGATTAAACAAAAATAACAGACGTGAATTAGTAGCTATCTGCTTTATAACGATATAGTTTGTTCAATTCATTCATTACATTCATACATATTTTGTATGATTCTCTCGCTAAGTCCAAACTCCAAATCTAAAAATTTCTCTTTCTTACATTCTTGTCTATTTGCGTTCATTCTTATTTCACATTTGTAATGCTGTAATTTTTTTTTCTATCAGTTACACATATAATCATACTTATCGGTTTAAAAGTGTATTCACTGTTGGGACTTGGTATATACAGTGTGCCATCGCGCTTGCTTTTACAGCTTCATCGCTTCAGTCGCGGGGTTTTTCCAAAATATTCATCAAAAATAAAAAAAAATATAACAGTCAGCTTTTGCGGAAAAGGAGCGTTGTTTCAATCGCGAGAGAGAAGGATCCCTGGATGTCAAACAAATAGAAGAGTTGATTCATAGTACATACCACGGGCTGTCATAAAGGTGGTTCGATTTGAGTTGATTTCTGTGAGAGAAAAGAATTGGTTGAATCTCTGTGCTTTGTCTGATCTCCATCTTGGACAATAGATTGCATCTACATGATTTGATTTGTTTTTATTTCATACTTTTTTTAACTTTTTGTTTAAATACTTGTTATAACTTTTATTATGCGCCTATGCTCCTGTGCCCTGCAAAATCCCTACGAGGGCCAAGAGGAAGATGATGATGACCATCAGCGAAAAATTGAAACTTTTAAGAGCCTCTCCTCCGTTACCAACACAAGACTCTTCGCCTTTCTCAGAAAGCAATGTTGATTAATGTTTATTACTGCATAAGGCTTTGTAATTAACCTTATTAATTAGCACTGACACGTTTAAGTAAATACGCACACTGTTGTAATTTTTGTCTTAAATGTATAAAGTATAAATACTGTTTACATATTTAAAACATTCGTGTACCCGCATACACGAAAATTCCTTGGGGCAAATCCTACTTTGCGGTTTTTCAGCTTTCGCGGAAGGTTCTAGTCCCCATTAACCGCGAAAAATGAGGGATCATTGTAATGGCTAGACGATGGCCAAAAAGATAGGGTTCTACCTTCTGGTACCGGAAACCGTGTATTCGAAACCAACTAGAAGCATGGATGTCCGTGTTTGTTCATAATCTGCTTAAGGCAGTAAGTCCTGGTTTAACTCTGACAATTTCATTTTTTTTTTAAAGAATTCGGTCAAAAAATGTCACATTTTTTATTGCATTTTTTTGTTCATTTTACATTTTTAAGTAAAGATATGCTATTAAAATTAACATTTCTAATATTTTTAAGCATTTATTGCAACTTTTTTTTTCTGTGAAAGCATCATAGAACTGAAGTTTATCTTTAGTCTCATCGGCATCCAAGTTAATTTTTGGAATTCCTGTAAAAGCAAATCTAGGAGGCGAATCCGAAGGATTATCACAATTAATTTCAAAAAATTGTCTTGCTTGACTGGTTCCATCTGTACTATTATCAGAGTCACTACTATCCAGATCATCTAGTAAACTTTCGCTACTATCATTTACAGATAATTCAGTTTCTGATTACGAGTCAGAGTTCGAATCACAAGAAATTAGCTCCATACGCCCTGAATTATCCATTATTTAAAAGTAAACATATATTATTCAACTCTTACATCAATAAAATTATCAGGTGGTTATTAAAATATAACCAGAAAGGTATACACTGAAAAATAACAATTCGTCTTCTGATACAAAACATGCGAAAAAACCCGCGCTATTGAACCAATCAGAGTAGAAAATACAATAAACTGTAAACTATCATTTACTGGACATCTATACGAATAATTTGTTAATAAAATTTGAAAAAATACTGCCGAAACAGTGCAAGGGAAATAGAAATCAGTAAAGGCCCGAAAGCTGTGCCCGTACGGCTTACGGGCAAAATAGGGAAGGGGTTAATCAACCCTCCTCTTGTAAAAAGTGAACCGTACTCATATAGCGTACAGACTTCCTGCTGAACTCCCTGGGTATTCCGCCGTTACTGACCGAAGAGTTCATTTTGACTGTCTACGGAGTTCTTTGGTAATGCTGATGTCCGCCGTAATCAACCGAATGAACTCCCACAGAACTCCGAAAGATAATTCCTGAAGACTACCGATGGCAGTTCATTGGAAGTTTCAAGGTCATTCATTGAAAATAATAACAACAATATATATTTACGTATAATGATAAAGGTTTATATTTCAATGTTTAAGTAAAACTGTAATCTTGCAATTAATTTACAGGCTTATTTATGTTTGAATTTTCATAAATTTTAATAACGTAATCAGTTTAACCTCTCAGATTAGTGACTGAAACCTAAATTCTTATCAGCACTTCTTAAACGCTTTTATTCATGTCTTTTTCCATCGTCGAGATCCTTTCGTGACTCCAAATACTAATTTAACGATATAAAGCAAATATTTTAGTGTAAATAGTTTTTTAATAAAGTACATATATATATGCATATATATTATATATATATATATACACACATATATATATTATATATACATATATATATGCATATATATATACATATATATATGCATATATATGTATATATTTATATATGCATATATATATATATATATATATATATATATATATGTATATGCATATATATGCATATATATATATATATGTATGCATATATATATTATATATACATATATATATATGCATATATTGTTAGGTTATATATTTGTATTTTATATTTGTCAATGCCTCGTTATTTACCCTACCTCTATGTGAAGTGGTTTATCCCTACTCGACTGGAGCGCCACACCTTGCATAGTGTACTGCGCATGGCTTGTAACTCAGTAGTGTAGTATTTTGGAATGTTCGTAATGTGTTGTGTATAATTGTCCGTGATCGTTTAATTAAAATGTTGTCTATTCTACTGTGCATTTCTTTTCATATCACTCTGCTACTAAGCCCTATATGTATATTATATATATATATATATATATATATATATATATGTACACACACACATATATATATATATTTATATACATGTACATATATATATACATATATATGCATATATATATGTATATATATTATATATATACATATATATGCATATATATGTATATATATATACATATATATACATATATATGCATATATATATATATATATATATATATATATATATATATATATATATATATATATATATATATATATATATATATACATTGTAACGTACTGGGAATAAAGTAGGCGAGGCCGTCAATGAAACAGGCTAGAAACCTAGGTAATCTGGATTAAATATTTTATTCAATCGAATAAATTATGTACAGCTATGTACAAATTCAGTAGGATGTTAACATTCGGGGATCTCGTACAGAGATGATATTCACACACTAAGGATGCGTGGGATACCGGAACAGTATGGCTAGGGCTTCCAATCACAGGAGTTGTTCACTAATTAGTGCCGGGAATAATGCTGACACGATCACTCCGACTGACGATTAGCACAGTTGGCTTTCACAGCAAGGTTCGAAAGTTCTGAGTGCGTATCACGCTGGGATTCGTGAAGAAAATCTCAGGATGCAAGACGATCCAAATTCGAGAGCAAAGTCACTCTCGGCTGCCTACTTCTATGCAAGAAGTTAACTAAAAATTAGCAGATAACGGGAAAGGAATTCCCAAGTCGAAGGTCGACTTCCTAGCAACAGAGACGCTGGCGGTCTCTAAAAAAAAAAAAAAAAACAAAAAAAAAAAAAAAAAAACTGCAGACACGGAGATATGAGCGGTCCTTGAGCGACCAGGCTCTGTCAGGTAGAAGCCTCGAGTAGAAAAAGAGCCTCTCTTTCTAGTAATGTCCTCCCTTTTATAGCTGCACTCGCTCCCTTTGCTCGGTTCTTCGGGAAACTTCCAGAACCAGGGTGACGTAATCTTGCAGTCACTCCCAAGTCTCGGATCAGCTGTTCTGTTTCCAGATGTGACCGAAAGGCAGTCTTCAGATCCACCGACTTAAACAACTTAATGGCCTTTTTTGCTACCGCTAATGGGCGACAAGGTGCACTGTAATTATTTACACTCTTTTCACAGCGACGTTCCATTCAACAGATTTACAATGCCTAGACGATAAGGCGTCGGCAACGAACAGTTTTCAATTAAGGTACTTAGACCACCTGGTTCTATTTGAGGCTAATCGTGAGTCCACGGTGAAAGGTCACCTTCGGGCTCCTCGTTCTTTGGGGTCATGTAACGGATCGTTACAATATATACATACATATATATATATTATATATATATGAGAAGACGTTATAAATAAACAAATGATAGCCTTTTTTATAATTTATCGGTGTAGTACATTCTAAAAAATACTGGTTCTTTAGCCTTCTCGAAGAGGTTTTAGTGTGTGAGGATGCTGCTACCTAATGAGAGATAATTCGCCAAGCATGATATACATGCTTCACTCAAACTTTTGGGGTTGCTTGAAGAAAACTCGATATTGGCATATTCGTTTTTCTGCTGAGACAGTTCATTTGAGTGTAAGAAACCATAAAAACGGTACTCTCTTGGGAAGTTACGCTTCCGCAAATGCATACTTTACAACACTGCATTTACGACCGGTACGGTTACATTAACATTATGTATATTTCGAATCTTCAATGGGCAGAACGTGCGTCGAATGAGAAACTATTCGGTCCACAGGTCGGTATGTCAACTGTTAAGCTACCAATATCGCAGAATCTCTTTCTAGAAATGCTTATTAAATTTTGTTCATGTTCCTTTCCTTTCTGCCTTCATTTAACTTTTTTTTCTGGAATGTAAAGTAAAATTCTGAAAACGCGTCTCTAAAAGAAATGCTAGAAAATAATCCTCATCTCCGGTGAGCTAAATGGAATTCATAAATGAAATATTCATAAAAAGCCGCAGGCAAACTTTCTTTTCGTGAAACAGGAAAATTGTAAAATTACAGCTAGAAGCGAAAGATGTAACAAAAACCTAAACGTACTTAAGGTTTTGAATATAAAAGAGAACTTTCTATCAAAATGTATTTTGAGGAGAAACGCATAAATTTCCAAAGTAACCTAAGTAGGAAGAAAAAAAATAGGACTGGACTTTATTAAAAGCTATTTCAGGTTTGTTCAGTCATCGTACAACTAGTAATTTTACTCTGTGTATAAAATTATAATGTATATATTTATTTATTTATTTATTTTTCACTTCGTGAAGTACATTGCCCGGGGGTTATGTGTTTGTATAATATTAATTTTAATGTGATTAAATGTGAAAACACAACACACGCACGCAGGTGCGTACGCAAGGAGGGAGTTTAGGGGTTTGAACACCCCACCCCCCTTGATCGCAGACAAAATGGCAAACATCAAAATTTTAGTAGAAATTATGCGAGCTATTATTTTTTAGAATTATGACCCCCCTTGAAAAAATTCTGCGTACGCTACTGCACGCACGCATGTTTTGCCATATATTGTCGACTGGCAATTCTATAAGAAGTGATATTTAACACAAGGGAGCGTAAGAGATCCTAATATCGTCAGTACTATTTTACAGTATCAAAGAATAGCTGTGGATAATTTTGTCTCTTCGGAAAAACCACGTATGATGAACACACATTCATCCATCCATGCAATATACATTTATGCGAAAGGCCGTTGTTAAATAATAAGTAGTTTCATGAACCTTTTTTTATTCGTTGGTTACGTTCCACAACACAGTACAAAGAAACACATCACAAGACACCACACAAAAAGCAACATCATAGACAAGCACACACAGAGAAAGTGAGTGGCACCATGGGAAAACTAGATGGCTCTCATAGCTCCACCTATCATAAAAGGAGGGGGCAGCAATTGCACCCGCTACACATTCAGTTTCTCTCTCTCTCACACACACGCACACGCACACACACACACAAACATATATATATATATATATATATATATATATATATATATATATAACTGTCGTTTTTACAATTACTTGAAATGGGAAGTTGTGCAATGGAAGTGACGTACACGTGCCCTGGAACAGGTGCAAATAATGTTGCCAAATTTGGCCTTCTGTCAGTGAAACAAAAGTAATTTAAAGGTTTTTGGTTGGTTGGTTTAAATTGCTACGAAACTTTTTTTTCCTACACGAACGTAAGTAATGAAAAGGAATTAAAAAAAAAAATGCATATTTGTACACGGATTACTGGTTTTTAGTTTGTTTGCTGAAAATGACCATCATCAATTAAACCATTTTTTATATACAAAGTATGGAAAAAATAGATCTGGGGGTTGCAGGGAGGATTACCTTGCGCTGAGGTGCGCAGCACTACACACACACACATATATATTTATATATGCAAGTGGTTATCAAAATAATGAAAACACTATAGATTTATTAGGGATATCCTATACATATTGTGTAGGACCATATTTGGCGTGTAATACAGTTTGGATTTTCCTAGGAAATGAATCATACAAGTGTTGAAAAGTGTTTAAAGGGATGTATCATTTTTCATGGAGATATTTTTGAAGTTCTGAGAGAAATGTCGGTGGAGGATATCGATTCCAAATTGAACTCTCTAAAATGGAGCATAATGGTTCCATTATATTGAGGCCGGGGGACTGTGAGCTAAGGGAGATCTTCACTACATCCTCGTGTTCATCAAACCATGTTTGGGCAACTTACGTTGCATGAATAGGAGCATAATCAACATGCAGAATTCCATCTCCTGCAGTAAACAAAGTTTGTGTCATACGATGGACCTGGTCAGTTAAAACGTATCTGTACTTCTCCCCACTGATCCTTCCTCTCATGGTTACAATTGGGCCTTCAGAAAACAACATGATTGCCCGTACCATATCAGATCCACCTCCTTGCGTGACAGATGGAAGGAGACAATCACAATCCTACCCTTTTAAAGGTATCCTCCAAACGTTCACCCTTCCTGTTGTGGAACAAAGTGGAAAAGATTATTTGTCTGACCATATAACTGTCTTCCAGTGATTATGGACTACGTTTTATGGTTGTGGTATCAGTGTAGACATTAATATCTATTGCATGTGGCTTGGGAATTGCTGTTCTTCCGTAGATGTTCTGTTTATGAATATGGCTTCTAACTGTAATTATCGACATTTTAAAATACCAATGCTGATTGAGGTCTGGGTTCTCTTTGGCTGCAGTTGTCTTCGTATTAAGTAATACAATTCGCTTCAATACTCGTCAGTCTCTTTTACTCAGTTTTTTCTGTCACCTATTTTGTTTTGCTGAACCTATCTTACTGTGCTGTGTGTATATTGTCAGGATTTTAGACACCGTACCCTTAGTCTAAAAATCTGGGATGTTTCGGTTCCAGTTGCTTTAGCTAGTCCAGCTCAAACAATTTGGCCTCTTCAAAAGTCTGTAAGGTCTAATATTTTACCCTTTTGAAAAAAAAAAATTCAAGATGTATACAACTTCACTAAATCTACCGCAGTGTACTTTTTATATTAAAAAAAAAATAGGATATTTTAATGATTGGAAAGCGCATTCTTAAATGCCACTTATATTCACGGGTATTTCCATTATTTTTGATAACCACCTATTTATACAGGGTTAGCATAAACGATTCCTCGGGTTTCAAAACAGTGTATTGAGAAGTACACGACCTACAAAGATGAGTGAAATGTGAAAAGATACACTCACGAAGTTTAAAAGTCTGCCTCGTGGCTCAAGTACCTCTGGCTTACTACATCACGAAGCCGAAATTTAATGTTTGGAACGACATATGCAGTTTTGTTTTCAAGTGTTAGGAACGTCATAAAACTGGACTTCGCTTACTGACGTTTTAGATTTAGAGCAGGGATATCCAACCCGTGGCCAAAGAAACTAGCCCCGAGCAAAATAAATATCAATAGGCAATTTCAGCATCTTCAGAACTCGCTGAGGTTCGCAACCTTACCAATCGAACCAAGTAATAACGCCTTAATTTCTTAAATTTGACGCCAATAATTACCTTAATTTTATGAGTTTTTTTTAATCGTAAATGAAGTTCATAATGAATTATATATAAATTGTAAAGTGAAATTAAGACATGTCAAATTCTTTGTTATTTTCTTTAGAAAAGGGAAAAGTCATAAATTAATAAAATTTTAATTAGTTAAATGCGCTAATTAGATATTTAATATTTTTTTCATTAGCATAAGGTACATTTTATGTGATGCAAAGATCTCGTTTTCCTGTGTGGTTTAGGGAAGCTTAAAAGGTTGAACATGCTTGTTTTAAACCCTTCTAAGTACGACAAAGCAATTTTGAAATCGGTCACGAGATGGCTGAGTAGTTAGCTTGCGGGGATAGAGTCCCTAGGGGGGGGGGGGGAATGAGAGCAGTTTCGAGCTCTGGAAGACGACTAACATTTCCCTGTGTAATTAAAGTATATGCTGTAGGACTTTATGTCCCTTTGTTTGGAGATACGGAATCAGGAACAAAAATCCATTTCTTGAGTGTGATCAAGATTGAAGGGAATCTGCGGTGGGATCTTACGAACGCCTTATAGCCACCAGGGTAGACGGACCATTGTGATTTATCACAGCAGTTTTGGAATGGTGTCTCTGTGTATGTCTGTTTATCACACCATGACCAATATCTTAACTGAGTGATTCTCAAACTTTTTATTCCTCAAAACCCTTTTCTTACCATGTACATAGCAACAGAACTCCTAAATAAATATTACCCAAGGAGACACTAAGAGACTATTATTTATCACTGACAAGCATATAGCCCGTCATATGACGGGTTAGTAAGATTTGTAAAGTACCCTATGCCGCAGGTTTGTTTTATGACTGAGAATTATCTGGTACACGTTCAATAATTTGATTATCTTCATACTCCTCTAAAGTCTCTCGATACTGTGAATGCAGTTTAGAATCACGTTGAATTCATTGAGTCAAACCGTGTGGTTATGTATAAAAAAGAATCACACAAACGAACAAACTTCTTAATTTTCAAAGATATATAACTTAAAATCTAGATATTTATTAGTCCGTGAAATACACTCCTAGACTTTTATGAAAATAATTTGTTGTTAATACCGGTGATAAAATTTTCATTGCAACAAAAAATAATCGATGATTAAATTTAAAACTATCACATATGTACCTAATCTATTATTTAAGCCAAATATAAAAGAAAATTATTTACGTAATATCTAAGTTCAGTGATAAAACGTATGAAAATAATGTAGACGATATTTAAATAATTTAAAATAAGAAATGATTAAATGAGATGGTTAAAGGAATGACGTCATAATGCTAGAAAAAAAAATGTTATTTTTACCTATTTATTATGTGATAAGCTTAATCACCTGCTCTTAACCGTGGAAAAATAGGGCTTGATATAATGGCATTAAACGCTCGAAAATGGGGGAAGGGGTGCATTTTGAACGTTTTAAAGATTTGCTTTGAATTTTGCTAACCCTAACTCATCAAGAATCCAATATGGATGCACCTATCCATTCCAGGTCGGACCGCTTCATAAATTGCGGACAGACGGACAGATAACTTAGGTTATTATTATATAGGGGATTAGAGATAAACATAAAAAACTAAACAGTATAAAATGTAGACAATATATACAAAAGGTGGCGTGATAACAAGAATTATTTTAATGAAATGATACATATAAAACGATGCAATGATAAATATTTTACTCATTCTTGTGTTATACTATCGAGTGTGGTTTGATTGGCTCATTGTTACATTGCTTTTCTATTCCTTATTATTGCTATTATGGCGTATTAGTTACTATTTTTAATTCTATGTAAGGTATCAGTAAAAAAATTAGAAAATGAATTTACGGATTTTTTTTTTCAAATTTCGATGATGCTTTAAAATTTCTAGAGGAATTCCTGGAGGTCGTTGCGGAACCCCAGGGTTCCGCGGAACACACTTTCAGAAAAAACACCATAACTTAAAGAAGTACGGAACTGGAAGGATAAAATTTGTTTATGGGGACGCTTTAAAAATCAATGAGTGATATAGATGCAATTTGGTATGATATTATTTACATCTAAATAGTAGATTTGTATTGAATTTTCGACCCAATCGCTCAATCTGGAGAGGCACTTTGGAATATTTATCGTCACATGTCGAAGGTAAAATTAAAGTTTAGATTGGCTTAGATGGGAAAGCTACTGATCTTATGATAGTTAAGTGATATTTGAAAAACGTTTTGGTACAATTTAAAAGTAATTTGTTTAATAACTGTACAAACTTTCATGTTATGACATCTTTACGTGGGAGTACACGAGAAATCAAGTTTTTACTTTATTTTTGCCAGTCATAAAATACAGTTGTCTTTTATTACAGTTAGTCACCATTTGTGTGAAAAAACGACTAAATCGTAAGCTGTTACTGTTCTAAAATTAAGATGCTTTGATAATAGACTTAATTTGATAATCTGAGTCTCGGTCAGGATGGAGTTATTCAAGACTCGGGTGACCACCAGACAATTACTGCTATAGAAGGAATGGATTGGAATACCTTTCAAGTATCTACCAGATAATTGGTAATTCTCACTTGTCAGGCAATTGGTAAATATCACAGACAGCGACCGATAAGTAACTCCATGACTGGAAAAAAATTGTACAAAAAGAATTTATTTTACGTTTGTTTATTTGTTACCATTGAAACCATAACTACATAGTCAATGATTATTTAAAAGATGAAAGATGAGGATAGGATGGTGGATTCGTGAGTTCGTAACAGAGTAACTAAAGAGTAGAGAGTTTAGGGATAGAAAAAACACAAAAATATTTTTTGGCCAAGGACTTTATTGAATTTGTTGGATGAGAAGTAATTGAAACTTTTTATGGAATCGATTGCTCATAGTAGACTTCAACTAAATGGATACCTTAATCTCTTCGTTGCCACTCCTTTGTCTTGTTTTGAAATATCGTTACTTTAAACCCCAAATTTAGAAACTATTAATATCGATGGTAATATTTGTGGATAGTTTCAAATTGGGTTATCGATAAAAAACAATTCTATGGTGCAAAGAATTTTACAACCGTAAAAATTTGTTTTCTGAGTAGAAATTTTATTCAGTAAAAAGGAAAAATACTACTATTATTATTATTTCTTAAGGTGGATATGTACCTGCAGTATAGGTTTGATTTAGAGCGCTACGGTCTACTGTTTTTACTATATTTTTCCTAATCATAAAATACAATTAAGACTTTTATTACAGTAAGCCAGCCGCTTGCGTGAAAAAACAACTAAATCGTAAGCTGTTACTGTTCTCAAATTAAGATGTTTTGATAATAGACTTAATTAGATAATCTGAGACTCGGTCAGGAGGAGTTATTCAAGACTCAGGTGACCACCAGACAATTACAGCTGTAGAAGGAATGGGTTGGAATATCTTTGCAGATTAACTGGTAATTCTCGCTCATCAGACAATTGGTAAATATCACAGATACCGACGATAAATCATGACTTCATGACTGGAAAAAATGTACAGTAAGAATTTATTTTACGTTTGTTTATTTGTTACTATTGAAATCATAATTACATAGTCAATGATTATTTAAAAGGCATTTCCAAATATTTCGTTACAAACATTATCTATAGTGTATTGATAAATGCGTACTACAAAATTAGCTTCAACTTAACTTTTACTTAATAATATCCAAGTGATTTTCTACGGCATCTAATTGTTCTTTTGATGATATCTGAAGCTTTTTCTGCTACCATGGCCGTTGGAATCCAAGTATTGCTCCACGGAATAGTAGGCATGACAGAAGCATCTACTACCCTTAATCGTTCAATTCCTTTTACCCTATAAGGAAAATTATTTCTTATTGCTTATCTTTTCAAAAACAGCATAACAAGCATTCTCTATAAGTATGAATTTTAGTGTCTCCGTAAGTTACGGAAAACTTCTTAGTACTTTCTCATATATGTATAGTTATATATAAAGTACTGTAATTGTAACAAAATTTGACCTAGAGTTTTGTAATAGTAAAGTTTTAGACTATTCAAAATCCAAAAAATGTCCTTTGTGAACTGCTTCTTCAATTTGCCATTGTGAATATGTGTGATTATAACTCGAAAAAGGTGGAATGTAGTTTCACCAACTGCTTGGAGACAAAACCATTCCTGGTTGATAATAATGAAAATATTGGTAAACTTAATATAAATATCAAGGTTACCAACATTTTCCTTATTACATCAGCATCAAAGAGTCATTTCTAACTGAAGATATTAGGGAAAGAGCACGTATACACTTTTAATTTCTATGATTATATTATACTATTATATTACAGTTTCATAAATTATGTATTGATCAATTTTAGTTATAAAATTTATGTTATATATTAAATCTTTTTCCTTTTATATAGTTACGGAAAACTTCTTAGTATTTTCTCATATATGTATAGTTATATATAAAGTACTGTAATTGTAACAAAATTTGACCTAGAGTTTTGTAATAGTAAAGTTTTAGACTATTCAAAATCCAAAAAATGTCCTTTGTGAACTGCTTCTTCAATTTGCCATTGTGAATATGTGTGATTATAACTCGAAAAAGGTGGAATGTAGTTTCACCAACTGCTTGGAGACAAAACCATTCCTGGTTGATAATAATGAAAATATTGGTAACCTTAACATAAATATTAAGGTTACCAACATTTTCCTTATCACATCAGCATTAAAGAGTCATTTCTAACTGAAGATATTAGGGAAAGAGCACGTATGCCCTTTTAATTTCTATGATTATATTATACTATTATATTACAGTTTCATAAATTTTGTATTGATCAATTTTAGTTATAAAATTTATGTTATATATTAAATCTTTTTCCTTTTATATATGTTTACGCCTACACTTGAGGCTGCGAGCCTGTTATAAAAAGCGCCCTCTAGTTGTATATAATTTGCGTTGTTCAAATAAATTTTTTAGTCTACTATGTGAATTCTGTGCGTCTGTGCGTAGTGTTTTATTTTGTGAGAAAGTGGGTGCATCCAATATATTTGTATTTTTAGTAGCAATTTTAGTTGATGTTATTAAAGAGAGAAGAAATATGATTCGCTAATTATTTTGATTTTTCTTGAAATCTATTCAAAAATGCCAATTTTAAACTAGCAAGTATGGATACCCCATACAATTCACTCATAGCACAATAGAACTCTTAATTACTCACAATATAACTATTGAAAAATGTATATTAGAAACTAAAATTTTATATCAAATTGAAGATATCTCTTTCATTTAGTAATCCTAAAGCTTTAAAGGTGTGTGATATTTATAAAAGTAACTACAAAATTAAAAGACTTAAAAAATCGAAAATTTTGAATTATTTGCCTTTATTATGCTATAAAATAAAATATATATCTCATTTAATATAATTGAGATTTACAGAATAAAAAAAGATAATTTGCTTTTATATAAAGAATTAGTTTCTAATTTACTCATTTCAAAAGTTATTTTATGAATAGATGAATTTCTGCTTTTTCACTTGCTGTATGTATTATGTTTTTTTAGAGAAAACAGTTTTGTAACTGTTTAGTAATGTTTTATATAACAAAAATAAATATTTTTTATAAAGTTTAATCGTCATTGATGTTCGAGGAAATTTTTTACTAAACAGAGTAGAACATTTTATTTTATACTGAATCAAAAGCAGGTTGCTATAATGAAGACTTGTCCTAATGTGTTCTAGACTAATGTCCCTTTAAACATTACAAAACAAAAACTATATCGAATTTCAAAAATGGCGTCTAGAATTTTCACACTGAGAATAGCTGTATCAAATTTTATGCATGTAGATAGCACTGTTTCTGACATCCGTGTTTACAGTCATCCACTCTGAACGATTTATGTATCAGATTTGAGAAAAGTCATGTGGAGAACACTGCGGCTTTGGTTTTTTGTTTTCAGCTTTGGTGCGTTATTTTTAGGCTTAAAAAGTTATGTTATGCGACATTAAAAATTCAATTTTGTTGCTAATAAATACTTGCCTTAGCTGGGGGTCAACAACAGTCGTGGGATCCCTCGGGTCACCCATTTTAGCTGTACCAACCTGGTGACTCGTTGTAAGTACAAAAGTTCTCACAAGACATCTGAGATATAGATCTTCGTCTTCTGCAAATTCTTCACATCCCGGCATCAGCTGCTCTATTGGCTTAATGCCTATTCTTCTAAGAGCTGAATTATTAGCGAGTCTTTGACATAGTTTGAGTCCTATAAAAGGTATAAATAGTTATACAGAAGAATTCGAAATGAAAGAAGTTGTAGTAGATAAATCAACATATAAATATGCATTTTGTTTAAGCTTAAATCCTGATTATTAAGATATTCAGTTTTTAACAATATTCTTAACAGGAGTATAAACACTGTTAGGGCGCTATCATATTGCAATCGAGGTATGTCACAGGTGACATCCACTTCATAATGACATCAGAAGTCGTCATTACGACAGGATAGAGAGGGGAATTTATGGTACCAAATTGTTGTAAATATTATGACGCCATCACTCACCCAGATATTCGAATAACCCTTTTCATGTTAACTGTAACTATCTGTATTGTATGTTGTTAGTTGTTGTTATGATCTATTAACACTAGATTTACGGACCGCATTAATTTGACTCATTAAAAATTTGATCACTATATACATATAAAACTTTAATATCACTTTTCAAAAACATACGTAGGTTTTTAGTTAAGTAATAAAATATATGTAAACTTTCATTCCTCTTCCCCGCAGACCCCTTCATTTCGCATTATCAAATGTGGTATACCTATTTTCACGGTTGTGAGCCAATTTGACTCATAGAATGGTTTAACAGTTAATCGCATAACATGAAATTTATTGGTCGACTCAAGTAAATATTTCACGAAAAGATTTTATTTTCCAATTGGCTGAAGAGCTAAGAAGTAAATATAGAGAAGAAGTCGAGAACACTTCCATTCTAATGACAGAAATTCATGCTACTGACGCACGGAAGAATTGTCAAGTTCAACAATCATGCAAAAGAAACAGATGTAGAAACCATTGTGCTAAATGTAATAGAAATGTTTGCGGAAAATGTGTTTCAAAAACAGATTTTATATGTAAAAATGTTTTCCATGAATATTTTGATAATAAGCATTTCATTTAAATTAATTTAAAACTATTTTCTTTGCAAATAGCTTCAATTTTCTTGTACGAGTCAAATTGGCTCACTTCAGTAAAAATAGGTTTATGATCAGCATCCGTAAATCTAGTGCTAAAGTGATGTCGCGTGTATAACATGTTTCAATGATAATCATAAATTCTAACACAAATTTCCATCTCTGGATTTCAGTATGACTTGAAAGTCGACAGGGATATATCTCGACTATTAATATGGTAGCTCCGTTTTTACATAAAATGTTAGCCCTCATATAGCAAAACAGTAATACGTAGCGCTAAAAACCAAATCATAAAATGTATGACACTAAAATCATTCAAAATATTCTTAATAATAATAATAATAAAAAAAAACTTTGCCCTAAAAGTTAACTTTTTGCACGAAGTTCTTTTAGAATGCTCACACTGCCCAACAATGATAATTACTAGACTTAATACCTGCCGATAATTCGGTTTTAATTAGTTTTTAAATATTATGGACATATTTAGCTAGATAAAACTACCTGTAACTGTTCATCTCAATTCATTTTTAACTAGCTGGTTACTTAGTAAATGATCTAAACATCATGCTTCAGGAAAATACTGAAAAAGGGATGATGTAATAGCACCGTTTCTGTACTATGCCAGCGTGTGACCTGTCCGCCTACTCAACTGGGACAGGTATACTTTATGTTCGTAGGTTGTCGCATAAAATTACTTCCGAAACTTAAAGGACAATACAAGAAATATTTATTTACTATAGTATAAAATTAAAGATAGAAAAAAATCATATTTCGTGCCCTGGAGCCTGATTTAACTGCAACCATGATCAGGTGGACTAGCGGATTTCACCCCCCCCCCCCAAAAAAAAAAAAAAAACCCAGACTTGCGTCCTCTTGCTCTTTAAGCTAGAAAAATTCCCTTCAACGAGAGTTGTGCCCGGGTCGCAGGCTCTCAGTGGACCTCCTCTGTACACTGCCTTCAAATTCTCCTCTCTTCTTTACTCGGGGTCATCTTCTGGAAACTGATCCCGTCTGAAAAAGGAATACTTTTTTTTTAGATTCACTGCCACCCTGCAAATAAGCGACACATCCGAAAACTTATCTGCCCTTAGCCGGGCGGCTCCTATTCCCAAAAGGACTGTCGGGTGGAGGGGTTAATGGGGTCGACTTCCAAATATAGGGAAGGGTGCACAGCTGCGAAAAACAGGTCGTGGGTCCAAATTTCTTCCAGATGAGTTATGATTTAGAAGGGTGGAAATACTTAGGAAAGAAATCGAAATATGTGAGTCCGCACAACTACAGTTAAGGGTTAATTAAATCACGGGTGAAGAAAACATTATTTTTTAGGCATACCTTTTAATGTTAGTAGCTGATGTGTAAAAGCCTTATCACACGACACCCTATGCATGTTGAAATAACAGAGGCAGTTTACGAATCTTTTTCCCGATGCGCAGATTTCTTGGGTGATAGCGGGGATTTTTCAACCGATTAAAGGACTTATCATACGTCATCATCATTTCTTTTCATTCCCAGAGATATATAAGGTCTTCAATTT
>CM063505.1:157775927-157793583 GCA_032207245.1 Pardosa pseudoannulata
GTACACATACCTTAAACATTATTGATGTTTACAAAAACAAATGCATCCTAATGCTCCCGATGCATGGAGCAGCAACGAAGGACTGCGAAAGAGAGCTCAAAATCATTCTCCCAAGGTTTTTTTCTCTCTTTTTATTTCTTGTTCAAAGTTAAGAAAAAAAATATTGTATTCACAAAAATTTTTCGGGCTCTCAGATTTCAATTATTTCAGAAATTTATTTTGAGAAATGACTTATTTAGTTTTCGACCTTTTTTAAGCGTTATATGTATGTTTTCTTCTTCTTCAGTAGCACCATAGTCCTATCCAGAATTTGATACCAGGCAGTTCTCAGTTTTTATCCTGGACTTACAATTATAATTTTTAAAGCCTTTAAGTCATTCTCAGTGGTTAAGTCATCTGAGGTTGGGCCTTTGTCTTCTTTTTTTTAGGATGTTGAAAAAACATTTTTTACAGAATCTGTAGTCAATCAATATGTTAGTGTGTTTTGCCCCATCTTAACATTTGAATGTTGATGAAATTAACGTGGTTTCTGGATTTTCATAAATTCTGTATAATTTTCTAATATTTGTCTTTTTTTCTCATACACTTTTTTATCTTACCTCCTCAAAATACTTGTTTTCATAAACTGCCAGGGTTTCTTTATTTTTTTTATGTCAGGGTCCATATTTTCGCTGAAAAGGTTGAAACAGGGTGTAATAAACAATTACATATTGTTAATTTGGCTTTTCTGTTAATGAAATTGGGCTTTAAGTACGCCTGTATGTAAGTACAAGAAAATTGTAATTCTGAAAGTTTAAATATCAATTTTAATCCTTTCTGAAACTGGTTATGAATAGTTTTTAACTTTTCACGTCTGTACGTACGTTTCTTTTTTTGCATTATTTCAAAAAAACAAAGATGTAGGGCCCATATTAGTATTTAGGACTGTTTTATAAAGTCTAGATGTGACCTCCCCTTTTTGATTGGAAAATCTAAAACTTTTATAGAACGAAAAATTTCAATAAACGTTATTAAAACACTGAGGATATAACTTTAAACGATAAGTCATCAGATGTTGAAATCTAGAATTTTTTTCAATCATTATAATACCTTAGTTTTACTTCTACATTTTTGATTTTTTCACTCTGCACTTTAAAACACTATAAAAGAACATATTCATTCATTTACCAGTGCTTTTTCAAAAGGTTGGACATACGTCTCACAAGGTATATATTGCTTTCCATGGGGGCAATTTTTATTTTTTTTCAAAAGGGTAATTCATTTTTAACCCATCTTTTCCATAAAAGCTATGTTAAACATTATGTACAACTTGGAGTATGTTCGTTAAAGTAAATACCCAAAGTTAAACCGTTTTTTAACTTTGCAAAAAAATTAATTTTTACCAAATAATAATAAAGTAATGTTACCGTAAAGTTAAGATTTATATATTGTAACCATAATGATTTGCAGAAAACTGAAGTAAAAGAAATATAGACAACACCAATAAGAAAGAAGATTTGAGTACTGAAGCTTGTAAATTTTGTGCTTAATATAAAAATTTTCTATACTAGCACGTACGAGCACCTTCTCAATTATTTTTTTTCTTAGCATTCTATTGTTATTAAGATCTATGTTAGTGATGCATTCGATTTACCTGCCTTCAATTTTGTTGTACTTAATAATAAAAAATATAATCCATTTTTTCTTAATAAAGTAATAATTTTCTGCTTTTTATTTTATTTACCTCATAATTTCCACTTTATCTGATCCTATTTTCTTTTTTTATTTCGGGTTTTTCTACTGGGTATAGGAAAACCAAATTTTTTTCCCAGTTTTGCATTGCTGTTCAGATTGGCCCTAAAAGTAGTTTCACCACAGCCCAAAATCTTAATTCTTTTCATTCACGTTGTTATACACATTACTGGACTCTTTATTTTCTTAACACCTTCCAATTTATTTAAACGATAGTTTTTCATCTGGGTTAAATTCTTTCCTTCCAATTCTTATATAAGATGTCACATAAAAGACCAGTCCAAAAGGCAGGTAGACTTTATATTTCATTAAGTATTTGTATTTTCATTTTATGCTCTTTTAATTTGACATAATAAAAACATGGTTGATGCATCTCGCTTAAACATTCATTTTTCTATGTATGTTTCTTCACTAACTTTTTTTTTACTATTTTTCCTCTGAAATAAAATGTTAAAATACATTTCACCCTATGACTTCACATTTGTCCAAAAACCAATACGCCAAATACCTTTTTTTTAAAAATCAAATCCAAGTTTTTCATACAAGCTTTATTTTCGTGGTATAATGGTTTAGATTTTAAAAAAATCAATACTTTAATTTTTTTAAAAATTTATATTATTAACAGGATATGATTTAAAAGTTGTAAGCTGGGTTGAGATTAGTTTAATTTGGATTACCGCTTGGATTATCCTTGGTGAAACTTCCATATTTTTTTAAAGTTCATCATAAAAAATTGATTTAAGTTTATCAAAAATGCACTTTATTATACAAAAAATTTTAGTCTGCTTTATTAGTTTTGAAATTGTTTATTTCAAAATAGCTTTATAATTTTGCGTCATTTTTTGGTTCAGTTCTGTGTTTTTCTTTTCATGTGGATTTCTTTAAATAACCAACTATTTAGTGGTTTACACTGCTACACCACCTGTCTTTTAATTTTTTTAATATTGTATCTGGAATTTGTTTAGAATTAAAAATATTCCAAAACCAAGAATATCTTTATAAAAAGATAATGCAATTTAAAAATTTATAAATATTGAATATTACAAATAATCTTTTATATTATTGAATTAATTTATATTTTCATATAGAAACATTAAATTTATTGCCTTTTCTTATAAATAAATAAAAATTATAAAACCAATGAAATAAAATTATATTTCAACTAAAATATATTTGAATTCTAAGAAATATTAACTTAATATTTGAAATCTTTTATTGCAAAAAATTTTTTAACGGGTAGTCGGTTATGTGACCCAAAAATAAAATAGTTTAAATTGAAAATCGGTTTTTATTTCCGGGTTGCGCTTCCTATTAGAAATTTCTATGATAGAAATATTTCTTAAAATAAGTTGCCATTTTCTTAAGGAAAAATCTTCAGAAAAATTGAAGATTTTTTTTTTGAGAAGTTTTAATTTTTCTTAAGTTTCTTAAGAATTTTTCAGATTTTGTTTTTCTGTTTAAGATCTGTAAGTTCTTCTTAAGGTGTTGAATTTGTATTTTTTACTTTGCAGAGTAACTTATCATTTTTAAGTTATTTATTTTTTTTCAGAGATGACAAATAATTTGAGGTTTTTATTTTCAGATAACTTTTGGGTAAATCTTTTCGGTTTTTTAATTTTTTTGTTTTTTTTTTTTTTTTTTTATAAATTTTTTTTCAAAATAATTACTAGTGTTATCATAGTATTCTTATGCTTTTTTACTTAGTGTTTTTTTTTTTTTTAATATTGGTTTTGTAATATTTTTAATCCCCACAATTTTTTTAATTTTAGATTTTCTTGTTTTTATTTTTTTTTTTATTTCCTTTAAATTATTTGCCATAAATTTGTGCTTATTTTTTATCATTTTTTAACATACATTTTTTTTATTATCCATTTTCATTACTTATTTAAAAACATAAGTATATATATTAATGAAAAATTTATAATTTATATTAATTTACTATTCCTCTTTTCTAAATATATTATAGAATAATTTAATCAATTTTAAATCAATGTGCTTTAACTTTTTACTAAGTTCATTTATTTAAGACTGAAATATCCTAACTAATGTTTAAAAAAAAAGTGTACTGATATGTTAGTTTTAATCCTAATTCTGATTTTATTTTATTTTTAATAATCTAATGTGTAATCTAATGTCTAATAATCTAATGTGTGCTAGATCTAATCTGTGTATGTGTCTTTACTTTTTTTGCACATTTACAATCAATTTCTTTATAGAATTGCAGCATCGTTATCCTTGAATCGCCATTAAGTCTAGCGTTTGTTTACATCGCGCCACGTGTGTAACGATCGTATTTGGCTTGGTGATTTCCTTATTTTTTTCTTGCATTTTGCAACGAAATTTTTACTTAATATCTTATTCTGTGGTATTAAAATCGAACATTTACTGCTAATTCTTCAAAAGCTGATTCTACTAAGCTGGCATTGTCTTGAATCTTTTATTGAATGTAATTCTGAACTATTTAGAAACCGTATCTTCAATATTCGAACATTAATGTTTTTCAACTATTTCCACAGCTACAAAAGTGGATTAGGCCTATCAGAAGATACGATATTCGGTATATGTGGGGGAAATAGTGTGGTTTTAGTGCAACTTTTGCAAATTTTATAAAGAATTTTTCTCAACTGAAAAGGAAGGCAATAAATGTATTGAAGGTTGTGTGATATAAACAATTACTGTGTATGGAATATTTACTGTGTATGGAAAACAATTACTGTGTATGGAATATTAATAGAAAAAGTATACACAAGAGGAAAAACAACTATGCTGCATGTTGAAATTATTCCTACTTAGTAAAGTAATTCTTAGAAGAAAAAATATAAAAAATGCTACTAAAGACAGCAGGATGAATACAGCTAGTGAAGTTTCAATGTGATGACAGGTTGGTAAGTGGTGTGACAATGGATGGAAATTGTTACTTATCTATAAATGACTGTATTAGTTGCCTATCAGTTATAACAGCAAAGTATTAGATATTGAAATAATCTGATACTTTTGCATTTGCAGTTTAATGTTACTGGCATAGCAATCTGTTGAGCAAAAAAAAAAAGGTTATTAAATTCAATGTGTAGCAAAAACCACAAGAAGCTGTAAAATCACATCATAAGATTTTTGATTCAAAATGTAATAAATTATAGGCATATGAGTTTCATACGATAGGATATTGCAGAAAAAAGGAAACAACTGATTGTGTAAATTTCGACATTCAAGCATATATTGTTATTGCTTGTGAAATATATAAATACTGCCATGAATTTCAGAAAACTGCAGCAAATTAAGAAAATGAATCTGCTGAATTTTTTGTGTGCTAAGAAGGTGGTGTCAGTTCTGTCCTATCTTGGTTAGATGCCTGAGATGACATTTAAGTACATTATTCATATGCTTGTCGGTGCACATAAATAGGTTCATTCACATTTCTATAAAATTATAATAATAGTTCACATAGTAATAATAGTTCACATTCCGCAAACACAATTGAAATTGGTTTAAATAAAGTGTTTTTTTTTTTTAAAGTAATACATTGAGTTTTTTTTGTTTTTATTTTTTAAATTTTTTATTAAAGTTTATTCATTATTAAAAGGTAAGTAATGTGATATATTTTTTTTTTTTTATTTTTTTCTGCTTTTATTTAATAGGATATTGATTTTTTTAAATTATTTGTTTTTTATCAATTAGTGAGATTTATTCTATTAAGAGGAAAAAATTATAACAATATAGTAATTCTTTAGTTATTTTTTTTGAATTTTTAAGTTTGTAATTTTATATGTTTCCTTAATTTATAAACTTTCAAATAATATTAGTGAATTTTATGTTTGTTATTAAGTATACATATATAATTTATTTATTCTTTATATTACAATAATCAAGTAATATCAGGGGATTTAGTTATTAAATTCTGTATTGGTTTTATTTTTTAAGAAATTTTTTAAGTAATGCTACATTATTAAATAAAACTTTCTGAATAGGTATTAGTATTTTGCATTTATTTTTACTGTTTGTATATTATAATGTATCCCTACATAATATTATAATAAAAATAGTGAGTTATTTATTCTATTAAGAGGATACAAAACAATTGCCTATTAACACAATATCAGAGTAATGTGGATTTTAGTTATTAAATTCTATATTGGTTTTATTTTAAGAAATTTTTAAGTAATGCTACATTACGAATAAGTAAACTTTCTGAATAGAGTTTTGCATTTTTTAATTTTACTGTTTGTATATTATAATGTATCCCTACATATAATAAAAATAGTGAGTTATTTATTCTATTAAGAGGATACAAAACAATTGCCTATTAACACAATATCAGAGTAATGTGGATTTAGTTATTACAATTCTGTATTGGTTTTATTTTAAGAAATTTTTTAAGTAATGCATACAGTAAAGATTCAATCCATGTGATCCGAGTGGTAACGTAGAAGTCAAGCAACTCATTTTACACAGCACCCAGACATTTATTATACACAGCACATTTACAGATACATTTCACACAAAAAAAAAAATCCCTCCGCTCATCGCAGACCGCTCTCTCCACTTCCTCGTTGCCAACGGATGCATAAAAACTTAACAGAGTTCTGTTATATTATATGTTTGACATGGACCAGTGGTAAAGGCGTGGAAGACACATTTCATTTCATACTCGTTGCCTCATTTCCGGCTCTGATGTTTACACGTCCCTCCAAAGAAAGCACATTCGTCGCCTTAGCGACAATGCTGCTCAGCAAACCTGTCAAAGAGATAAAACAAACAAAGCAAAGGAAAAACAAACACAAATCACACAGGCAGAGGAGCTCATATATATGTAGCTCCCCAATTAGCACATAATTAAACTATAAACTTTACAAATGAATAAATTTTAAGTTGTGATATCAATAATATAAATCTACACACGCAAAATACTTACTGAATATAAAAAAAAATTATACATAAAATAAACATTTACTTTTTAATCGCTATTCTAGATAAAGCATCGGCATTTCCATGGCAGGAACCTTTACGATATGTTAAAGTCATATTGTATCTCTGCAAAGCCAAAGCCCATCTTGAAAGTTTTGCACCATGAGGCACACTGCTTGTAAGATAACTCAGCGGGTTATGGTCAGACACAATTTGTACTTGGGCACCAAAAATCCACGTGTCATATTTCTTTAAAGCTTCTAAGACACAAAATGCTTCCCTTTCTATCGTGGACCATCTCGCTTGACAAGGAGTCAATTTTTTACTGAAAAAGGCAATAGGCATTTCTTTGCCATTATCTGAAGTCTGTGCCAAACAAGCTCCTATAGCTGTAGCTGAGGCATCAGTATATAACTGAAATGGTTTATCTAAGTCCGGTGTATGTAAGGAAGGCATTTTTGCAAGCTCAAGCTTTAGCTGTTGAAAGGATTTCTCTGATTCATCATCCCACGGAATGCTTTTGGGGATGCTTTTCTTAGTTAAATTTGTTAGAGGCAAAACTTTTTCGGAAAAATTAGGTATGTAGTCTCTATAGTACGAGGCTAGACCTAATAGACTTCGGACTTCCCTTTTCGTGGATGGTCTGGCCAAACTATGAATAACCTCTACTTTCTCGGGATCTGGAGTATGTTTTCCAGAACCTACTATGTGCCCTAAGAATTTCACGTGACGTCTGCCGAAATCACATTTCTCAAGGTTTGCCACTAAGCCAGCTTCTCTTAATGTAAGCAAAACTTGGTTGAGGTGAAAAAGATGATCAGTCCAAGAATCTGAAAATATAGCAACGTCATCAATGTACGAACGGCAGTATTTTTTATGTCGTGCCAATACTTTGTCCATCGACTTCTGGAACGTGCTTCCAGCATTTTTCAAACCAAAGGGCATTACCTTCCATTGGTAATGTCCGGAATGGGTAACGAATGCGGTGAAAGCCTTATCTTCACATTTCATAGGGATTTGCCAATACCCTTTTGTAAGGTCAATTACTGTTATGAAATTGGCTTTTCCTATCTCAAACAAAAGTTCTTTAGCTATTTTCATGGGATATGCATCAGGAATAGTGAAACTGTTTAAAAGTCTATAGTCCACACATAGCCTGACGCTACCGTCTTTTTTCGCCACACACACGACTGGGTGGGCCCATTCACTGTCACTTGATTCAATAAGATCCCATTCTAAGAGTTCTTTCACTTGTCGATCAACTTCATCTTGTAATCGGATGGGAACACGATAAGGTCTAAGTTTCTTGGGAAAACAGTCTGCTGTGACTTTAATAGCATGACCGTCTACTTTCGCATGTCCAGGTTTGGTATTAAAAACATCTATGAATCTTTTTAAAACTTTCGACAAATCTCCTCTTTGCTCAAACGTCAAATCTTCTTGTCCCTTATCTAGCAGCCTGTCAATGTCTTTAATTGATAAGTTGAGTTTATCAGCAGGAGCATAATGAAGGTCTCCAAAGTCTTCGTCTTGTTCGAATACAAGACCAACATAATTCACTCGAGCAACGTAAGGTCGCAGTTTGTTGATGTGTAGCTCGCGAATGCTTCCATCTTCCATCTCAACTTTGGCTGAATGAGGCCTAGTCATTTGAATTACTGTGGCGGGTCCTTTCCAAGTATTAAGAAGTTTATGTGATGATGATGGTATCAATATGAGCACCTTATCACCAACTTTGAATGATTTTTCTTTTGAACGAAGATTATAATGAGACACATAAGTGTCTTGGGAAACTTTAGAATTTTCTGCTGCCAGTTTATGAGCGTCCTTAAGTTTAATAATTAAATCTTGTAAATAAGTCTCTATTGGTTTAGATGCGCTAATTGGAATGGTTTCTTCGCCTGTCCACGAATTTTTCAATAAAGCTAATGGTCCGGGAGGCAACCTTCCGTAAACTAGTTGAAATGGGGAAATACCGGTAGTATTGTGTGGAATTTCACGATAAGCAAATAATAAATATGGCAGGTGTAAGTCCCATTCTCTACCGTGCTGTTGTATATTTTTGTTCAACATATCCTTGAGAGTCCTATTCCACCTTTCAACGGCACCCATACTTTCGGGATGACCAGGTGTCGAAAATCGCGGTGAAACCCCGATTACCTTTAAAAATGCTTGGGTTAACTTCGACGTGAAGTTGGTTCCCTTGTCGGTACATATCAATCTTGGAAACCCTGTTTGTACAAATATTTTCATTAGGGCATTACATGTTGTTTTTGCACTAATTTCCTTGACTGGGATAGCCTCCGCCCATCTTGAACACAAATCAATTGCGCAAATGATGTATTTGTGTCCTCTACTTGACGGTGGTTCTAGGGGACCTATGCAATCAATACTCCAAACTTCAAATGGTTCTTCTGGCCTTACTATTGGCTGAATTGGGATTCGGTCACGATAGGTGATCGGTCTTCGTAACTGACACGTCTCACAGCTCTCACAAAACACCTTGACGTCATGTGCTATGCTTGGCCAATAAAATGAGTACTTGATACGTTGTTTTGTTTTACGCTCGCCCAAGTGACCAGCCAGTGGTATCTCATGGGCCATTTTCAACACTTCTTGTCTTTTACTCAGTGGAAGTACAACCTGGTCGACCTTTTCACCGAACATTGTTTCGGAATGCATTAATATTTCATTTTGAATTTTATAAGACTTTTCACCGTTTTGGGCCCAGATCCAAACATTTCTCAAATCCTCATCTTCCCTTTGCATCTTTATGAGTTCATCTCGATTTTGCTTACCCACTAAGTTCTCCTTTTCGGTCACAATATTTATCTTTGATATGTCACTCACTGATTTTTCAAAAGACTGCACCTCACATTCATCTGGTCTATCAGAACTTTTTTCCGAAATAAACTCGGCCATTTCCATTTTATGAATCTGTACATTGTTTTTTAGCGCATCGTAAGCTTTCATGCTAAGTAATAAATCATTGACGAGTTTTTTCGATACCGCACATGATATAGCAACATTACCGTGTAACTCATCATCTATTTTCATCGAGAAATTTCTTAAAGGTGTTATTTCACTTTCTCCAAAGGCTGATAAGATCTCGATGACTCCTTCACCATCGCAATGTATATCTTTAACAAGTCCTTCCCTTACTACTGAGATCTGAGCACCTGAATCTATAATCCCCGACAGAGTATGATTGCCACATTTAACCTTCACTATTTGAAGTTTATCTACATTGCAACTGTCCTTTGCTTGTTTCGACACTGGTGCTGTAATTCTAGCTGTCAGCACTGGGGAGTTAGTTTCATTTTCGGTTACAGATGTTTGCACCAAATTACTTTGAGTGGGTGGCCTCCTATTATTATTTTTCTTGCATGTGTTGGAATAATGTCCTTCTGCTCCACAGGAATAACAAGTTGGCTTAAATGGTCGGCTTGGACCTTCATATCTTGGAGTTTTTGGGTACTGTTGCTTCTGGTAACTACTTGAATTCTGAGGAAATCTATTTCTAAACGGTCTCTCCATAGGTGGTGTACGAGGACGGTTCTTGTCAAGTGGTTTTTCCTTCGGAACTTTTTTATGTGTAGTTCGAACACTTTCGTATTCATCAAGCTTATCAGCCAACTTGGTTGGTGAAATCAGCTTTACCCAATCATCAAGAAAATGCTCGCGTACTTCAGGTGGTACTCTTCTTTTAAGTTGATCCGTGATCATTAAATTTTTTAAAGAATCGAAGTCAGAGACATCCAATCCTTCTATCCATTCCTGAAAATAATTAGTTAATTCAAACGTAAAGTCTCTCCACGATTTATCCGGGCTGCGTTGATGGAGAACAAACTTTTTTCGGAAACTTTCTGCATTCATCTTGAAACGTTTCAACAACACTGCTTTAATGTAATTATAATCTTCGAAGCTTTCCTCAGACTCCCTTGCAATCATTTGCACTATTTCAGAAGGTAATAAAGTCAGTAAAACAGACACCCAATCCTTGTCCTCAACTTTTGTTCTTTTTGCTTGCCGTTCGAATAAAGATAGGTACAAGATTATGTCATCCTGATTTAGTTTAAATTTGGGCATCAACCTAATTAATTCATGACTGAATGGACCCCTATTTTCAACTGACGTTGACAATGTAACTTCTTTTGACTGAGCTTCGAGTTCAAGTTTCCTTAACTCGAATTCAATTCTCTTCGCTTCTGTTTCTGTTTTCTTTACATCAGCTTCTAATTCTCTTTTCTTTTCTTCGGCTTCCAATTCTCTTTTCTTTTCTTCAGCTTCTAGTTCCGCTTTTTTCTTCTTTTCATTTTCCTCTTCTATTCTAGTATTGATAATCGTTTCTAATAAATTTTTCACGAAACTTTCTTCATAAGCTTTGCTTTTAACTATCAAAGTTTTTAAATCTACTATCTTCATACTGAGATCTGTGCTCTCCCCCAATTCTTCTGCCAAACACCGTAAATCTTCCTTTTTCCCCTTCCCGAGAAATGCCATAATGCTTATTTATTTAGCTTATTTAATATGCTTGCTTAACCTCAAAACTTCAAGTTTTTTTTTTTTTTTTTTTTTTTTTTCTTACTTTTACAGTAAAATTGTCTAATTAAATAACTTTCAGAGTAGTATAATATTAGAAATATTATTCAATTGTTAAAACGAAACTGAAATGTTAATTACTCTTCCATTTTAATAATAATTCTGAGAAATAATACAGCAATTAAATACGTGTGTACCCTTTAACTATACATTTATAATTTTAATATACTCATTAGAGAGAAAAAAAAAAATCCATATCAAACAAATACAACATACCAACAAATTCGAAACATTAGTGTATCAATAATAAATGACCTATGTGGAATTATCACTCTCTAAATTACCCAATAATAAAAAAGAAATAAAATTTCTCTTAAATAATAAAGATTTGTAATATTCTAATTAAGTATACATCCTAAATAACCTCAAATGCAACAAATCAAACAAATTCCAGCTGTATGTTAACAAACCACATAATTAATATCATTGACCATTTCTGAACATGTTATGTTAATATTCGTACATCATATACTCATAAATTCACAATGTTTTCCATAACAAGTTATTTCTCATAAACAAAATTAGCTTTCCTACTTCTAAACTTTCTTTATAGAAATATTAAATAAATTAGTATTATTTATTCAACATAAATTTTAAAATCGAAATCCAAACTAGAACAACTAGAACCGAAATTCTCAAAATATAAACATACAGTAGACACTATCTCTTTACATGTATGAAATATATATACACATTTTTTTTATACAATTTTGGAAAATTTTCACTTGACTTCAATAATTTCTAAGTACTGACGTACTTCTAAATATTTAAGTACTGATGTACTAACCGAAACAAGAGAGCAATAATATTCTATTGACACTGACGTGTCTGATTCTCAAACCGAAACTGTTTTAGCACTGCCGTGCATATTAATTCACAATTCAATAATTTCTAAGTACTGACGTACTTCTAAGTGTTTAAGTACTGGTGTACTAAACGAAACAAAAGAACATTTATTCTATTGACACTGACGTGTCTAATTCTCAAAACGAAACTGTTTCAGCACTGCCGTGCATATTAATTCACAATTGACACTGACGTGTCTTTTCCAAAATTGTTTTTCTTTATATACTTAGGGAGCATACATTTACATAAAATGAGCTCTTACCTGTAATCCTGTCGACTGCGCGCCAGTAAAGATTCAATCCATGTGATCCGAGTGGTAACGTAGAAGTCAAGCAACTCATTTTACACAGCACCCAGACATTTATTATACACAGCACATTTACAGATACATTTCACACAACAAAAAAACAAAATCCCTCCCGCAACCTTTTTTAGGTACATTTCACACCATCGAAAAATAAATCCATCCGCTACTCGCCGGCAGCTCTCTACCTCACTGTTGCCAACCGCCAAAACTGAAATTTTTAGAGTTCCCCACATAGTCGTTCTCGTTGCCTCATTTCCGGCCTTGATGTTTACACGTCCCCCCAAAGAAAGCACATTCGTCGCCTTAGGGACAATGCTGCTCAGCAAACCTGTCAAAGACATAAAACAAACAAAGCAAAAGGAAAAACAAACACAAATCACACAGGCAGAGGAGCTCATATATATGTAGCTCCCCAATTAGCACATAATTAAACTATAAACTTTACAAATGAATAAATTTTAAGTTGTGATATCAATAATATAAATCTACACACGCAAAATATTTACTGAATATAAAAAAAAATTATACATAAAATAAACATTTACTTTTTAATCGCTATTCTAGATAAAGCATCGGCATTTCCATGGCAGGAACCTTTACGATATGTTAAAGTCATATTGTATCTCTGCAAAGCTAAAGCCCATCTTGAAAGTTTTGCACCATGAGGCACACTGCTTGTAAGATAACTCAGCGGGTTATGGTCAGACACAATTTGTACTTGGGCACCAAAAATCCACGTGTCATATTTCTTTAAAGCTTCTAAGACACAAAATGCTTCCCTTTCTATCGTGGACCATCTCGCTTGACAAGGAGTCAATTTTTTTACTGAAAAAGGCAATAGGCATTTCTTTGCCATTATCTGAAGTCTGTGCCAAACAAGCTCCTATAGCTGTAGCTGAGGCATCAGTATATAACTGAAATGGTTTATCTAAGTCCGGTGTATGTAAGGAAGGCATTTTTGCAAGCTCAAGCTTTAGCTGTTGAAAGGATTTCTCTGATTCATCATCCCACGGAATGCTTTTGGGGATGCTTTTCTTAGTTAAATTTGTTAGAGGCAAAACTTTTTCGGAAAAATTAGGTATGTAGTCTCTATAGTACGAGGCTAGACCTAATAGACTTCGGACTTCCCTTTTCGTGGATGGTCTGGCCAAACTATGAATAACCTCTACTTTCTCGGGATCTGGAGTATGTTTTCCAGAACCTATTATGTGCCCTAAGAATTTCACGTGACGTCTGCCGAAATCACATTTCTCAAGGTTTGCCACTAAGCCAGCTTCTCTTAATGTAAGCAAAACTTGGTTGAGGTGAAAAAGATGATCAGTCCAAGAATCTGAAAATATAGCAACGTCATCAATGTACGAACGGCAGTATTTTTTATGTCGTGCCAATACTTTGTCCATCGACTTCTGGAACGTGCTTCCAGCATTTTTCAAACCAAAGGGCATTACCTTCCATTGGTAATGTCCGGAATGGGTAACGAATGCGGTGAAAGCCTTATCTTCACATTTCATAGGGATTTGCCAATACCCTTTTGTAAGGTCAATTACTGTTATGAAATTGGCTTTTCCTATCTCAAACAAAAGTTCTTTAGCTATTTTCATGGGATATGCATCAGGAATAGTGAAACTGTTTAAAAGTCTATAGTCCACACATAGCCTGACGCTACCGTCTTTTTTTCGCCACACACACGACTGGGTGGGCCCATTCACTGTCACTTGATTCAATAAGATCCCATTCTAAGAGTTCTTTCACTTGTCGATCAACTTCATCTTGTAATCGGATGGGAACACGATAAGGTCTAAGTTTCTTGGGAAAACAGTCTGCTGTGACTTTAATAGCATGACCGTCTACTTTCGCATGTCCAGGTTTGGTATTAAAAACATCTATGAATCTTTTTAAAACTTTCGACAAATCTCCTCTTTGCTCAAACGTCAAATCTTCTTGTCCCGTATCTAGCAGCCTGTCAATGTCTTTAACTGATAAGTTGAGTTTATCAGCAGGAGCATAATGAAGTTCTCCAAAGTCTTCGTCTTGTTCGAATACAAGACCAACATAATTCACTCGAGCAACGTAAGGTCGCAGTTTGTTGATGTGTAGCTCGCGAATGCTTCCATCTTCCATCTCAACTTTGGCTAAAATGAAGCCTAGTCATTTGAATTACTGTGGCGGGTCCTTTCCAAGTATTAAGAAGTTTATGTGATGATGATGGTATCAATATGAGCACCTTATCACCAACTTTGAATGATTTTTCTTTTGAACGAAGATTGTAATGAGACACATAAGTGTCTTGGGAAACTTTAGAATTTTCTGTTGCCAGTTTATGAGCGTTCCTTAAGTTTAATAATTAAATCTTGTAAATAAGTCTCTATTGGTTTAGATGCGCTAATTGGAATGGTTTCTTCGCCTGTCCACGAATTTTTCAATAAAGCTAATGGTCCGGGAGGCAACCTTCCGTAAACTAGTTGAAATGGGGAAATACCGGTAGTATTGTGTGGAATTTCACGATAAGCAAATAATAAATATGGCAGGTGTAAGTCCCATTCTCTACCGTGCTGTTGTATATTTTTGTTCAACATATCCTTGAGAGTCCTATTCCACCTTTCAACGGCACCCATACTTTCGGGATGACCAGGTGTCGAAAATCGCGGTGAAACCCCGATTACCTTTAAAAATGCTTGGGTTAACTTCGACGTGAAGTTGGTTCCCTTGTCGGTACATATCAATCTTGGAAACCCTGTTTGTACAAATATTTTCATTAGGGCATTACATGTTGTTTTTGCACTAATTTCCTTGACTGGGATAGCCTCCGCCCATCTTGAACACAAATCAATTGCGCAAATGATGTATTTGTGTCCTCTACTTGACGGTGGTTCTAGGGGACCTATGCAATCAATACTCCAAACTTCAAATGGTTCTTCTGGCCTTACTATTGGCTGAATTGGGATTCGGTCACGATAGGTGATCGGTCTTCGTAACTGACACGTCTCACAGCTCTCACAAAACACCTTGACGTCATGTGCTATGCTTGGCCAATAAAATGAGTACTTGATACGTTGTTTTGTTTTACGCTCGCCCAAGTGACCAGCCAGTGGTATCTCATGGGCCATTTTCAACACTTCTTGTCTTTTACTCAGTGGAAGTACAACCTGGTCGACCTTTTCACCGAACATTGTTTCGGAATGCATTAATATTTCATTTTGAATTTTATAAGACTTTTCACCGTTTTGGGCCCAGATCCAAACATTTCTCAAATCCTCATCTTCCCTTTGCATCTTTATGAGTTCATCTCGATTTTGCTTACCCACTAAGTTCTCCTTTTCGGTTACAATATTTATCTTTGATATGTCACTCACTGATTTTTCTAAAGACTGCACCTCACATTCATCTGGTCTATCAGAACTTTTTTCCGAAATAAACTCGGCCATATCCATTTTATGAATCTGTACATTGTTTTTTAGCGCATCGTAAGCTTTCATGCTAAGTAATAAATCATTGACGAGTTTTTTCGATACCGCACATGATATAGCAACATTACCGTGTAACTCATCATCTATTTTCATCGAGAAATTTCTTAAAGGTGTTATTTCACTTTCTCCAAAGGCTGATAAGATCTCAATGACTCCTTCACCATCGCAATGTATATCTTTAACAAGTCCTTCCCTTACTACTGAGATCTGAGCACCTGAATCTATAATCCCCGACAGAGTATGATTGCCACATTTAACCTTTACTATTTGAAGTTTATCTACATTGCAACTGTCCTTTGCTTGTTTCGACACTGGTGCTGTAATTCTAGCTGTCAGCACTGGGGAGTTAGTTTCATTTTCGGTTACAGATGTTTGCACCAAATTACTTTGAGTGGGTGGCCTCCTATTATTATTTTTCTTGCATGTGTTGGAATAATGTCCTTCTGCTCCACAGGAATAACAAGTTGGCTTAAATGGTCGGCTTGGACCTTCATATCTTGGAGTTTTTGGGTACTGTTGCTTCTGGTAACTACTTGAATTCTGAGGAAATCTATTTCTAAACGGTCTCTCCATAGGTGGTGTACGAGGACGGTTCTTGTCAAGTGGTTTTTCCTTCGGAACTTTTTTATGTGTAGTTCGAACACTTTCGTATTCATCAAGCTTATCAGCCAACTTGGTTGGTGAAATCAGCTTTACCCAATCATCAAGAAAATGCTCGCGTACTTCAGGTGGTACTCTTCTTTTAAGTTGATCCGTGATCATTAAATTTTTTAAAGAATCGAAGTCAGAGACATCCAATCCTTCTATCCATTCCTGAAAATAATTAGTTAATTCAAACGTAAAGTCTCTCCACGATTTATCCGGGCTGCGTTGATGGAGAACAAACTTTTTTCGGAAACTTTCTGCATTCATCTTGAAACGTTTCAACAACACTGCTTTAATGTAATTATAATCTTCGAAGCTTTCCTCAGACTCCCTTGCAATCATTTGCACTATTTCAGAAGGTAATAAAGTCAGTAAAACAGACACCCAATCTTTGTCCTCAACTTTTGTTCTTTTTGCTTGCCGTTCGAATAAAGATAGGTACAAGATTATGTCATCCTGATTTAGTTTAAATTTGGGCATCAACCTAATTAATTCATGACTGAATGGACCCCTATTTTCAACTGACGTTGACAATGTAACTTCTTTTGACTGAGCTTCGAGTTCAAGTTTCCTTAACTCGAATTCAATTCTCTTCGCTTCTGTTTCTGTTTTCTTTACATCAGCTTCTAATTCTCTTTTCTTTTCTTCGGCTTCCAATTCTCTTTTCTTTTCTTCAGCTTCTAATTCTCTTTTCTTTTCTTCAGCTTCCGCTTTTTTCTTCTTTTCATTTTCCTCTTCTATTCTAGTATTGATAATCGTTTCTAATAAATTTTTCACGAAACTTTCTTCATAAGCTTTGCTTTTAACTATCAAAGTTTTTAAATCTACTATCTTCATACTGGGATCCGTGCTCTCCCGCAATTCTTCTGCCAAACACCGTAAATCTTCCTTTTTCCCCTTCCCGAGAAATGCCATAATGCTTATTTATTTAGCTTATTTAATATGCTTGCTTAACCTCAAAACTTCAAGTTTTTTTTTTCTTACTTTTACAGTAAAATTGTCTAATTAAATAACTTTCAGAGTAGTATAATATTTGAAATATTATTCAATTGTTAAAACGAAACTGAAATGTTAATTACTCTTCCATTTTAATAATAATTCTGAGAAATAATATAGCAATTAAATACGTGTGTACCCTTTAACTATACATTTATAA
>CM063505.1:157793683-157873683 GCA_032207245.1 Pardosa pseudoannulata
TGTAGTGCAATCTATTTGCGAGAATGACGCCACATTTTGTAGAAAGATTTAAGATAAGAGACGAAGGATTCCGCGAAAAAACAAATTAGTTCCAAAAGTCACTGCTAGGGGAATATTTGCCGCTGTCTTATAGAAAATAGAGCTTTAACAAATGCAAACTAGTACAGAATAAAATTACCTTTTTATTATGCACATTTTCTGATTTAGTTCAAGTGCAATATGGCAACACTTTTAAAAAAGCGTAAAATCTACATAAACACCGATAAAGTCTTGTGATCTGCAATATTATGTAGCTGAGCAGCAGCAGAAGTTCTATATTCAAATTTCATGTTACATCTATTGCCATAGTGCCAACTGCTTGGGTTTTAAGAGACAATGTGTTACGTTTCGAATTAATTGGATTGAAAGTTTATGTGCAAGATCTCCTTCTTTAGTTGAGAGTGTGTTACTGGTCAAATTCTTTTACCTCAACCAGTGCAATGCATCAGCCGCTCTTTGTGCTTTTAAAACACACAAAAAAATGTGTAAAGGTAACGGTCCTATGTAAGTTAATGGACTAAAAGCAATGGTTTCAACATTTGAGAAAACAGGTTCTCTGAAGGTTCAGTCAGGCAAAGGACTAAAACCTGTACCACAGGATACAATCGAAACAGTTGCCACAGTGATTGTCGACAGAGGACAAGATAATATTGCTGCCACCTTTAGCATTCATGAAGTAGCTCGGAATATGGATATGCCTTACAGTACGGTATGAAAAATCTTACGAAAGATTATTAACTTCTATCTGTACAAGATCAGCTGTGCACAGGAGTTACTGTACAACGACCATGATAAGCGATTGACTTTTACTCTTACCTTTGTTGCCAGAATGGAGGTGGATGATGCTTGGCCATAGAAAATCTAATGGGGAGACGAGGTCCACTTTTACCTGAATGGAACTGTGAATACCCAGAGCTGCCGAATTTGGGATGACAAATCTCCACATGCAGTCACAGCAATTCCCTTACATTCACCAAAGGTAACTGTTTGGTGTGGGTTCACAGCAGAATTTATCATAGGTCCATTCATCTATGATAACATTACCCCAACAAGACCGGAAACCTGTTCTATTCCCGGAGAGAAATATCGCCACATGTTGAACAGCTTTGTCATTCCAGCACTTCAGCAAAGACATTGCCTGGGGGAAATCATTTTCATACAAGATGGAGCCCCTCCACACATTGCTGTATGGGTGCAACAGCTGCTACGACAGAAATTCACAACAGAAAGAGTCATTAGCTGCTACTTTCCAACTGCATGGCCACCTCGGTCACCTGATCTCCCCATGCAACTTCTGACTATGGGGTTACCTTAAGTCCAAGGTCTATCAAGGAGTGGTCCAGGACCTGGCTACATTGAAGGAAAACATATCACAGACTGTATGGGTGATTATTGCAGACATGTAACTTTCTGCTGTTGTGTATACTGTGCATAGAATGCAATATGTTCTACACAACAACGGCAGCCACATTAAACCTCATTTGAATGCAAAATAAAAGGTAATTTCCGTATTGATTTGCATTTGCTAACACCCTATTTTCTATTACACTACACCAAATATTCCCCTAGCGGTGACTTTTGGAACTAATTTGTTTTTTTGCGGAATCCTTCATCCCCCATCTTATTTAATATTCCTACAAAATGTGGCATCATTCTCACAAATAGATCGCAATACAGAACACTGTGAGCACTGTCAGTTTAATTATGGCCACCCGGTACTAATTTATACTATAGTATTTGCAGTAAGTATTTTGACCTACATGAAGCATGAGTTAAAAAAATAAACATAACAAATTTTTCAAATGTTGCCTTTTCCACAAAATTTTTAAAGCCTCTTTGTACGCATGTATGATATAAGTATGTACTACATATAATATTCCATAACATCTAAAATTAGAAGCTGAAGTAAAATCATACAAAAAAGAGCAAGCAAAGAGATTAAGAAGAATCACAAAAAGGAATATGTTTATTTACTATAGTTCAAAGAATAAACATATCAGGTGAAAGTTAAAAATTTGGTACGGCACATTCTGTAACTATATAAAAAATAAAAATTTCATACTTGTTCTTCGAGAGGAAGGATTCATCACGTCAAATCCTGTTTCTATCTAAATATACATAAAGAAAGGCAAAATATACAACCAGCTTAGAAAAATTGATAAAATATTTTATTAAAAAGTAATTTTATCTACAATTATCAGTATAAAAAGAAATATCAAAAATACATTTAGAAATTTAAGCAGAAAATATAGGATAGAAATATTCATAAATATAATTTTTTTTTCAGAATCTTACAGTTTAAAACTTTTATTAAGATCATTATGTAAATAATTCCAAATGAAGTATTCATTTATATAATACTCATTTAATACATTTGCTACAGATCACATGCCAGAGCATGATCAACATACTGGAAAATGCACTTATGAAATTATGCAATACATTTTGAAGATAAAATTGAAATCTTTTCTCAATAACAATGAAAAAAAATTATGTATGATTTTAATATTTGATTATGACATTCTCAGGCTTCAGTATTAATTATTTTAGATGAAGTGGATTGTGAATCTAACACTATTTAAAATCAATACCATGTCATACCTTTTGAATGTTTTTATGATACTTTCAGATGTAATTGGTAATTATAAGAATTAAAATGCTTCATAAATATTCTATTTTGGATGATAGTACAGCAAGCAGATAAATTTCTGTATATAATGTGCTTTACAATACAAATGTGTATTATATTATAATGATAAAAATATAATAAAAGTGTCAAAAATAAAATACAAGCATGTAAACCAAGCTGTTCTATTTATGTTAACAATTTAAAGACTTTTCTCCTAATCTATTGGTTTAGGAGAAGGTTTGACCTCCAACCCTCCCCCCTATGCTAGTTTGCCATTGAATTTACGTTGAACAATACAACTGGCTTTTACAGGCAAAAATTTCTGTACTACTATACAAACCAATTGTAGTATATTATATATTTTGTCTTACATTGAATACACTATGTTATCAAAAAGTTACAAATATGACGACATTTTTAAGCGTCTGGTATGGAACAAAAATAAACTTTTATATTTGTTTATAACATTATGAAAATTGTAGACAAACCTAATCACTGAATTTGATTTGTAATTAAATAACCTCTGATGACAATCTTATGTAAAGTATTTAAGAGCAAGATCTAATTTTTACCTCAAATTCTTTAACACATAATAACAACTGTCATTTGACTTTACGGTATTTCAAACCAATTTTTGTAAATCAGCTGATAATTGTTTTTTCAGTAGCAAATATACCATCTAAATGTGCAATTTCTTCATGTAATAGAGTATTTCACATCAGTTTTCCTTCATTTCTTTGCTGAATTGTGACGCAAATAACTAATTTTATTTCCTAAAGTTATCTACATAAACATTCCATTCAAACTGAACAGCAAGCTCATTTTTAGACCCAATTTAGATTGTAAAGTCCAATATTCTATATTTGTCTCCAATTTATAAGAATATATGAAAATTGATAATAAATTACAATCCACCAGTAGCATAAATGATATTATTACTAATGCCTATAATATGACACATATTTCAACATAGATTTTGTTAAATGTAATTGATTTATTTTTAATTATTAAATTTATATTATTATTATTAATGTATGTTAAGTACATGCAATAGATATTTAGAACGCATGTATGTATGGAAAATACTACATTATAGAGAAATTTGGTCCTCAATATCAGTAATCTAGTATAAATTAAATAACAATCTTTAAAAATTACACGATACCGGAGAATAGCAATGCTAAAAATAACATGTGGTATAAATACGTAAATAAATTCGATAAATATTAAATGATTCTTATATGCATTGTAATTAAGATGAAAGATTTTGTCAAAATAAATAGCTACATAACCTGAACAGGGATCTTTTTAAATTTAACAAAATTTTAAGGAGGAAAAAAAGGATTTAAGACAGCACAGATTGGAGATATACCTTTAATAAAAGTAATTAATGGAAAAGTTCTGAAGAAAGACTTAATGGTTAAATTTAAATTCATTCATCAAATAGAAAAAAAACATGTTTAAAAACGCAATTACAACTAACATTTTAACAAATGTTTACATTTACAATTGATGGTGTAAGATGAGGTGTCCGTCAGAGACATCTGTGTGCGAAATTCAGTTACAGTCAGCGGTATATCTAAATTAAAATCTTAAAGGATTTAGAAATATCCTTTTTTGGTATTTTTATTTTTAAATAAAGGCACTCCGAATTTTCAAACTCTATATAAAACATCCGTGGAAAATTCATCTTAATTTTATACTCTTCTTTTATTTGTTTGGCTTTAAATTATATGGATAGCAAGAGAGTAGAGTAGAATTGTATTGTTTTCTTTCGGATACACGCCCCTTTGGACCGATAACGACTGTTCTGTTTGAGATTTGAAATTGTTTATATCTTTTACAAATGAGTTCAATTATTAAGAAAGTTATTATTTTCGGGGCTTCAGGAAACACTGGAAAGGCCACGGTGGAAGCTGCTTTAAAAGCAGGTAAAAATTTATTTGTATAAAATATCACCTCTTCATCTTTTGTCACGTGATTGTCTTGTTTACGTTTGTGTATAGGTGGTACAAGATGATTTCGTTTAAAAGCATAATTAATATGAATAAATTTAGTAAGTTAAGCCACTTCGTCGGCGCATCCTTCAAAAATGTACGAAATGTAAGTGCTACAAGCTCTTCTGAAATGATAGTTTTTGAAAAAGGTGACGGTGAACATCAAGGTGTAATTAAAATGGGTCTGAATAAGCCAGATACTAGAAATGCATTCAGTCGAAAGATGCTGCAAACCTTTAAAGATGTACTGGAATCTATTAAATATGATAGAGAAGCGCGTGTACTGGTTATACACAGTCTAGTCAAAAATATATTTTGTGCTGGCGCAGATTTAAAGGAAAGGGCACAGATGCCAGAGTCAGAGGTCGGGCCTTTTGTTGCTGGTATTCGTCAGTTGTTAATTAATCTAAAAGAACTTCCTTTGCCAACTATTGCAGCTATTGATGGTGCAGCTCTCGGGGGAGGGCTTGAAATGGCTTTGGCCTGTGATATAAGGATTGCCTCTTCAACTTCGAAAATGGGACTCGTTGAAACCAAACTTGCCATAATTCCTGGTGGTGGTGGTACTCAACTTTTGCCTCGTTTAGTTGGCCCAGCAATTGCAAAAGAACTAATATATACTGGTCGTATATTAGATGGTTCACAAGCACATCAACTCGGGCTTGTCAATCATGCTGTTGATCAAAATACAGATGGAAATGCTGCATATTTAAAATCATTGGAATTGGCAGAAGAAATAAAAAATCAAGGACCAATTGCAGTAAGGTTGGCTAAGACTGCTATTGATAAGGGATTAGAAGTTGATTTATATTCAGGCTTAGCATTTGAGCAAGCCTGCTATGCTCAAGTTATTGGTACTAAAGATCGAATTGAAGGCTTAAAGGCTTTCAAAGAAAAGAGGCCTCCAAATTTCAAAGCAGAATAGCTATTCTGGTTTTTATCATTTAATTTTTTATATATGATAGAACTTTTTTTCTATAATTTAATGAATGTAAACATGTATGATTGAATAAAGTGTATTTAAAAGTTCATTTTTCTTATTATTTATGTATATTTATATAATTCTCTCATCATTGGGGTAAATATGTAGGATATGAAGTTACTGCTTTTGTTCGAGACAAGACAAAACTAGGATCATTGGTGCCCAGTCAAATTGTTGAAGGTGATGTCTTACAGAAGGACACAGTAGCTAATGCTATTAAAGATCATGATGCTGTTATTATTGTTTTAGGAACAAGAAATGATCTAAGTATGATTTCTTTTTTATTAATCAAAATATGTTTTCGCTAATTAACATAAAGTAACCTATCTAGCTATCCTAAATATAATATACAAGCAAAACATTTATCTACTCTTTAAATGTAACTTAAAAATTCTTACTTGTTTGTTACATGTTTACTAGGGCCTTAATATTAAGCCAATATTACATTTGTAGGTTTTTCTTCAGATAGAAACTAGGTAATATCTTAAAACTGTTAAGTTTTAGTAATATTTATACAACATTTTTTAAACTAGTTTCAAAAACTATTAACCAAACTTTTTTTTCTTTCTATAACATGTCAGGTAAATAGTTTTATACTTCATATTAACTATCATATGCTCATTATTCAACACTAATTATAGTTTTCAGAAATATTTTAACAAAGTTTCCTCTCAGTAGGAACTAGATTACTAATAGTTATAAACTACCTGAAAAACTGAGGAAAATCAGAAGTAGTTACTCAAAAATAAAGTTACTTAAAAATTAAAATGCAAGTTGTTTTTCATCACTAGTGTCGAAATGTGCTAAGAGATGTCCTTGTATTTTGTCTCAAGTCTTAAAGTGTAACTGATCCTCTACTTCTACAGTACTTAAATCAGGGTTGGCAAAACCCCTGGTTTTTTGAGGTTTTTTTCAGGGCTTTTGGGGTTTTATCAGGGTTTTTCTATACTTTAAAGGATTTTAGATGTTTTTTTGGTGATTTCAAAACTATTCAGGTTTTTTTTGTTATAAGAGGACTGGATATATAATTAATTGTATTATTAAACAAAATTTAAAATGGTAATCACTTTTTAAAGTTAAAAATTTTAAAAACCACTTTTAAATTATGCAGAAGAAATTTTTGTCTAAATTAAAGGAAATTTTGAAATCTTAAAATAAATTATTTTTTACATAATCTAAAATTTTTCTAACATCAAAAAACTTGTTTTTAATGACGATTATTTTATACTGAAAGTTGGCTTTGAAATAGTTGCATTTGAAGTTTTTTCTTTTCAATAAAATGTATTAAATTATTGCTCTATATTAATTAACAGCATTGTGTTATTAAAGCATTCAGAAAATACTTTTTTAGTTAATTTGTAAGTTATATATGATAAGTAGCAGAATTAATTATATGTATTATCCCCAGGTTTTCTTATTTGCAGTTGTTATACATATTTTTTCCCCAATTTTTTCTTGTCCATTTTTTGATTAATTTTATCACATGTAATACTTGAATATTCTTATTTTTTCATCATACATTCTTATTAACTTTGTTTAATTCAGCAGTTTAGACCTCAAATTAAAAAAAAATCAGTGATCATTGTCAAAGATGAAATAAGTAATATATATTATAGATTTAATTCAATAAATTTATTATTAGTTAAATATGTAGAATTTTGAATAAAGATATTGTAAAAACCACCTGTTTTTTTTTTTTTTTTTTTTTTTTTTTTTTTTTTTTTAACTTGCCCAGGTTTTTTTGGGTTGGGCAAATCAAGCCAACCCTGATTAAATGGAAAAGCTGAACACTGGCCAAATGGTAGAGCATTGCTCTGTGTTACTGAATTCATGGGTTTGAATCTCTTTGATGGCAGGGATGTTCATAACCGTTCAGAATCAGCTTTAAGCTGTAGGTCCTGGTTTCATTAGCCCTCTTGTAGTAAAACAATATACCATAGGCCTCCAAATCAAAACTTAATTGAAAAAAAAAAAAAATGCTGTTTGATTGAAAAATATTTTTCCCATTTTATCTGCTTGGGGAGATCTTTAGCTTCTTGGCTACACATTTGAATGTCCCAGAAATTGTTTTCAGTTTTAACTTATATGCTGGTTTTGGATTTTTTATAAATTTTTGAAGAACAATTACACTTTCGGCTTATACACAGATGGGCTTATGTTTAGAAATATATGGTGCATATATATATATATATATATATATATATATATATATATATATATTTGGAAATGAAAATTAGCAGCAACTATTAATGTATTGAGAATAAGTGCTATCCATAGTTCCGAGAGTAATGCTTTGGAGTATTTGAAAGTAGGTTGCTTATCAGTTTATATATAATGATAGTTTAAAAACTTTTGTATTTTCAAGTAATATACTTATTTTACCCTCAGCACAGTCAGTGAACATAATGCAATTGGACTTGAATTTGCTAATCAGGTTAATTTTCAAATCCTTCATTACATGATTTAAAATTAAATGATTTAATGGTTTTTTTATTAATTAATGGTTCAAAATTAAAACTAAAAATAAAGTACTTCTATTATGCATAGTCGGTTTTCAGTTTTCTTTCGGAAAAGTTTGTTTATTTACTACTTACATGCAGTTATCTTAAATTTTGTCATTAAAGTTATTAAAAATAATTTGATAAAGTGGAGTCACACTTTATCAAATTCAGTAAACATCTTTTATGATTTTTGCTTCGAATTTCTTTCCCCCCCCACCCAAAGTGTTATTCTCTAAAATATCTTTTGAAGATTTTCTTTTTGCTATTCATTACTACTGACAAATAAATTGACCACACTCATAGATGCAAAGCACAATACACTGTACTTCAAATTGAACTGTTTTTGCGGTTAATTCTTGGCCTGTCAAGGCTATTATTCTTGGAATGTGAAACTGGTACACGGGGAGAGGTGGGGGGAGTGAGGATGCATCAGACCAATACTTAATTTTAAGGAAATTTGTCAGATTTTAGCTTGTCCAAACACTTTCAATGTTAGAAAATTGCTTTCTTTTATTAATGAACAAAAAATGTAAGAGATGGAAAATAATTAACGAGAGAATGAAAAATGAATTTGAAAGAAACTTGTGTTCTTCTATATATTCAGAAAGTTTTATAAAGGGAGGAAAAACCTTTTAACTCTTTACTATCGATTTTTATTTATACCTCTTTTTTTTCAATATGTAATAAGTAATTTTTCTAGGTATAAAAATATGAGACTAATAATTAAATGGATATTTTTAGTAATGTTTACATTTAATATTAAGTAAATTTATGCTTAAACATGTACAATTCAAAACATATTTCAATTCTAACATTTTATTTTCCTCTGACAAATTTAATAGAATATTTTATCCTTTGATTCTTGTTATTTTAATTACTATATTCCTAAAAATATTCTGCATATTATAAGAGAATTAGCTTCACTTTTCATGGTAATACTCATAAAAAATATCAACTATGTCATAGTCTATCATGCTAACAATGTAAAAGAACTCTAAAATGCAGCACATGGGATCATCAGATTATTTTGTTCAATAATTCCATTTTCCTGTTTTCTCAAATGTCTCATCTTATATTTCTCTTCCATATCACCATTCAAAAAGGTATATACATGGTTTCCGCACACCTGGAAAGTCAGGGAAAGTCATAAAAAATCATGGATTTAGACAATGGATTAATTTTGTCATGGAAAATCTTGATTTTTCAAGCAAAATGAGTAAAAGTCATGGATGCGCTAAACTATCGATTAAAAAAATGCATTGAATTGTTTAATTTTATTTTTACTTGTCATTTGACTGAAGTTACTGAGTTTGGTATTATCCTATTGACCCTATTGCCAAGAAAAATTTGTTCACCAAGGAAACTCAAAGCAAGAAAGCTTAATGGGTGGGTAAATGTATATTATTCTGGGTTTTTTTCTTAAATTGTAGATTAAAATTTTATTAATATAATAATTATTTTTTAATAAAAATTAGTTAAGATTTTTGCACAAAATATAAGTTTATCTCTAGGGATATTGTATATAAATATTATAGGGTTATATTTGGCTATTATTCATGGTCACCTGGATAATACCAAAGTACCCTGAATTCAAATTGGAAACATTTTGATTGAAAAATTGCTATATGATTAAACTTAGGTATGTAGATACAACAATGTATTTTTATGTGAATTTATTTACATTTATAAAGTAAGTTTATAGTTTTTTTATGATAATAATTCCTGTAATTTCTCTAAAGGCATATATTTTATTTGTATGTGCATCAGAATTTTTGTTCATATATACTTTTAATGAAAGCTTTTTAAAGTCTTGGAAAATGATCTGCTAAATCAGGGAAAGTCATGAAAAGTCATGGATTTGAAATATTTTATTTTGGCAGATACCCTGTATATAAAATATAACCTATGGAGTATAAAACTTAACAAATGAGGCTCATTTCTGGTCTACACTTGTTCCAATAATCAAAATTAAATATCTAGATCAGTTCATTATTAATAAAACCATATTAAATTACCCACAAATTACCAACTTGTGAAAAAATTATTTAGTTAAAATTAACATTTTTTAATATTATATTTAAATAAAACGAAATGCATTTATCACACAAAGAAATAATGCAATAATTAGTGCTTTATAAGTTAAATTGATTTATTGATATATACCGCTAAAATGTTAACAAAATCATAGAATATGTTTAAGCAAAATAACGCTATTTGAAATGCTGTTTTCTATGCCTTATACATTATATTAATTTATTGCTATACACCTAAAAAGAGATTATAAATCATACTATGCAACTATAAATTTAACTATCTGTTCTTTTAATATTATATTTAAATAAAACAAAATGCTTTTATCACACAAAGAATTATAATGCAATATTTTGTGCTTTATAAATTGATTTATTGCTATATACTGCTAAAAAGTTAACAAAATCATAGAATATGTTTAAGCAAATAACACTTCTTGAAATGGTGTTTTCTATGCCTTATACATTATATTGATATATTGCTATACACCTAAAAAGAGATTATAAATCGTACTATGCAACTATAAATTTAACTCTCTGTTCTTTTAATTTTATATTTAAATAAAACAAAATGCTTTTATCACACAAAGAATTATATTGCAAAGAATTATAATGCAATATTTTGTGCTTTATAAATTAAACTGATTTATTGCTATATACTGGTAAGAAGTTTACAAAATCATAGAATATGAATATAATCTTAACTGTTTTATTTACATTATATTTAAATAAAACCAAATACCCATATTCTACATAATTTTCGCCGAACGACGGCCGATTGGTTAGAGTGCTGGCCTTCGGAACCGGAGTTCGTGGGTTCGAATCCCACTGAGGCATGGATGTTCGTAGCCGTTCGGAATCGGCGTTAAACTGTAGGTCCCGGTCTCATTAGCCCTCGTGTTGCAAAAAGTAGACCGTAGCACTCCAAACCAAACCAAATCTACATAATTTAAAATAACGGTTTTCTGCAATTTTCTAAGGCTTATGTATAGTTATTTATAGCTATGCACTTATTTAGAGTTTATAAATTGTATGGTGAGAATTTGATCTTAACTAACCACTTATTTATACTATGGCTTAATAAAACTGAATGTATGTAACTTATCAAACTTAGAATAAGGCTGCATAAAATGCATTATCTTTTGATTTACTATTTATAGCTATATAACAAAAAACAATTTTTAAAATTGTATAATCTGAATGAATTTTCATCTATCAAATTCTAGATCTATTGCATACAATATTGTTTTTAAAGTAAACAAATGTCTCCAAATTGGAAACTAAATGTTTCCAAATATGGAACTGTTGTTTATCCACATGAGTGTACGAAAATATCTGTTTTAAACTATACATGAGTACTCAGTTATATTCAATAGTAGCTTAGAAAATGTTTCCTAATAAGTATCTTTGTCGATTTGTATTCTATTTTCAAACAAATAAGAATAATATAAATTAATATTTTCCCTTTATGTCTATATAAGTAAAATGTATTTCTGAATATATGCCCATCTGTGTATAAGCAAGAGTGCTATTTTTCTTTAAAAAGTTTCCTGAAATTCAAAACCCATATATAAGCCAAAATAATGTTCTGTAATGTTCGAATATGTCATCAAAAAGATGAAAGTGTCACCCAGCAGATAAAATGGGTAAATTTTTCTATTCAAATTTCAATAATATAAGATGCTATACTAATGCCTCTCAAACTTTTTACACTGTGCCTTTTAATTTAATTACTGCAGAGATAGAATATCCATCTGACCGTGAGACAATTACAAGGGCATCTCTTAACATGTGTCATCAGTTCTAAGGAAAAGGAAATTTTAATTTTTAAGTTAGTTCATGCTGTTTTTTATTTATCTCACAATTTCATGTTGACTCTTCTAGATTACTGTCATAGCACTTAGTTTGAGAATCAGGGCCAACGATTTTTTTACTTAGATGCCAATAACAATAGTTTCAACTCTGTTAACTTTATTTGAAAGTAGCACTTTTTGATAAATTTAAACAATATAAACAAAAACAAATTTAAATACTGCTATTTTTGGCAATTTGTCAATGGCTTCCTGTTTATGTAGAAGTACTTTTTTTTAGAGGATTATCCCATTTGCTGTAGATGTAGTATTGCTATTTGGGTGCAATTATAAATACTGGTAAAAGATACTGTAAATTAATTTTTAAGTTTTGTGTTGTTTCTCATTTTAAAATTTTTATTTATTTTTTACCATTATATATTTTTTTCCATTTTATGGTGTAAAGAAAAGTTTTGTTTAGTTTTGCCAATTTGGTGACCTTTTGTTGCCAAGAAGGATGTATACTATACCTGTTCTATAGATCCATATATAAGCTGATCCTTCCACTTCAGGTTTATGAAACACCCCAAAAATTCTCAAATTGTACACAGAATGTACGATATTTGTACTATTATTAGATGTTATAAAATATATTATTTAAAACTGTTACATATAATGCTGTTTTACATTGAATGTTTGGGCTTTTAGGTCCCACAACTGTTATGTCTGATGGAACAAAAAATATTTTGGAAGCAATGAAGAATCATGATGTAAAAAGAGTATCCTGTTGCATATCATGTAAGGCATTGTTGATTTTTTTCCCTTTCTAGAGAACAATCTTAGTCTTTATTAAATAAATGTTACCTTATTCATTGGGTTCAAATTGTACTGCTAGCTTAGAGGTTTGTAGTCTTATAGAATTAGTTTTAAATAGTAGGTCCTGGTCTCATTAGCCTTTCTGATATAAAGAGTTTACCTGAGGGCTTTCATCAAACTGAATCAAAATATGTATTAAAATCCTTGGGATTTGCGAGTTACTGCATATAATTCTCATTATTTAAAGTGAGGATATCATAAATGAAAGATAAAATATACATATTTATCTGATTCAAAAGTATTTCTGTTGTTTTCTAGCTTTATTACAAGTTTTTACATTTTAAACCCGTTTATTTTTCCTTTGGACTTATCAGTAATGTAATAATAATAGACTTGCTTATTTATATTGATTAAGAAATATTATGATGTAATCATAGTGCAGTGAAGAAGTAAACTTTAAGAATGCCACCTTAATAAATAATGAAAATGTATTATATATATATATATATATATATATATATATATATATATAATATATATATATATATATATACTGAATGTAGTAAAAAAAGGAAAAAATTAATCTGAGAAAACATATACAGATTTCTTGTCTTTTACATAAAACACTTGATTTGACTCTTTAATGATAAAGCGTAAAAGCTTATTTACTTATTTATTGGAAGATTTTGAATTTGGTTAAAATGATTAAGAGCTTGAAGTGAAGGATATAATGATACAGTTGTTAATTGTTCTTTTTTAGAACTTTTTTTTTTAGTTGTTCAAATCAATCTAAATCAGATATTTACAATTTTAAATTTTCAGACAAATTATACAAATTATCTATTTTTATTTTTTCTTCATTTGTAGATGATTGCACATTTTCTTTTGTTTGACATTTTCTTTATTTCTGAGGTCTCCCTTTTGTTTTATCTTTTCATCACAGTGTAAAACCTCTCTTTAATATACATGCTAGCTTAGCTGCTCTTAGATGCCAAATGGTTAATTTACTGTTATTGCAAATGAAACTGCTGAAAGTTCTTTAAATTACAAAAAAAGGAAATAGGTGTACTTAAAATATGCAAAATCACTTCAACATATAATCAAATGTAATACTAGGGCCACTCAAACTCCTTTACTATATTAAATTCTCATACTTTCTCATCCTGTTCACTATAGTTTTCTTCTCCATAAACCATCCTTATCCCTATAAAGAATAATATATCTTCAGCTGAATACTAAGTCCATTTTCTGTTGTACTGCATAAATGAACATCAAAGCATCAAGTAGATCAAATTGTTATAAACCACCTATGACACAAGGAGGTGGTTTAAAACAATTATATCATAGGATTAAAAAGTTGTACTGAAATGTGAATTGAATTCATATAAAATTTTTTTCTTATTTTAAACTATTTCAAGTATTAGCTTTTCTTATTCTTTTTGCAAAGGATCATTGGAAACTGTTCTAGAAAGATATTCTCTTCATTAGAAAATCCATTTAAAGATGTCTGAATGTTTAGGGTGCATCTCTTTGATATCAGAGTTCTTAAATTCGAATCCCTCTAGTAGTATAGATGTTCATAGCATTTGTATTTGGCTTTAAGCCACTGGGTACTGGTCTCGTTATCCCTCATGTAACAAAACAGTAGAGTTTCAAACCACACTATTTTAAAGATGTGTGGATAAACTTTATTGTGTTAAAATATTAATTTATATCTATAAATTGTATCCAATTGTGCTTTGGTAATATTGAACATATATATATATATATATATATATATATATATATATGCATGGCTTTTTATGTGTACACATTAGTTATAAATTTTTTAATTGACTGTTGGCCAGATGAACTTGGACCAAAAAGAAACACATCCGGAAGCCTTTTTTCCTTTTAACTGCTATAGTTTATAATAGATATTTGTTACCTTTTTGGCTAAGGAAACAGTGTAGATAACTTTCCCATATAGTTTTTGTAGGGAGTTTTAATGAACTGCCAGTATTCTTGATATATGTATATATATATATATATATATATATATATATATATCTGTAATATATCAAAGTTATTTAACTTTAATATTTCCTTAAAAACCTCCTTTCTCTATTCTAATTCCTTAAAATCTTTTTCTGAGCCTCTAAATATCTTAAAGGAAAGTAGTGTGCTCGACTTAAAATTCTTTCGATACATTTCCCAAAGCTTTCTGTTCTATAGATGTAAATTTTCTGTCTATTCAACACATTTTCCAGCTGTCGCCAGCAAATGGCTCCGCATTTTTCCTGATCTTAACAGTTTAATTCACTGACTTAGTTTCTTGTCCCTTGGGAAAATTCTTTCTGTCTCCACTCTTAGGTGCACATCTTTTTTAGCAGAGTGATTTTTGTGTCTTTCTTTCGTCCGTCATTGACTAGTAAAGATATCCTTTTTTAGCAGCTCTGAAATAAAGTTTTAATTAGACTTGTGCCGTTTTCTTCAATGTGGGCCGACTGCATTGTTATTACTGCTAGCTGATTAGGTATCTGAGCCAGGCAAGTAAAAAACAATAGGGGCTACATAATTATTGTGACCAGAGGAAATAATTTTTACATATATATATATTTGTCTATGTGTGTACATACATACAAATATATGTAATGCACTGCATTTACAAAATATTTAATTGAGCTGTAAGATTTTGTAGTTCTTAGCATAAATGAAATCCTTTTGTTAAGTCCCATGTGTCAAGAAGGCTTATTCCAGTTTTCAAATTATCATTAGAGGGTTGTTCTGAATCTAAGCTGCAAAGTTTATAGTAAAGTGTATAAATTATTCATATATAACAAAATGTATACTTAAGAAAATAAAAGTGATAAATTTCTGTAGCTATTTTTTATTAATTTAATTTGTGGATTCCTATTTGCTTCTGTGTTCTGATCTTTCTGGATTTATTTTCAAGCTTTTCTCTTCTGGCCAAGAGAAAAAGTTCCTAAACCTTATATTCCTGTTACTGAAGATCATGAGCGAATGTTGAATGCCTTAAAAGAATGTGACCGAGAATGGGTAGCTGTTTTACCACCACATATTGCAGGTATGAATTTACAGTCTACTACTATTTATTAAGTTGTAACAGGATAACCTTCAAAATATAAAGTAAATACAGAGATATGCAGTGGTTTTAAAGTTTATAATTTTAAATGAAAAGACAATTTTTTAAATGTTTTGTTTGGTAGTCCTTTCTCTGGATAGTCTATATATTTTGAAGTTAATATTTTCTTAACATTGACGTGTTACTTCTCCTCCTGTAAATTTTTAGAATCCTTCTTCTGTTTTAAGTCTGTATAAAGAATTTTTTTCTTTTATATTAACCTACTGTGTAAAAATCAACTATTCGCACTATACTGTAAATCTTTAGAAAAAAAATTCAAATCTAATACTTTATTTATTATTTTGCATAAGAAATGAAGATATCTATGACATCAAAATCGAGATCGTAATGCGTAACTAATGAATTTTATGGATAAAGGAATGGTATTTCTACTATGAATACGGTTGTTAGACCAATACTTTAGTCAAAATGTTATTTTTTTCCCCTTGTTTTTAACTGAATTAAGAACATGCTATAAAATATGAGTTTACCAAGCTTCTTGCCTCCACTAGTTTTTGAGTTGTAGTGTGAGTTGAATGAAGTGCTAAGACTGCTGTTAATTTTGCTGAGTCTAACCCTGTCAAACTAAATAAGTCCTAGTCTCTTCCCCAAATTGCATGATATAAAATATTAGGCATTCTATATATCTATAGATTGGAAGTTGGTTACAGTATCACAAATTTCAAAGTTACAGGAGAGTGCAATAGAGATTTTTTTACAAATTTGTTTGACTTGGACTATTTAAGTGATTGTGAAAAGGATAGATGCAAAAGTGAAAAGGCTAGAGAAACTTCTTTAAATTATTAATAGGAAAAAGTGTCTGTAATCTCACTAAAAAGGTAGAAATAAGTTTTTATCTCCAAAAAAGGCTCTTTATCTCAAAATGATATTGGTTCATAGTGCTTTTTTCTATTCACAAAATTTCTCAATTTTAAAAATTGATGATAATGCTTTTATAATAGTGGGCAGGGGCGTACACAAGGGGGGTTAGGGGTTTAAACACCCCCCTTGAGCTCAGACAAAATGGCAAAAATAAAAATTTTAGTAGAAATTATGAGGGTTATTATTTTTTAAAATTATGAACCTCCTCCCCCTTGAAAAGATTCTGTGTACACCACTGATATTGGGTATAATTGGCCACTGATTGCAGTGCTCTGTTCTGGGGAACCTTACAGGAGCTCCCTAAAGGTGAGTATAGCATAATAGAAAAAAACAGATCATTTAGGAATAAGTAAAATGCATAATTTTGGAAAATATGGACTAATCAATCTTTACATCCAATGTACACACACACACACACACACACATACATATATATACAGTGAAACCTCTCTGAGCAGCCACCCCTCCGTTCCAAGAATATTTGGCCGCTCTGAAGGGTTTTATTTACTATTATAAGACAGGGTTCCCACGGTCATGAAAAGTCATTGAAAAGTGCTTAAATTTTCTTTTTGTTTTTTAAGGCCTTAAAAGTTTTTGAATTTTTTTTTTAGGTCATTGAATTTAAGGTCTGGTGCTTGATTTTTCTTTGATTGCTTATTTCTGTTTAGTTAGTAATGTCAAATATATATAAAAATAAAGTTTGGAATGCTTTAAAAAGAAACTGTATATTTTTAAACCAGTATTCATGTGCTTATAGCCCTTCCTTTTTTTTTTTTACACCATTTCAAAAACCTGATTTTTTTTTCTGGGAAAAGAGTGAACATTATATATATATAGTTCTACTGTTTTGGGAAGTTATTTTAATTTTTTTCAATTATGAACAGTGTATCAAAGAGGTGCTTGAAAAAAATATCAGGTTTTGGAAAAGTCATTGAAAAGGGCTGGAAATTTTCAGAAGCAAAAGAGTGGGAACCATGCAAGATAATTACTATAATGCATAATATAAACAAGTTTGACATATATTCCTTATGTAAATGAAATTTAAAACTTATCTAAAGAAAAAACAGCATTTTATTTCATGCTTCTTTAGATTTTTTTTAAAAGTAAAATTGTACAATTTATTTCTGTTTGTTCTGTAGTCTTTGTATTCCTTCAAAATCAAATTCTTTTCTTAATGACTTTGTTGATTTCTGTTCTTCCGCAGTGAAATAATTCAGCTAACTATCTTGCCGATTTGCCATTCTCATATTCATGCAGAACTCCAATGCTCTGCTCAAGATTTAGAAAAAAAACATTTCGACATCGTTGCAACTCAGATTACTGACCAACTAACGAATTGAAACTGGCGTAAATGACATTTTTACTGACAGAGGTGCAATTCTTCCTTAACTTTATCGATTGGAATTTCAAACAAAGGCCCTAGGACACCTTCAACGCTTGATTGTCCAGTTCCTTCCTCAGTTTCTATAGAAGATGCAATAGGGATTCCCTATCTGAAGGGTGTGGGGAGAATACAAAAGAGATAACAGATTTATTCTTTCTTAGAAAAGGGAAGGGGACCGCTTGAATGGACTTCTCAAGTTATTCCTTTGTCTTATATCTGACCATAAACCTGACCTTGAGTTTTTTCGCTCAAAATTAAAGCATGGAGTGAGTAGAATGTCCCAAAAAATGAAAGTGGCAATCCCACTTGGTGGCTGTTTAGAGGGGGTCGTGTGGGTGCTGATACAGGTTATTTTGCCATTAGGTCTATGAGTCGAAATATCCGTGCCATGAAAAATTGGCCATTTAGAAGGGTGACCGCTATACAGGGGTCGCCGCTCAAAGAAGTTTCATTGTATATAATCACCCTATTTTATGCATACATATTAGTTATGTACAAAAATATTGTAACTGTTTGGAAGTTTTTAAAAAATTTTGTTTAAGATTGCATAGAATGAATTTATAAAATTATTTTTGTACATCTGTGGCTTTATAAAATTTTGTGCTAGCATATTTTAATATGAATTATCTTGATTTCAGAGGAACCTCCGAAAGGAAATTATGAAATAAAAAATGAAGCTCCCGTAGGAAAAGTCATTTCAAAATATGATTTGGCTGAAATTTTGGTCAAGTGCCTAACTGAAGAGAAACATATTGGTCACTATGTGGGAATTGGGTACCCATGAGGAGAAATATCTATTATTAAGACAAGTGCTTGTTTGTTCTAGAAATTATTAGTTTAACTGCAAATCATCTGCTTTAGCTTTTGTAATAAATAATACACTATATCAACTTTTTTTTTAGTAATATGCTAAACTTGTGTGTTTTTTATAATTTCAATTAAAATATATATATTTTTAATAACACTTCATTTGAAGCATTATTTATTTAAGACTTATCAAGATTTTATTTTCTTGAATTTAAAAATTTCTTGGAATAAATTAAAGTGCTGATGTCTTTTTATGTATATATGTGTATATGTACTTATATGCCTACCTATATGTATGTACATGTATTGAATAAAGCAGCAGCACTAAATAATAAAGAAATAGGAAGAACAATTTTGTTATGGTTGTAAACATAAAAGAATAAATCTTGAAAGTAGACTAAAAGTTTTCCTGAAGATTTAATTGTTAATGATGTTAAATGAAAAGTTAATGCAAAATGGAACATTATTTTTATTTTAAAACCCTCCTTTACCAAATCAAAAGCTTCATTAAAATTAATATAATTTGCTTTAAATACATTAAAAAATAACATTTAAAAATTATTAATTGTTGAAAAACTAAAATGATAAATTGAAATAAAAATAGTAATAACTACAAAACAACAATTTAACACCAAAATTTTATTTCAAGAGTCATCAATTTTTATCCGGACAAGATACTGTATCTCAAAAAATTAATAGTAGTTTCATTTATAAAAAATTTTACTTTTTGTTATGCTTAAATTATAATATTTTGTTTAACCATTGCTTTTCACATTATTCATTATATTGTGGATATTTACAGTATCCATTGTGCAGTGAAAAAATTTGCCATGCTTTATCCAAAACAATGTACTTAGAAATGTCATGAATTTAGGAACATTTCTCATTGACATTAAAAGTAAACATATTAACTGCCAATGATAGTTTAATTTTTCCATTTTATAATCACAGCATTAATAATTAAACCAATATTGTATTAAAGGTGTCAGCAAATTTTAACAAAATGCATAAAAATGGCTCTTATATTATTATGCTAATATGGTATTTATAAAAATCGTGACATTTCCTTCTTATAATTCTATTTTTTTATACTTCACTTTTTTCAATAAAATACATCATTTAATAAATAAAATTCTTGTCTATTTAAGCTAGTCAAAGTCTGCACATTTTCCTTTTCTTCCTTATGTTTCCTTTTTTTATATTTAATATATTTGTTTTCTAATTGTCTATAAAAATGATTTTTTATTCAGTGTTTGTGTTGTTTTGTAGATCACTTTGTAAAAACATATATTTCTTAATAACCAAAGTAGCCAAAAATTAAAAAAAAAAATTTTTTTTTTACTTCATCATACATTTTTATTACCAAAGGTGTACAATTCTACTATTTTAGCTGTAATAAACGCAATTGTTAAGAAAGGTGAGAACTATGCCTTTTTCTTTAGAACAGGTGAAGGCTGTTCCCTTTTTTTTCTGAAAAAATATTTTTCTAATTTAGCAAATCTATTTGTATTGACCCTGAAGAATGTTCCTATAAACAATATCTTTATTTTGTATGACTTAACAACAATTTTACTAATGTATTAGTAAAATATTTAGTGTAATTATATTTTATTTGCATTGAGCAATGTTATAAAATGTGTGTATTGTAAATTTCTTGATAAGCTGAAACTGTTTCATTTAAAAGTAATTCAGTGCAACTACCTTTTAAGGAGAAACATATTTTTATAAATATGGAATTATAATATTTTATATGATTTTTGTATTTGAAGATATATATTTTTTATTAAAGAAGTTAAGAAAAGTCTAAGCTTATTTTTGTACATCCTTTGTTCGATCACTCTAGAAAAAAATTAGATTTATTAATAAAAGTACCATTATGCCTATATAAACATATTTAATGTAAACTAACAATCATTAATTTTTACATATATACTATTATTGTATTCATATGTAAATACATAGGAATTTAACTATAGAAACACAAACATATATATATATATATATATATATATATTGGTATTCCTTTTTACAATCTATAAATACTTTTATTACATGGAAATAGTTACTTATCTGATGTAAATTTTTAACTGTTTTTTTTTTTTTTTTTTTTTTTTTTTTTTTAAAGAAAGTAAACAATTTTCAATAAGTGTGTTTCAGATTTTTAATAAAACTTATCACAAGTCTTTCGGATTTTGTTAAATTCAAATCAAACCACCAATATTTAAAGTATTACAGGCTATTGTTTTATAAAAGCAGTTAAGACCACAAATTATTTTTTGAAAATATTTTCAGAAATAAATACTAAGGTGCGTTTCAGACCAAGCTTTTTTTTTTATTTATACCCTTCCATCAAAAACAAATAAAAATGAATGTGAAATGCTACATAGGCTGAGATATTTGTTCAACAGTTAATAGTTGAATCAGCCTTTCTTGGAATACACACTTATAGTTTTTATAATAATGAGTAAAAATAAATTTTATCTGCATATTTATGAATTAAGGAAAAGTCAACAAGCAAACAGGAAAGCAAAGAATAAACAATGGAGATATGAGTGTTTGAAATTCATTTGCTGTCAAAATGGTTGCTACCGTCTTTTTAGTATTAATGAAAATGTTTCTGAATATGTTTTATCATTTTCTTAAAACTGAGATATTAGAGGTGGGAATAAAAGCTTACAGGAACTCATTAAGGGGTAACCCTTTTTGTTCAGCTAAATGGTCAATTCTATGTTCTCTTGACTGTAGTAGCAAAATTTATTAAAAAGAAATTAAAATGTTTGTTAGTTTTGGTTTCATACATACATATATGTCAGGTCTAATAAAGGGGTAGTTGGAAATTATGTAAGTTAAAAATGACTTTAAAAAGAGAACTCTCTTATAATACTAAAATAAATGAAAACGACTCACGCTCACGTAAACTTTCAAGATAATCCAGTCAGGCGGAAGCATTTCTGAGCTTGCAAACAGATAAGTTTGATTTGGCGCGTGGACATGGAGCGGTCAACACCTTCACGCATAGCTCCGAGTCGATTAATGAAAATGGCGCATGTTGCTTTCCTTCAGAACGAGGAGTTAATAAAACTTATTATTATCAAGAAGACTGTTTTCCATTCGCCTTAACTCTGGATCATGACTTTGTCATATATATATATATATATATATATATATATATATATATATATAACATATATTTTCCAGTGAAGAGACACTTGCCTTTGTTAATGTATTCATCACTACAATGCCACAGTTTTGCTGACCACTTTATGAGAGCATCATGGAGACAGTCAACATCAGTCCCTTTAAAGGGGCAACACAAATGTTAACCAAGATTTAAAAGTGATTTGAGTCTATATATATATATATATATATATATATATATATATATATATACAGAGAGAGATTGATAAATGATAGATCGATAGACAGGTAGGTAAATAATAGTGCTTTTATTAAGTTACAAATTCAATTTGATACTTTACCATATTATTAACTATTTTATACAAACATATCAAATGAGGATACGTTTATGTATTTCATTCGAGTTTCAGAATAAATAATTAAAAAAAATAATTTCAATTTATTTTACATAATTTTTCTTTTTGACATACAACTGTTTACTGAGGATGTATATATATATATATATATATATATATATATGTGCGTGTGTGTGTGTGTACATTTATAGAGAGATTGATAGATGATATATCGATAGACTGGTAGGTAAATAGTTTTTTTTTAAAGTTACAAATCTAATTTGATATTTTAACATATTATTAACTTTTTATACAAGCATATCAAACAATGATACGTTTATGTATTTTGTTCAAGCTTCAGATTAATTAATTAAAAAAAATTAAATAATTTCAATTTATTTTACATTATATTTATTTTCCTTTTTGACGTACTACTGTTTACTGAGGGTGATTAAACCTAAATATTAACTTACTTTTGTAATTTCTCATGAAATGTTTGTCCATATGGACTGCGTACACTGAAAAAATACCATATTTTTGGCACGCTACCAAACTGAATGCATTATATCTAAATACATTTACAGTATTTATATCACAAATGCTTCTTACAAAGTCCGAATCTAAATTATAATAAGAAAACCATAAAAAATGCTTGACAAATATTCTCATTAAACAAAAGTTTCTTAGGAATGTAAACACAATTAATGAAGAAAAATTAATTCTTTACGCAGTTCCGTCCTCTGTTCATTAATAATGTATAGTAGAACTGCAAAAACCAGCTCTCTAACCAGCTCTATAAGTGTAGTAAGTGGATGTGCAGATAAAGCAGAATGTGGTGTGCAAATATATATCTAGAATAGTAGATTTAGAGAAATGATTGTCAGACTTATCCTGATGAAATTTAATATGCTTATGACTTTTTGAGTAAATTGGTGTAATATCTTTTTAAAAATAGCTGTTAAGTCATATTTCTGATAGAAATCAAAGTTGAAATTTTTTTTCCAATTTTTTTGTTTTGAGTTTTCTAATATAAGAGATTCCAGTAATAGCCATATAACTTTCCTAGTTTTCTCCGAACCAATAGTCTTTTTCAGTACTAAATTAATCTTATTCTATAGCAGTCACAGAAATATATCCTAGCCTCAACAATGCCAGCTATTTATTTCCATTTATATAGTATGTACTGGACCAGATATGGACAGACTGTACCCAATACGACTACATGTTTTTAAATATTTATATTATTGAGAATATGACAATATTTTCTTTAAAACTCTATAAGAGACACCAAATAAAAAAACCTGAAATAAAATAAAGTGTTTCAGTTAAAGAGGTAAGAATTTTTTGCTTTTCTTACTATATTATGTTTACAGAAGTAAGATGGTTATGTTTTAATACTTAGTCATAGTTTATATATATATATATATATATATATATATATATATATATGTTATTGATTTTTTACTGTCGAAATTTGACTGCCTTGATGATGACTATTGATTGTTACCATTAGATATTATTTTAAATAAAAATTAAAAAATATATTTTAATATACATGTATGTATCCAAAATCTAATTATAAAAATCAGTGATCAATCATTTTTTGATTATTTAAATTTTGAGGAACCTTTGCTGATTGGATCCAGACCTACCTGTATATGTGTTTATAGATGGTAGTGATTTAATATTAGGGGATTGTAGGGCCAATTAATAAAATTCCACATTTTAATGCTGATAAATAATTCTTAAAATTTTATTAAAATATTAAATTTATGTTAAAAATATATATAAACTGTGAAGATTAAACAAAAATAAATCCGGAATTAAAATAAGGTGGTGGTGGGTACTTAAATACACACATATATATATATATATATATTGTAAGTTTGCATATATAGAAAACTAGCATAGATAAGATCCCTTCATGGCGTTCCAATAAAATATCTGGTATTTTGATTATTTAATATATACATCATTACAATCTTCACTTTTACTGCAACATTATAAATTGTCATTTATTGTAGAAAATTCTTTGTTACTTACAACATGAACTAGTAAAATTTTTAAACAGCAAATTATTTATGTAAAGGACTAGCTGTTATAGTCTGTCAACTGTTAGCTACTGTTAGTTTAACTATTTTGCTTGCAGCAAAGGGGGAAATTTTTTGTATTCATCTCTCTAGATAAAATTTTCCATGTTTTCATTGATAGACTTCAATTAACCAATTAAGACTAATACAATATTTTACTGCATTTAAATATTTTACTACCTCTGTGTGCACCAAATGATCTTATTACAACCTTGCATCTCCTAATGTGATAATTAAGCAGATTGACATCTTAATTATGCATTTTTTATTACTTTTGTTTCTATTCCTTTACATTTTTGACCAAAGTAGCTGCCTCAATTAAACATTACCTGAAATTAATTATTTAATAAATGCTATAAAATGAGACAATAAAATTATAAGAATAAAGGAATCTAAATTATAGCCTGAATTCATTTATGAATATCCTCAGTTATCAGAAGTGAATTCAAGATATAAAATGGTATAATAGATGTTTATTATGTTGAGTCTTAATTATGATGTAATTAATAATATTAAAATTTGAAATGAGAGACAGAGAAGGAACAACACAACAAATATAACCAATTTTGAAATTTATTTACATATATACAAAGGATTCAAAAAGGAACAACAGGATTAAAGTTTCATTATAATTATTTGTCAAAGATATATCTATTACTTAACAAATATTTAAAAATATTCTTATGTAAAAAAAGAAATTTGAACTATTTAACTCAAAATTATTTAGGTTCAAAATATTACATTTAAAATATTATTTTTACTAAAATAATTATTACTCATAACTGAAATTATTTACTGCATTAAAGAACAATAGGGGATTCACTTCAGAAATAAACATTTTTAAAAAACAGAATCTGTTACTTAAAATATTTGTTTGCTAGTTTGTTTACATTAACTGTTAAACAAACTTGTTATAAGAAATTTATGTAGAAAAGTTGTTACATTTTTCTTGCTGTTACATTTGTTATTATCTTTGGAAGCTAGAAGATTTGATAGATTATAGGTATTTAACAAAAAGGAAGTAACCTCTTTTATAAGAAATGCACTGAATTAAAAATTAAATTGTTATATACATTTATAAAAAAAAAAAAAAAAAAAAAAACTTGTTAGAAGTGAATTTTATCAAAAAGGTTTCATTTTTACATTAAATTGTTGCAGATAAACCATTCCCTACTGTCGATACTAATGGGCAGTTATTAATTTTTCAACTGTATGTATACATCTACAGTACACATTTAGATTAAAAATTAAGTATGATATTTTCACTTGCCGTTTTTTCTAGATAAAAATATAAGTGACTCTACCATAACATTAACTTAAACAAAATATACTTTTATTGTGGTACTTGCACTGAGTCCTAGAAAAATTTATTATTAAATTAGCAAGTATGATTTTCAACAATTTGTGGCAGTTCATTTGAAAAATTTTTTGAAATGAAATTACAAAAGAAGAAAGAGTAATAAGTTACTTGAATTTCAGAATAAGAAATGAAAAAGACATTGATTTTTGCAGATAAGTATAAAGTTTTAAAAATTGTCTAAAAATAATGGTGCATTACTTTCAACATGAAATTACCAACTTTCTTTTATCTAATTACTAATATATATATATATATATATATATATATATATATATATATGGCGTATTTCAAGAGTTTGCTATTTGATATTGGTTATGAAAAGAAAAGTTTGCAATAATTTGTTACTTCAAATATATATAATTACTACTTTCAGTCTTAAGGAAATTAAATAACTGTTTACACTTATATTCACAGTGGTTTTTGCTAGTTATATATAAAAGAATTGCACAACCCAAAAAGAAAATACTTGAAATATCATGTTCTTTATATCTTTTGCTTTCACCTGAAATTCAAATAACATTCACATACAGACAAACAATAAAGTACTGCAGAATACTTCCCCCCTCCTTTTTTTTTTTTTTTTTTTTTTTTTAAATGGCTGCTTGAATTAAACAGGACAATCTACCAAAAGGTAATAAACACAAAAATTTTTCATAGGAATGCAATAAAATAGGATAAGTAAAACTATAAACAAAATATTTAGCAAAAATAAAAAATGAATAAAAAGATAATGGGTTTTTTTGCCTTTAAAAACATTTAAAAAAGGAACCAAGTCTGAGAAATTCACACCAAATAAAACAAATTATGAAAAAAAAGGTTTAAAATCAACAATATCTTAATTTCTTAATAACCTAGTGCACATCTCATGCATTGTTTTAAAATAAAGTTCATGTCTCATAAAGTAAGAAAATGCTACACAGTCAAGTAATTATGAATAAAAGAAAACAAAGCAGAATAAAGGAAAATACAATCCTTTTAAGAGCATACAAGGTAAAATCTTTGAATACTAGTATTACTAATGTGTGTACTAAAATAGTATAGCTGAATTCTATTCTGGGTAAGCTTTCTATAGATTAAAAATAATTTTAAATTGCATGAAAAATTGGTCATACAATCATTCTGATTGATTACATACTTAAACCAAGTCTCTATAATAAAACAAGCATAAAAAAAATATTTAGGTATTTGACCAATATTCAGGGACCAATATATAGGTATTCACCCATATATTTGATAAAATTATTAAAGTAAATAGCAATAGAACTAAAAAGAAATTTGACTGGCTACATGTACAAAGATTTTATCTTCATATGTGCACAGCTTTAAAAATGATAAATGCAGCAACCCTCCCTTTAGTTCTCAATACAAAATTAACTTTTGATATACATTCACCTTCAAAATTTCTATAAAATACCTATTTGATTTAAGAAAAAAAGAAAGAAAGTGATAAAAGAAATGTTAATAAAAAATTTGAAAGGAAATTTCTTAAAACTCAAGCTACAATTAAATATACACTGCTTATTATTTTCAGAAATAAAATGCAAATAGTCTTTAAGAACTCTAGAGGCATTTTTAAAAGTTCTTTACTGATTTTTATTTGCTAAGTTTAGACATTTAAAAATGTCTGATCTAAAGGATCAGAATAATGAAACACTTGTTAATATTTACAGCACCTTGAAATTGCTACAGAAATAATATCTGGAAGTAATTCTTATAGAACTAGTCATTATATTCATAGAATTATTACTCATATTGTAATAGGGATATTATCCTATAACTGTTTAGTTATCGTCTACATATTACCAAAGAATAAGTAATTACCATTAGTAATAAACAAAAACTGTTTCAGCTTAAAAGCTGGATACTCTTTTAATTACCCAAACCATGAAAAAAGCAAGATCACAATGTTTTTAAAATTATTTGAAAGGATTATGAAAGATAGTAATGTGCAAAAACCCTGCGAGCTTTTGAAGAATGACTTAACACCAAAACATGTCATAAGTAATTCAAGTTTTAGTGAAACCATTATGTTGCACAAATTGGCAGAATAATAAAATAAAACAAATAGCATGTCTTAAATAATACAACTTCTTACCACCTTCTTAGCATTTTTATACTATAAATATCTCTTGCATTAGAACTTTTGAGGATGAAAAAAGTTCCTCCAGTATATCAGATGACTTGTTAACATATATTAGATTTTTCATCTATTCAATCATGCATTTATATATTTTTTACAAAGTTAGAATAAATAATTACTTTGATATCTACTAATCTAAAGTAAAAATTCTTGCAGCAATGTCATCTAGAATCCAATCTATGCCAATCAGTAGGTTTTCTCCTGTGACTGCACTGCAAGGGACTATTCGCCAATGGTGAGTCTTGATGGCATCCAATTCTAAAAGCTAGTAAAGAAAAAGGATATATATATATATATATATACATACACAAGGTCATTCACTAGTATAACAAACTTCTAGGAAGTGTAGGAGCCACACATGATTAGAAATCATATAAGAATGCAGGTTTGAAAAAGCTTTTGTCAAGTGGTAGAGAGCATTGAACACATGAGCAACATTCCTGCATGAGGTGAGCATTTGTGAACCAGTTTATTATGTTGCAGAAACTAACAACTCTTTAAAGCCTAACACTGAGGGATATGCAGAACATACATAAATATGAAAAAAGACAGTGAGCAGGTGTAATAAATGATAATGATTTAAAAATAAATGTTAATTTAATAAATTGTTAAAACCACATAATGGTAAAATAAAAATAACCTATATCTGAAATAGTAATGTTAACATTTAACTTTCAAAACACCTTCAGAAAAAGAAACTATAACATTAAGTTAGTTTTGGTTTGGTTTGGAGCACTACGGTCTACTGTTTTGCACACAAGGGCTAATGAGACCGGGACCTACTGCTTAAACCCGATTCCGAACGGCTACAAACATCCATGCCATAGTGGGATTCGAACCCACGAACTACGGTATCGACAATCAGCGCCCTAACCAATCGGCCAGCGTTCGGCTTTGGTTTAGAGTGCTGTGGTTTACTATTTTGCAATACGAGGGCTAATGAAATGGGACCTACTGTTTAAAGCTGATTCCGAATAGCTATAAACATCCATACAACAGTGGGATTTGAACCCATGAACTCATGTGCCAAAGATCAGCACTGTAACATTAAGCCAGTGACTTAGTTACATGGTAAACATCACATATCAATCAGACAGTGATTGGGGCAATACTGTAGTAAAATTTAGAGTAATGGAGAGAGTGTTCTTGAATGCTCTTGCCACAGGTCTTATTGCTAGATAATTACGCAGTGATTAATTCACAGACTGACACTTGAGTGCCTAAAAACACTCATTCTTCATTACCTTTTCTCACATGTATATTTTCTGTATATCCCTTAGTAACAGGCTTTGTAGAATTGTTAGTTTACTTTTCATTCTACAGCATAACAAACTGGTTAAAAAATGCTGACTCCCTGCATTATCTTTGATCACGTGTTCAATGCTGTCTAACACATTAAAAAAGCATTTCTGACTCTGCATTAATATGCAATTGTAAACAAAGAAAAAAAAGAAAGAAAATTACATTGTCTTGTAAAGAACACATTCATAGATATCTATTTTTGTTTATCCTTTACTCTTCAAAATAATTTTTTCATCTTTCTGCTCCAAGTTATTACGTAATGCTTCAGTGTGGACTAATTTATCCTCATTTTCAAAATAATTAATTTTTTTTTCAAATCTAAGGTTTTTCTCTACAACACTATCAAAGTCTTCTGAGATGCTTTTTACATTAAATTAAAATTTTTAATAGTCTGACTTTAGTTAATCAAAAGTCTACTTAATTACTTTTATCTAGTTATGAATTTTCAAAATAGAACATATCTCAGAGTAGAACTAAGGGTGAAAGAAATTAAAACAAAATGTTTTTTTAGTGGCTTTAGAGTGTAGGCAGTGGGCAGTTGTGGCAGAGGTTTAAGCTAGTAAAAAATTATAATGTCAGACAAGAAGTAGATTCTAAAGAGTGCCTTCCACAATATTCTATGACATGACTCCAGTATGTTAAACATTGCCAAGCAAGCAGTAACAAATAAAAAATATAGACTCTATACTTTTTATCAGCTACACACATTTATATATATATATATATATATATATATATATATATATATATGTGTGTGTGTGTGTGTGTGTGTGTGTGTGTGCATGCACATGTAAATATAAGGAGAATATATAAATATACAAATTTATGTTGGCAATATGGTAATCTGCTACAGCTTTACCTACATTTTTGGGTTATTCAGAGTGATTACCTGATCAAGTCAGATTAAACACTTTTACTGGCTATAATGTCATTTCCAGATGATTTACAGTTTGACCTTATAAATGCCAAAGTCAAAACTAATTACAGTATGGATACTGATGATAGACTTTTTTTTTCTTTTTGTAAATGTATACTTAACTGTTTAATTATTTAACATGTTTATTGTGCCAGTTTTCAGTAATTTTATTACTCTTTACTATAGAGATGTAATTGAACAGTTATTGTGCTGTTAATTGAAAATCTTTTCTGCAAGAATTTGGTGCAGAGCATGAGTTGGCACTAGTACATTACATTTTTATTGTGTTTAATACTAAAATAAATGTTGCTTGATTTATATCTCTCCTCTAGTCTCTTTCTAAATAGCTAAATATAAATGCTGAAAGAAATTATAAAGTAGAAAACATCAGTATCACTAGTTTGTGGAACACTCAGTTAATTTTCAAGTCAATTTGTACTCTTCTAAACATACATACACACATGTACATACATGTATAGATCTGTGTGTGTGAATAGATGAATAAATATTTAACCAAAAAAAATTGTTTTTCCCCTCTGAAAATATTTTTAAAAGTTATACTTTAGCAGACACTCACCTCCTTAATATCTTCAGCATTTAAAGCACCAGGTAAATCTTGTTTATTAGCAAATACTAATAAAGTTGCACCAGAGAGCCTCTAAAAATATTAAAACAGGTATACATGATTTAAATTACACAACCCTAAATTTTCTAGATATTGACTACATTAAATCTATGCTTTGGAATACAGTGTAAGAATGACTTCAAATAAGCTAAAAGTATCATTCAACACTTTACCATAATAGCTTATAAATTTACAAGGCATATTATTAATGGCATCACATATAATTAAATTAACACTTTCTTCTAAATGAATACAGAACATTTACAGAATAAATATCACCAATAGAATCTTGAAAAACATGAGATTTACCTCTTCTGACAACAAGGCATGAAGTTCATCATGACAGTCTTGAAGTCGACGTCTGTCAGCACTGTCTACTACCCAAACCAAACCATCAGTACTTTCAAAATAATTTCTCCAGTATGAACGCAAAGATTTCTGACCTCCAACATCCCACATATTAAGCTTGAACCTAAAGTAATTATTTGTTGGCATGATTACTAAAATTCCTTTCGATGATCAAGTTCTATAATTTAAGGTATCTGTCTACACTCAGAGAACTTTTTTCTTTAAACGTAGAAACTAGTTCACGTTTTTACATTTTTTGATTTATTTTTTATATTATCATAGAGAATTGCACTTAAAAAATTATTCCTGGAGAAGGTTTTATAAAATTTCTTATAAATAAAGAAATTTTAGTAAAAAAATCTTTTTTCAAAAGGCCTAATTTTTTAATAAATTAAATTATTTCAATATTTTTTGAAGCAACAAATTTCTTATACATTGGACTAGCGAATCACCTAAAATATTTGCTTAATTTACATTTGGCAAAAAAATTTTGGTCCTTCACAATCATACACATGGAGTTTTTAACAAATTTTCATTGCCTTTATATCTAACTATGAGTGTAACATCATTAAAAATTATCCAAATTTAAAGCTTTTAAGTCATTTCTAGCAAACACTATCAAAATCATTCATAATAATTTTCAACAAAATATTTTAAGAACTTTTTGAGAAATCCCATTTCAAGTTTCAACATTTTATTAAAAATACCATTCTGAGAAAAACACATTTGAAGTTTATGAAAGCAACTTTAACTATTAAAAAATTAAAATACATGTTTAAAATTCCCCACACTTTCTTGCTTCAAAACTTTCTAATTGCCAAGTTGCTAATTATTAAAAATACTAGAAAAATATTTAAACTAATCTTCATGAAAATTTAAAAAGTTTTGTCCAAAAATGCTCTTTAAAAGGCTTTAAATTCACAACTTCCGGTTCCGAAGTCGCTACTTCCATTTTGTTTTGACAGCTGTCACTGATGTTTAACAGCTGTAACTTTTCTTTAAAATGCCATAGAGACAAAACAAAAACAGATTTAGAAGCCTAAAAGTTGAAATTTTACAATAGAGAAATAAAAAAATTATGATTTTTGGCAAAAAATGATGTTTTTAACATAGACAGTTACCTTAAAATAATATTTTAATCATAGGAGAAACAATCCACACAGTCTTTACTCTACAGTGTTAAAATGAAAGCTTTTAATTAACACTTTAAAATAAGTGTTTCAATTCAATATATATTGAAGAATTTTCTTTCTGAATTAGCTCACAGGTGATTATAAAACTAAATATTTGAAATGAAAACAAATGACAGATCACCTTCACAGGAACCATATTAAAAAATTTAATATTAATCTTAAAAAAAAACATGGCAAAATTTTTAATTTTGATTCCTTCTAGGAATAGTATGTAGTATAAGATATAAAACAACTTAGTTTCTGTAGAGTTTTATCTGTTAATCCACAGAAGAAAAAATGATAAAATTTAAATACTCAATAATAAACTTTTTGACACTGCTAGGATTTTGTGAAAAATGAACACACAGAAGGAATAATTTATACTAAATCTAAATATTGTATGAATTAAATTTTTAATTTTGGCAAACTTTTCAATATGAAATAAGAAATATACCCTCTATGTTCTAAAGTCTTGATATTAAACCCAAGTGTAGGTGATATGATGCTAATATCTTCTCCATTGAATTTTTTCAATATTGTTGTTTTACCAGCATTATCAAGTCCTCTAATTTGAATTAAGGTTAAATGGACATAGTAAATATAATAAGTACACTTAAGTAGGAAATAATTATTCATACAGAAATATATAGAAGCATATAAATGTATTTTATACATACAAATATATATTATAATTTAGGGGTTCTTCAAACCAATTACATAGAAAAATATTCTTCATTAATCCTAGCAATTTAATTTCAAATGTACATATAATCATAAATTTTAAAGAACAAGAAATTTGCCCCTAAAATATTTAAAAAGCACCAAATTGAAATTATTTTAAATTACAAAGTATATAAAAAATCAGAGAAAAACAAATGTTACAAGGACTACATATTAAATAATTTTTAAAAAGAGAAAAAAACATAAGAATTCATAAATTATGCATACAAAAAATTCAAAATTATATGCAAAGCTTAACAAGAAGAAACGAATATTGGGCATAATTTATGAGTAAAGAGGTTTAAAACATTTTATCATACAAACATAAATGATTCTTTATATATAGTATATAGTTTAAAAATGCTTAAAAGATGACTTTAAATGCTTTTTAAAAACAGTCTTTAACCTTGAAAAATTTATATGCATGCATAAACTATGTTGAAGACAAAATACAAACAAAAATACTGAAGGACTACTCCATTCTTGATTAGAAATTTAAAAAAAAAATCTGGATAAAGAACATTCGAAATAACAGAAAATGAAAGGAGAAAACAGCATTTACCCGGCAAAATTCACAACATCCAAGATTCCTTATTGAAGGGGTCATTACACATGTTACAAACTCAAAGTTCTGAGAGCCACACCTTAATTATTTCAAAGAATTAAACAACTCAGTTACGCAATTTTGTATTAAAATTTAATTCAAAAAATCTTTTTAAAATTAATTGTCATTTATATACTTAGAAAATACGATTTTTAAAAGCATACACTTTTATCATTTCACCAAATGTTCTAGAATAGGTAAAAGTAAAAGCAAATAAGTAACGAATCAAATCAAATTTTTTAAAGAACTGATTAAAATACAATAGTAAAATAATGCAAATAAATGGCAAAAGAATTTAACAAAAAATTTATTTTTCAGGTGTCAATGAACATTTGAATTTCAAATAATTAAAAATTGACAAAATAATTCAACGTTAAGATTGAATAGTTTTCAAAGGATACAGCATTAAAAGCCGCATTTCTTTTTCTTTTTGCTTCATTTTCTTTAAAATTGTCAACAAACCCATTTTCGTACAATTTTATAGATTCAAATATACAGATATATTATTGTGGTAGAGTAAAACCGAAATAAGTTCGAGTATCTATGTTTACAAAATGTAGTCGGAATTAACACTTATACATCGATAAAGAATCGACTAGTCCAACGATGAATAAATTTTGGGGAATGAAAAGGGAAAAAAAATCAGTGGGCCAATCTAATTTATCCCAGAACCTTAAAAAATAAGATAATTAACCTAATATAATAAATGTGATAAAGGAAGCTGCAACTGTATTTTTAAAAATTCTAAAAACACAGCCTCCAACAGCCATGTACTGATTTTGAGAAATGATGCTAAATACTCATCTCTAATATATATTTCTAATAGAATTCTTCCTAGTAAGAATCCAAATTCACCTGCATTGTATTTTCTTCATCAATGAACAAATATTCCCTATATATCACTGTGGTTTCTAATTTAAAATGAAACAGCCATTAAGTATATAAGTGAACAAAAATGGAAAATAATTAGCTCTACCAAAATTATAGACATTATAGACATTAATTATAGACATTTTTCCTTGTTGTAATTTATTGTAATATATAAATATATTTTATGATATGCGGTGGGCCGAATAGACCGTTCAGGCTGGTAGTAGTTCACCCATCCCTGGACTAGTTCATATAAAAGTGACTCTTTGATACAGAGTGGGTAGAATTCTACAGTTTCTTATGCCTACCATACTTCCCTCCAAGATAAGATCTTATAACAAGAAATAAGCCCTAGCATTATATTTTAGGGTACTCCTCTTGCCCTAACCCTAAAATTAGTTTTAGTTAACAAAGTCAGTCAGACCGGTGCCCTATTTATCCGAATGACCAAGTGTAGGATGAGATTCTGCCAGACTCACCGCAATAAAACAATGAACTTACAGATAGAATTAATCAAATATCAATTCCCGCAGGTATGGCTGCTTATCTTCAAACTATTGATATTGTAATTAAAATAGAATGGGTAAAAATCAACGTGTAAAGTTTGTAAAGCAAAAAGTCTTTACTTGGGAATGGCATGTATGCAGCCAGTGGATTACCCAAGACCGGTCGGGACCCCGGGCGTAGAAAAGTATTGGGTACCTTAAGAAATTGAAAGAATCAAGAGAATAAAAATAAATATTGACCAAACTTTTAAATTAATAAAACATATGCATTATCCATACTGCATTTCAACAAAATTTTAATATAATATAAAGGAATAGAATTTAACTAGAAATTAAACTATGAAAATATTTTCAAAAAATTTCAATCTTTTAGATTTTCAAGCTTATTAATTATCTCCTCACAATCAACACTTTTAAGCAAAGCTCTATCTATATATGCATAACTGTTCAATAAGTAATAACACTCATTTTACTGTCGAGAAACTACTCTTAAAAATAATTTCTGTAGAATAAACAGTACTTTAATGCATAGCGTAAACAGGCTGATATGATAGAGTGCTACGATAACACAGGGTTACGTATTGCTGGTGAAGTAAGAGCCATTTTAGTGAAAAATAACATAAATGTCATAACATGTCTCCACATAGTCCTGATCTCACACCATGGGATTTCTATCTCTTTCCTTAAAAAAAAAAAAAAAAAAAAAAAAAAGTTTAAAATTTGCGGAAGAGCTTTTGGAATAGCTCTTAAATAATGGACTCTCACGTGTGTCTAAGAAGTGGACAGAACATTGAGTCAAATCCATTGTATCACCCGGTTGTTATTTCGGAAAATACCACGTAAATAATGGTGCGTAATGATAATCTGTTTAATGAATAAATATGGTCTTATTGCACAGCTGTTGTAAAATATCCATGTTATCTAATCTTTCCTCTGACACTGAATTTCTAAGGTAATTTTTTTACACTTTTCATACAAGAAAAATGAACGTTACCTCAATGCGTTTCAAACTGTCATGGATAGAAAAATTTTCAAAATAATTTCCATATTTCAAAGAGTTGTTTTCATATATAATGCTACTTTGTGCATGGTTTTAATTGACTGCTTATCTTTTATTGGAAAAATTTAAGAACTGTTCCAACTTATCATTAAGAGTATTTGAATAATACCACTTTTATACATTTGATCTGGGAGACCACCTTGTATCAGCCAATTTTATAATGTATAGTTACCTTTAATCTGCCACTGCATGAGAGCTTTGGCTGTTAATAAAAAATAAGCAAAAATAAATAAACTATCAGGTTTTATTGTTGATTGAAAACTTGTAATTATAATTGCATTAGAAAAATATGTAAAATTCTGGTTTAACCATTGTAACATATCTAATTATTGTATATATATCTATTATTATTACCTCCATGTGTTATTGCCTGTATATATATTGTAACTGTAACTATGACTCTTGTATGTTGTTGGTAACCTTAACTGAATGATGTTTGAGCATGTAGATGCTGTAGCGGTGTATACGAATTGGTGGCTAGAGTGCCATGCTATGCTGTAAATAATCTTTGCATATTAATCAAGATCAATAAAGTATATTCAAGGAACTATGTGTTCATGTTTGAAGAGTACAAATCTAATATGGTGTCAGAAAATTGCTGAACTCATTAAGCCTAATAGACTCTCAGATGGAAATGGATTGATCTCTTAGTGAGTACTGTGCTCTGTCTGAAATTCTAATTTTCCTGTACGAACTTTGTGTTCTCTGATTACAATGGATAATTCCTTTCGACCACCTGGTGAAATAAAGTTCACCTGCAGCAATGTGTCGGAGTCATGGACTAAATGGAAACAGAAATTTCAAAACTACCTGATAGCATCTGAAAAGGATAAAAAAGCGGATAATGTTAAAATCGCTATTTTGCTGAACTTGCTTGGAGATGAAGGAGTGGAAATCTTCAATACCTTCAAACCACCAGCTGGAAAAAGTGTTGAAAAATTCGAGGATGTAATGACGATGTTTGAAGACTATTGCATACCCCGAAAGAACGTGGTTTTTGAAAGGTTTAAATTCTTCTCGTGCAGCCAGCATGAAGGTCAGCAAGTTGACCATTACTTGACTGAATTGAAAACCCTTGCCTCAACATGTGAATTTGGTGATCAAGAGGAAGGCCTAATAAGAGATCGTCTGGTGCTCGGAATCCATGAAAAGTCTCTATTAGAAAGATTGCTACGAGAAGCAGACCTAACATTGAAGAAGGCAGCAGACTTCTTGAGAGCAGCAGAGACAAGTAAACAACAGTTAGAAACTGTGACATCAGCAGCACCTAAAATTAGTGAAGTGAAAAGGGATAGATCAAAACAACTCAAGTTTAAGCAAAACACTGATATCTTCAAGTGCCAGAGATGCGGTAAAGAACATTCAAAGAATAACTGCCCTGCGTTTGGAAGATTGTGTGCTAAGTGCAAGAAAAAGAACCATTTTGCAGCTATGTGTACAGTTAAGAACTTAAAACAAAATAACTACAGAAAAGTTAATGAACTGGAAAATTCAGTGCAAGAATTGTTTATAGACAGTGTAATAACAGTAAATTCAATTGAGAATGTTTGGGTAAAACTAATTAATGTTGAAAGTAATGACATTGAGTTTAAATTAGACACTGGAGCTGAAGTTAATGTCTTGCCAATGTCAATTTATAAAAAGATGTGTTTCCCAACTACCCAAAAATTAAGTAAATCTAATATTACATTAGTTTCATATGGCAATTTCAAGTTAAAACCAGAAGGTGAGTTAATATTGAAATGTTCTGTAAATAATTTTATTGATATTCCTTTAAAGTTTATTGTTGTAAATGTATCCTCAAAGCCAATACTAGGTTTAAAAGCATGTCAAATGCTTAATTTAATACAAAAAGTAGACCAAATTAATCTAATTTCTAAAGATGATATTATAAATAACTATAGTGAAGTATTTCAAGGGCTGGGAATATTTCCTGGAGATCCATATCACATTGAGCTGAAATCTGAGATTAAGCCTGTGATAGATCCACCTAGACGGGTACCTTTATCCCTTTATGAAAGTCTTAAAAATACATTGAGTAATTTGGAATCTAATGGGGTAATTCGTAGAGTAAATAAACCGACAGACTGGGTAAATAGTCTAGTCATAGTAGAAAAACCCAATGGTAAACTGAGAATTTGTTTGGATCCCAGAAACCTGAATAAGGCTATTAAACGAGAACATCATGTCATACCAACTTCTGAAGAATTAATAAGCAGATTAGAAGGGAAAAAAGTTTTTTTCTGTACTAGACTTAAAAGATGGGTTTTGGCAAGTGCCACTAGATGAGCACAGTGCAGATTTATGCACATTTAATACACCTTTTGGCCGGTTTCAATTCTTAAGAATGCCATTTGGGATAGCCTCAGCACCTGAAGTCTTTCAAAAACGTAATTTAAATTTATTTGATGATATAGAAAATGTTGAGATTTATTTTGATGATATTATCATCACAGGTTCTGATGAACAGGAACATGATCTAACATTAAGAAAAGTTTTAGAAAGGGCTAAGGAGTGTAACATAAAATTCAATCCTGAGAAGTTTCAGTACAAAGTATTAGAAGTCAAATATGTGGGTCAAATCATATCTAAAGATGGGGTTAAAGCTGATCCGCAACATGTTAGGGCCATAACTGAAATGAATACACCTCAAAATAAGAAGGATGTTAGAAGATTTCTAGGTATGGTAAATTTCGTGTCCAAATTTATACCCAATGTTTCTACACTAACATCTCCTTTAAGGAGTCTTTTAAAAGAAAGTGTTGAGTTTAACTGGCTAAGTGAACATGAAAATGCATTTAAACATATAAAAGAACTTTTAAGTTCCTCAACTGTTTTGAAAGTGTTTAATAGTGCAAAGCCTATAGTAATTCAGTGTGACAGCTCCAAAGATGGTTTAGGTGCTTGCCTAATTCAGGAGGGTCACCCTGTTTCATATGCATCACGAAGTCTAACTGAAACAGAAAAAAAATTATGCTCAAATAGAGAAGGAAATGCTCTCGATTGTCTTTGCAGTTCAAAAATATCATAATTTTGTGTATGGTAAAAAATTTGTTGTCCAAAATGATCATAAACCTCTCACTGCAATTGTTAAAAAACCATTATGTAACATATCATCAAGATTGCAGAGAATGTTGTTAAAATTGTTAAAATATCAATTTGAAATACAATATGTAAAAGGTACTGAAATGTTTGTTGCAGACACTTTGTCTAGGGCATTTATTAAGGATAAGGTAAGTGATGATCCTGAAATGTTGAATGTTGTTCATGTTGTAAAACAGCTTCCTATGAGTGAACGAAGAATAATTCAATTTAAGAATGCAATTCAGTTGGATTCTGAATTAAAAATAGTATATGAATTTTGTGAAAAGGGTTGGCCTGAACATATTAAAAGTGTCCCTGATAATGTAAAACAGTATTTCAAACTTAAAGATAGTTTGTATACTGAATTTGGTTTGTTATTTAAAGACTGTAAAATTGTTGTACCATATTCTCTAAGAAGTGACATGTTATCATTATTACATGAGGGTCATTTTGGTATGGAAAAGAGTAAAAACAGAGCTCGCGAGATAATGTTTTGGCCTCATATGTCTACTGATATAGAGAAAATGGTTCAAAAATGTGAAATTTGTCAAAAGTTTCAAAGGTGTAATATTAAAGAACCTCTTATATCTCATGAAATTCCACAAAGACCCTTTGAAAAAATAGGAATTGACATTATGGAATATAGAAATTATAATTATTTGGTTATTATGTGTTATTTCTCAAAATGGATTGAAGTTGAAAAGTTAAATAGTAAAAGTATATCAGACATAAATACAAAATTAAAAGTCTGTTTTTCTCGTTTTGGAGTTCCAACTGAGGTAGTTAGTGACAATGCACCATTCAATAGTTTTCAGTTTAAGTCTTTTGCCAAAGAATGGGATTTTAAGTGCACATTTGTAAGTCCGCGATATCCCAAAAGTAATGGTATGGCAGAAAGGGGAGTAGGAATAGTCAAGGCAATTTTAAAGAAAGCAGCTGAAAGCAACAAAGATTGGATTGGGGGATTAATGGAATATAGGAATACTCCAATCTCAGGTATAAGCTTATCTCCAGCTCAACTTTTGTTTGGCCGTAGGCTAAAAACTAAACTTCCCATACATAACAAATTGTTAAACGCAAAATGTTCTAAAAATCTAAAAGAAAGATTTGTTATCAGACAGAAAAAACAAAAGCGATATTATGACAGAAATAGTACTGTGCTAAAAGAATTTGGTCCTGGTGATAATGTAACCTTGTATAACTTTAATAGTAGAACTTGGGAACCAGCCAAAATTATTTCCAGATGTAGAAATCCCAGGTCTTATGTTGTTCAAAATAATAAGGGCAAAAATTTTATTAGGAATCGTGTTCACTTAAGACCATCAGAAATTCCAATGCAAATTCAACTACACTCTGAATTTGAAATGCCAGAGACTAGCAATACAAACTCCAATGATTCAGATACGCCAGAAGTATCCAAGTTGCCGCAAGTCTCTAATAATCAAACAAAATCAGGAAGATTAATTAAAAAACCAAGCTACCTAAATGATTATGTATGTAACTAAAAAAAAACTTCAAAGGGGGGTGTAACATATCTAATGATTGTATATATATCTATTATTATTACCTCCATGTGTTATTGCCTGTATATATATTGTAACTGTAACTATGACTCTTGTATGTTGTTGGTAACCTTAACTGAATGATGTTTGAGCATGTAGATGCTGTAGCGGTGTATACGAATTGGTGGCTAGAGTGCCATGCTATGCTGTAAATAATCTTTGCATATTAATCAAGATCAATAAAGTATATTCAAGGAACTATGTGTTCATGTTTGAAGAGTACAAATCTAATAAACATCCCCCGAACTTGTGCCAGATATACTCACCGTTAAATCCTTCAGAATGTATGGGATGGCAGAACGGGCAAGTGTGTTACTAATGCCCTACGAACAGAACTGTATAGATAAGAAGAGTTCATTTGAATTGACTCTTTTGCTTAACATGAGATGCCAGGGTCAATGATCATAAAGAAAGTGAACTCTCAAAAAATCAAGCTCAAAAATTCTGAATTCAGCTTTATGACGATATCCCAGAAGAAGACATGACTGTATTAGAATGAATGATTCTGTTTATTTTTTAATGTTTCATGAACATGTTAATTATCCTTCAGGAAAATGGGAAAATCCCTGAAAAATAAGCCCTATCGTTGCAATAAAAATTAACGAAAGACCGAATATTATTATCTGAGAAAAATGTAGTTGTAGTTGATGCTACTAACATAAAGAATCATTACTTTTTGGCTACTACTAGAAAGTAGCATATGTATAGACTTTTAACTTCCAGATTAGCCTAATTGATTATGTAGACTTTATTTTTGTCTTGGAGGGAACTGTAATGTAAACGCTAGATGGCGCTGTCAGAGCATTCCGGCTTGTGTGTAATTTCTGTTCTATTGTTCCAGTGTATATAGTTTTTGAAGCATGTAAATAAATGAGTATAGCCTTACACAGTGTCTATTTTAATATACAACAGAATTGGCGACGAGGTAAAATTTCGAAAACTAAACATGGATGCTGCTCAATTGCAAGTGTGTGGGTGTATATATTTGCCCATTACAGCTATATATGTGTGTTCACACATATATATCTGTAATGGGCAAATTAATCTATCCCAAAAGTAAAAGAATTCACATTGTCTTGGGGGCAGTAAATAAGAACGTAGCCGAAAGAAAAAACAAAGAATTTTGGTAAAAATAAATACAGTTTCTTATAGCATCATCTCCCAATGGCTTCTAGGAGAACAAACCCATATATCACAATTTATATGTGTGTTAGCCAGACAACCAAGGTTCTTAATAATTAATCCTATGGGGGATGCCTGATGACGTGGAGGAAGCGAAACTAATTATATAAAGAGTTATATAAGAAGGGCTAGGTCAGCAGGAATTGATTTTGATGTTTTCGTACTCGACAACTCGATAGAAAGAACAAAAGATAGTCGTCAAGTTTTGCATAAAAAATAGAATCTCTCTAAATTATATTAAGATACACTTATATCACGATGGTTAGTTTTTAGTTAAAAATATCATTACACACACATATATATAATGCATACATTCCCCCCCCACATATATATATATATATACACACACACACACACATATATATATATAATATGTGTGTGTGTGTGTGTGTGTAATCGCCAGGGGACCAACCAGCCCCGAACTTCACTTGAAAATTTCTTTTGAAATTGCCCCTATTATTTTCCTCAGCCCGGGCATGCTGGGCTGCCAAGAATCCCGCTAACCGTCTGTTCGAAAGAAACACATCAGTCGTCGTGGCCGAACTTAATCTTTATTTCATCTTCTCAAAATCGGACAAAATCCAGAGGCATCTGAACCGGACGGTGTCAGAACGCTCTCTCTGCCTACATGTGGCAACGGGAACCTTTAGCCAGAGACGGCTAAATACTATGTGTGGTTTAATGTCGTGGAAAATGCTAAAGCAACTGTTAATTGCTTAAAGAGAGTAACCTTTGATTAGAGCCATCTGCCAAAGTGAGGCGTTTCAGAAGAACATTATTGCTTATTGTGTCAAATCGTCTGTTAAAATTATGTTCTAACCCACATATTATCTTTTTTATTTTATTTTTTCTCTGTAAGTTGCGAGTGGCAACGAACGATTTTTGTTAGTGAAAACATGGTTGTTCTTTCGTATGCGAGAAAAAATGGCTCTTGAGTTGCTTTTTGTGTTTGATATGCTAATATTATTTACGCCATAAATTCTTCTATGTGACATTTTCTGTGCATTTAAAGATCTCGCATACGTAAATATAATAAAAAGTGTTTTATATTAAAAAGTGCGTCTGTTTTGAGCAATTAATTAACGCCATTGAGAACATTCTTCAGTATCACACTTCTGTTTTCGAAACCCAAACGGGACATCTGGCGTCCGTGACAGGACTATCTGCTTTTAAAGTGAGTTGATTTTATTTATTCCATGTTATAAAGAACTTTGCTTTGTAAAGATTGAAGGCAAATATTTAGAGAGTTAATATGGAATCCGCGAAAAAAGTCAGAACTCAGCTAAGGCGATTATTCTCTAAAGCGTGTAATGAATTTGATGCTGAAGAAGCGAATTTAGAAGTTTCTGATAAATTAGTTAAACTGAGAGTTATCGAAGAAAAAGCTACACTAATGATAAATGCTGAAGAAAATGTTAAACAATTTCTTTATTCCGAAGACATTGAAGATGATTTAAGAGAGAAAGAGATCGATGAATCAGAAACTTATATAGACCGTTGGCGGTTGTTACAGCTGAAGTTAAAACAACTTTCGCTTTTGGAAAGAGAAGACGTTTTGTCGAATTGTAGTGTATCTCAGCAGAATACATTACGTTACCCTAAAATACAACTGCCTACATTTAATGGGGATCTAAGAAACTGGATCGGATTCTGGGGTCAATTTGAAAAAGTACATAAAGACCATAATTTAGATTCACATGATAAGTTTGCATACCTATCCCAATGTATGGAGATGGGAAGTGTTGCCGAGGAACTAGTTAAAAGTTTTCCACCAGGGGGAAACAGTTACGAGAAAGCTATAGAACAACTGAAATTACGTTTTGGCAGGGAAGAACTACTTATTCAGGTGTATGTCAGGGATCTTCTATCCCTAGTTCTCCAAAAACAGAACTCGACGAGAAAATCTTTGAGAAATCTTTATGATTTATTGGAAACAAAGCTCCGCGCACTTGAGATATTAGGAGTAACCAGGGATAAATATGCATCAATGCTTTTTCCTTTAGTCGAGTCGGCTCTACCTGAAGAAACACTTCTTGTTTGGGAACGATATAGAGCTACAAGTCGTAGATCCCATGATGAAGAAGAACAAAATGTGACTAAAATTACTGATCAAGATACAGCTAAAATTACTAAAAGGACTGATCTTGATTCTATTCTCGATTTTCTTCAAGATGAAGTACAGGCAGAAGAACGTATGATTCTAGCCTCGCAAAACTTTGGAGTTGAAACCAAACATAACTTAAAATTGTTCAAACAGAAGAAGGCTATAAATAATAAAATCAAGTGTGGAGACATTCGTCCCATAGCCAGTGCAGCTGATCTTTTAACTTCTTCGAAAGAACAAAGACGATGCATTTTTTGCCACAATTTGCACAATTCTACTGACTGTTTGAAAGTACGAAAAATGACGATGAGAGATAGAGAGAATCTCGTAGAAAAATCGGGATGTTGTTTTTTATGCCTAAAACCTGGTCATCAAGTCCGTAAATGTTATTCAAAGGTAACTTGTTTGGGTTGTGGGAAGAGACATCATATTTTACTCTGTCACAGCATAAAGCAACAAGTATTCTCACCTGACAAGGAAAAAACTACAGAGTTAGATACTCTCCCAAAGGAGGATCAAGCACTTGCGAATGTATCTAAAAGCCCTAGTGTTATGTTATTAACTTTAACGGTTTTAATCAGAGGTGATGGAAGAAAAAGAAAGGCAAGAGCCATCATAGACACTGCGTCACAGCGTTCTTACGTTTTAAAAAGTACTGCTAAAGAAATGAACTATAAAAGGGAAGGCTGTGAATATCTTCAACATTCTCTCTTTGGCGGGGAAAATACGGGAGTATACAAACATGATGTGTTTACTTTATATTTGACTAGCTGTGATGGGTCTTATAACTGTCATTTCAAAGTGCTCAGTCAACCTGTAATCTGTGAAAGTGTTCCTCCCACAGTGCCTGCGATTTATTTAAAAGAACTTATTGACTGTAGTATTCCTGTGAATGATGACTTTAAAGGTCCTATTGAAGTTTTAATAGGAGCCGATGTAGCTGGGAAAATCATTACCGGTGGTTATGAATCCTTGCCTTGTGGTTTAACAGCAATGGAAACACGTTTAGGGTGGACAATTATGGGACGTATACCGCAGACTTCGTCAGGAGAAAATGAAGTTCTAGTAGCCAATTCTATGCTTTCTACTACTAGAACAATTGCTGAATTGTGGACTCTTAATACTCTCGGGATTACCGATCCATTTGAGAAGAGAACTAAAGAACTTCAGGAAGCCGCCAGACAACATTTTCTTAACACAGTTCAGGTCGACAAAGATAAGCGTTTTGTGGTACATTTACCTTGGCTTGCCGATCATCCTCCACTGCCTGATAATTTTAACTTGGCTTTAAAGAGGTTAGACAGTACTGTTCGAAAGTTAAAGGAAGAGAATTTGTATGGTGAGTACAATCAAATATTTGAGGAGTGGACAAGAGAAGGAATAATTGAAGAGGTCCCTAACCATGAGATTCAATTGCCGTCCCATTATCTGCCCCATAGACATGTCGTGAAAGAACATAGTACAACCCGAATCAGGCCTGTATTTGATGCTTTAGCGAAATCAAGAGGTTCTCCAAGTCTGAATGACTGTCTTGAGAAAGGGATAAATCTAGTTGAGTTAATACCTACGGTGTTAACGCGTTTTCGAATGAACAAATTTTGGAGTTTCGGCGGACATTCGTAAAGCGTTTTTGCAAATTCGCTTGCAAGAAAATTACAAAAATTATTTAAGATTTCTTTGGTATAATGAAAAGAATGATTTAAAATACTTTAGACACTGTCGTGTCGTCTTTGGAATTTCTAGTAGCCCCTTCTTACTTAATTCTGCTATTCAATATCATCTAGAAACAATTTTGGAGGAAGTACAACGAGGGAACTCAAAATATCCTTTAGATATTGTTCAGCAATTTAAAAATAGTTTTTATGTGGACAATTGTTTGATCAGTGTAAAAACTGAGACAGAACTGCATGAGTTCATTCAAATGGCTACAGATATTATGTCAGAAAGGAAGTTTGACCTCAGAGAGCATAATTGTTCTCATTCCTCAACAGCAGATATTTCTTGTGTAAAGAATAAAATTGTCCCGTATTAGGCCTTCAATGGAATTTACACTCAGATACTCTTTCAGTAAACTGAAAGAAAGAAGCTTGTTGCTAAGCACAACTTGTGTGGCATTTGCCTGAATTTTCACCCCCATTCGGAGTGTAAGTCGCGAAACTCTTGTTTCATCTGTGAACACAGCGGCCATAACTCGCTCCTTCACCCCTGCGAACAATCAGTTCAAGGGGGGAGAGTTTCCGAGTCCAGCAACCCCCCACAAACACAAGGAGAGATAGAGGTGGTGGACAAAGAACCCTCTCTTTAACAGCTCTGCTCTTTCTCCTCGGGAAAGAAGAAAAGTTATGTTGTCAACACCGCGACTATGTTTGTTTACAATTCGCAGAGTGAGAAAAGGGCTGTTCGCTCAAACGTAGATAGCGCAGCTCAATCCAATTTTATTAGCCCAGCATGTGCAAATACTTTAGGATTTAAAAACGGAAGAACCATGGTCCACGTAAGCGGATTAAATGGCTGCACTACAAATATGAAATCAAAAAGATCAGCCAAAATTTCAAACTCGAATGATGACTTTAACTTTGATGTGGATCTACTAATTATCCCAAAAATTACTGATTTGAAGCCGTCAAGGTACACAGATATTTCAAGCATTAATATTCCCCCACAGACATTTCTTTTTATATACAGCAACCTTTTTTAGGTACATTTCACACCATCGAAAAATAAATCCATCCGCTACTCGCCGGCAGCTCTCTACCTCACTGTTGCCAACCGCCAAAACTGAAATTTTTAGAGTTCCCCACATAGTCGTTCTCGTTGCCTCATTTCCGGCCTTGATGTTTACACGTCCCCCCAAAGAAAGCACATTCGTCGCCTTAGGGACAATGCTGCTCAGCAAACCTGTCAAAGACATAAAACAAACAAAGCAAAAGGAAAAACAAACACAAATCACACAGGCAGAGGAGCTCATATATATGTAGCTCCCCAATTAGCACATAATTAAACTATAAACTTTACAAATGAATAAATTTTAAGTTGTGATATCAATAATATAAATCTACACACGCAAAATATTTACTGAATATAAAAAAAAAATTATACATAAAATAAACATTTACTTTTTAATCGCTATTCTAGATAAAGCATCGGCATTTCCATGGCAGGAACCTTTACGATATGTTAAAGTCATATTGTATCTCTGCAAAGCTAAAGCCCATCTTGAAAGTTTTGCACCATGAGGCACACTGCTTGTAAGATAACTCAGCGGGTTATGGTCAGACACAATTTGTACTTGGGCACCAAAAATCCACGTGTCATATTTCTTTAAAGCTTCTAAGACACAAAATGCTTCCCTTTCTATCGTGGACCATCTCGCTTGACAAGGAGTCAATTTTTTACTGAAAAAGGCAATAGGCATTTCTTTGCCATTATCTGAAGTCTGTGCCAAACAAGCTCCTATAGCTGTAGCTGAGGCATCAGTATATAACTGAAATGGTTTATCTAAGTCCGGTGTATGTAAGGAAGGCATTTTTGCAAGCTCAAGCTTTAGCTGTTGAAAGGATTTCTCTGATTCATCATCCCACGGAATGCTTTTGGGGATGCTTTTCTTAGTTAAATTTGTTAGAGGCAAAACTTTTTCGGAAAAATTAGGTATGTAGTCTCTATAGTACGAGGCTAGACCTAATAGACTTCGGACTTCCCTTTTCGTGGATGGTCTGGCCAAACTATGAATAACCTCTACTTTCTCGGGATCTGGAGTATGTTTTCCAGAACCTATTATGTGCCCTAAGAATTTCACGTGACGTCTGCCGAAATCACATTTCTCAAGGTTTGCCACTAAGCCAGCTTCTCTTAATGTAAGCAAAACTTGGTTGAGGTGAAAAAGATGATCAGTCCAAGAATCTGAAAATATAGCAACGTCATCAATGTACGAACGGCAGTATTTTTTATGTCGTGCCAATACTTTGTCCATCGACTTCTGGAACGTGCTTCCAGCATTTTTCAAACCAAAGGGCATTACCTTCCATTGGTAATGTCCGGAATGGGTAACGAATGCGGTGAAAGCCTTATCTTCACATTTCATAGGGATTTGCCAATACCCTTTTGTAAGGTCAATTACTGTTATGAAATTGGCTTTTCCTATCTCAAACAAAAGTTCTTTAGCTATTTTCATGGGATATGCATCAGGAATAGTGAAACTGTTTAAAAGTCTATAGTCCACACATAGCCTGACGCTACCGTTTTTTTTCGCAACACACACGACTGGGTGGGCCCATTCACTGTCACTTGATTCAATAAGATCCCATTCTAAGAGTTCTTTCACTTGTCGATCAACTTCATCTTGTAATCGGATGGGAACACGATAAGGTCTAAGTTTCTTGGGAAAACAGTCTGCTGTGACTTTAATAGCATGACCGTCTACTTTCGCATGTCCAGGTTTGGTATTAAAAACATCTATGAATCTTTTTAAAACTTTCGACAAATCTCCTCTTTGCTCAAACGTCAAATCTTCTTGTCCCGTATCTAGCAGCCTGTCAATGTCTTTAACTGATAAGTTGAGTTTATCAGCAGGAGCATAATGAAGTTCTCCAAAGTCTTCGTCTTGTTCGAATACAAGACCAACATAATTCACTCGAGCAACGTAAGGTCGCAGTTTGTTGATGTGTAGCTCGCGAATGCTTCCATCTTCCATCTCAACTTTGGCTGAATGAGGCCTAGTCATTTGAATTACTGTGGCGGGTCCTTTCCAAGTATTAAGAAGTTTATGTGATGATGATGGTATCAATATGAGCACCTTATCACCAACTTTGAATGATTTTTCTTTTGAACGAAGATTGTAATGAGACACATAAGTGTCTTGGGAAACTTTAGAATTTTCTGTTGCCAGTTTATGAGCGTCCTTAAGTTTAATAATTAAATCTTGTAAATAAGTCTCTATTGGTTTAGATGCGCTAATTGGAATGGTTTCTTCGCCTGTCCACGAATTTTTCAATAAAGCTAATGGTCCGGGAGGCAACCTTCCGTAAACTAGTTGAAATGGGGAAATACCGGTAGTATTGTGTGGAATTTCACGATAAGCAAATAATAAATATGGCAGGTGTAAGTCCCATTCTCTACCGTGCTGTTGTATATTTTTGTTCAACATATCCTTGAGAGTCCTATTCCACCTTTCAACGGCACCCATACTTTCGGGATGACCAGGTGTCGAAAATCGCGGTGAAACCCCGATTACCTTTAAAAATGCTTGGGTTAACTTCGACGTGAAGTTGGTTCCCTTGTCGGTACATATCAATCTTGGAAACCCTGTTTGTACAAATATTTTCATTAGGGCATTACATGTTGTTTTTGCACTAATTTCCTTGACTGGGATAGCCTCCGCCCATCTTGAACACAAATCAATTGCGCAAATGATGTATTTGTGTCCTCTACTTGACGGTGGTTCTAGGGGACCTATGCAATCAATACTCCAAACTTCAAATGGTTCTTCTGGCCTTACTATTGGCTGAATTGGGATTCGGTCACGATAGGTGATCGGTCTTCGTAACTGACACGTCTCACAGCTCTCACAAAACACCTTGACGTCATGTGCTATGCTTGGCCAATAAAATGAGTACTTGATACGTTGTTTTGTTTTACGCTCGCCCAAGTGACCAGCCAGTGGTATCTCATGGGCCATTTTCAACACTTCTTGTCTTTTACTCAGTGGAAGTACAACCTGGTCGACCTTTTCACCGAACATTGTTTCGGAATGCATTAATATTTCATTTTGAATTTTATAAGACTTTTCACCGTTTTGGGCCCAGATCCAAACATTTCTCAAATCCTCATCTTCCCTTTGCATCTTTATGAGTTCATCTCGATTTTGCTTACCCACTAAGTTCAAAGAACTTTGCTTTGTAAAGATTGAAGGCAAATATTTAGAGAGTTAATATGGAATCCGCGAAAAAAGTCAGAACTCAGCTAAGGCGATTATTCTCTAAAGCGTGTAATGAATTTGATGCTGAAGAAGCGAATTTAGAAGTTTCTGATAAATTAGTTAAACTGAGAGTTATCGAAGAAAAAGCTACACTAATGATAAATGCTGAAGAAAATGTTAAACAATTTCTTTATTCCGAAGACATTGAAGATGATTTAAGAGAGAAAGAGATCGATGAATCAGAAACTTATATAGACCGTTGGCGGTTGTTACAGCTGAAGTTAAAACAACTTTCGCTTTTGGAAAGAGAAGACGTTTTGTCGAATTGTAGTGTATCTCAGCAGAATACATTACGTTACCCTAAAATACAACTGCCTACATTTAATGGGGATCTAAGAAACTGGATCGGATTCTGGGGTCAATTTGAAAAAGTACATAAAGACCATAATTTAGATTCACATGATAAGTTTGCATACCTATCCCAATGTATGGAGATGGGTTGGTTGGTTGGTTGGGAGCACTACGGTCTACTTTTTGCTACACGAGGGCTAATGAGACCGGGACCTACTGTTTAAAGCCGATTCCGAACGGCTACGAACATCCATGCCTCAGTGGGACTCGAACCCACGAACTCCGGTTCCGAAGGTCAGTGCCCTAACCATTCGGCCATCGTTCGGCGTATGGAGATGGGAAGTGTTGCCGAGGAACTAGTTAAAAGTTTTCCACCAGGGGGAAACAGTTACGAGAAAGCTATAGAACAACTGAAATTACGTTTTGGCACGGAAGAACTACTTATTCAGGTGTATGTCAGGGATCTTCTATCCCTAGTTCTCCAAAAACAGAACTCGACGAGAAAATCTTTGAGAAATCTTTATGATTTATTGGAAACAAAGCTCCGCGCATTTGAGATATTAGGAGTAACCAGGGATAAATATGCATCAATGCTTTTTCCTTTAGTCGAGTCGGCTCTACCTGAAGAAACACTTCTTGTTTGGGAACGATATAGAGCTACAAGTCGTAGATCCCATGATGAAGAAGAACAAAATGTGACTAAAATTACTGATCAAGATACAGCTAAAATTACTAAAAGGACTGATCTTGATTCTATTCTCGATTTTCTTCAAGATGAAGTACAGGAAGAAGAACGTATGATTCTAGCCTCGCAAAACTTTGGAGTTGAAACCAAACATAACTTAAAATTGTTCAAACAGAAGAAGGCTATAAATAATAAAATCAAGTGTGGAGACATTCGTCCCATAGCCAGTGCAGCTGATCTTTTAACTTCTTCGAAAGAACAAAGACGATGCATTTTTTGCCACAATTTGCACAATTCTACTGACTGTTTGAAAGTACGAAAAATGACGATGAGAGGTAGAGAGAATCTCGTAGAAAAATCGGGATGTTGTTTTTTATGCCTAAAACCTGGTCATCAAGTCCGTAAATGTTATTCAAAGGTAACTTGTTTGGGTTGTGGGAAGAGACATCATATTTTACTCTGTCACAGCATAAAGCAACAAGTATTCTCACCTGACAAGGAAAAAACTACAGAGTTAGATACTCTCCCAAAGGAGGATCAAGCACTTGCGAATGTATCTAAAAGCCCTAGTGTTATGTTATCAACTTTAACGGCTTTAATCAGAGGTGATGGAAGAAAACGAAAGGCAAGAGCCATCATAGACACTGCGTCACAGCGTTCTTACGTTTTAAAAAGTATTGCTAAAGAAATGAACTATAATAGGGAAGGCTGTAAATATCTTCAACATTCTCTCTTTGGCGGGGAAAATACGGGAGTATACAAACATGATGTGTTTACTTTATATTTGACTAGCTGTGATGGGTCTTATAACTGTCATTTCAAAGTGCTCAGTCAACCTGTAATCTGTGAAAGTGTTCCTCCCACAGTGCCTGCGATTTATTTAAAAGAACTTATTGACTGTAGTATTCCTGTGAATTATGACTATAAAGGTCCTATTGAAGTTTTAATAGGAGCCGATGTAGCTGGGAAAATCATTACCGGTGGTTATGAATCCTTGCCTTGTGGTTTAACAGCAATGGAAACACGTTTAGGGTGGTCAATTATGGGACGTATACCGCAGACTTCGTCAGAAGAAAATGAAGTCCTAGTAGCCAATTCTATGCTTTCTACTACTAGAACAATTGCTGAATTGTGGACTCTTGACACTCTCGGGATTACCGATCCATCTGAGAAGAGAACTAAAGAACTTCAGGAAGCCGTTAGACAACATTTTCTTAACACAGTTCAGGTCGACAAAGATAAGCGTTTTGTGGTACATTTACCTTGGCTTGCCGATCATCCTCCACTGCCTGATAATTTTAACTTGGCTTTAAAGAGGTTAGACAGTACTGTTCGAAAGTTAAAGGAAGAGAATTTGTATGGTGAGTACAATCAAATATTTGAGGAGTGGACAAGAGAAGGAATAATTGAAGAGGTCCCTAACCATGAGATTCAATTGCCGTCCCATTATCTGCCCCATAGACATGTCGTGAAAGAACACAGTACAACCCGAATCAGGCCTGTATTTGATGCTTCAGCGAAATCAAGAGGTTCTCCAAGTCTGAATGACTGTCTTGAGAAAGGGATAAATCTAGTTGAGTTAATACCTACGGTGTTAACGCGTTTTCGAATGAACAAATTTGGAGTTTCGGCGGACATTCGTAAAGCGTTTTTGCAAATTCGCTTGCAAGAAAATTACAAAAATTATTTAAGATTTATTTGGTATAATGAAAAGAATGATTTAAAATACTTTAGACACTGTCGTGTCGTCTTTGGAATTTCTAGTAGCCCCTTCTTACTTAATTCTGCTATTCAATATCATCTAGAAACAATTTTGGAGGAAGTACAACGAGGGAACTCAAAATATCCTTTAGATATTGTTCAGCAATTTAAAAATAGTTTTTATGTGGACAATTGTTTGATCAGTGTAAAAACTGAGACAGAACTGCATGAGTTCATTCAAATGGCTACAGATATTATGTCAGAAAGGAAGTTTGACCTCAGAGCATAATTGTTCTCATTCCTCAACAGCAGATATTTCTTGTGTAAAGAATAAAATTGTCCCGGTATTAGGCCTTCAATGGAATTTACACTCAGATACTCTTTCAGTAAATAAAGAAGAAGTGTTGAAAGAAAAAAAGAAAGAAGTAGTATCATCTATGGTGAACGTTCAAAATTCAGATAAGTCCTTCTTAATGGCATTGCGCAGATTTATAGCCCGTAGAGGGCGATGCAGCACTATCTATTGTGACAATGGCTCAAATTTTGTTGGTGCTTCAAATTTACTGAGTGCTCTGGATTGGAATCTTATTGTAAGTGACACTGCTCTACATCCTATTAAATGGAAGTTCAACCCACCAACTGCTTCGTGGTGGGGTGGATGGTGGGAGCGACTGATCGGTATCCTAAAAAAGTTGTTGAGAAGAGTACTTGGCAGATCTTCCTTAAATTATGAACAGATGATAATCGTATTATGTGACTGTGAATCCATAATTAATTTACGGCCAATTATATATGTCTCAGATAATGATGCAGGACTGGCTCCATTATCTCCTTCAATGTTCCTACAAGATATCCAAATGAGTGGTGCTCCCGATTGTGATAGGGTTGATTGCCAGAGTCTTAACCAACGTGTGAAATACCGTCAAGATCTACAAAAGGCCTTAAGAAATATATTTCGTACGGAATACTTGGGAGCTTTGCTTCAGAGACCACAGCGTAAAGGAACTGCCACAGTTGTAGTTGGTGACATTGTCTTGATTGGAAATGACAACACGAAACGCATCAGTTGGCCTCTTGGAAAAATAATAGAGGTAATCCGAGGTAAAGATGGTGTTGCAAGGCTTGTAAGGCTAAAAACCGAAAAGGGTGAGTTACTTCGACCGATACAGCATATCTATCCTTTAGAAGTGTCTGCAGCAGAATCAGTTCTAATTAGAGAGAAACTGACAAGTACACAAGTAAACGAAAAGCTAATAGTAAATCAATCACTTGACAGTAATTCTGAATCTTCTAAAGAAACAAAAACTAGAAGTGGCCTTATCGTGAAGATGATTCATAAACTAGACTTGTGAACTGTTACTATTATGTTGTTATTGTTATTGTTGTGTAGTTAGTTGTAAGTTAAATTTTAAGATAAAAGTTAACTTAGGTGGGAGAATGTCGTCAAATAGTCTGTTAAAATTGATGTTCTACCCACATATTATCTTTTTTATTTTTTTTTCTCTGTAAGTTGCGAGTGGCAACGAACAATTTTTGTTAGTGAAAACATGGTTGTTCATTCGTATGCGAGAAAAAATCGCTCTTGAGTTGCTTTTTGTGTTTGATATGCTAATATTATTTACGCCATAAATTCTATGTGACATTTTCTGTGCATTTAAAGATCTCGCATACGTAAAAGTGCGTCTGTTTTGAGCAATTAATTAACGCCATTGAGAACATTCTTCAGTATCACACTTCTGTTTTCGAAACCCAAACGGGACAATTGTTATAGATTTTCCCGGGAGAGTTATTGCTTTCTCTTTAAAATGTCAGTAATATCATCTTCTGTTTTAGGAATCAAAGAAAGAATTTCGGGGTTCTTCTGAAGGAATGAAAACTTCCTCGTTCAAATTGGATGGCTGGGAAATATGGTTAATATAAAGAGAAAAATTTAAGGTCTAGAAAAATGAATAGGGAAAAGGGATAATTTTGGATAGACTTTAGGGCTTAGATATTGATATTATTACTATATATATATGTATATGTATATATGTATATATATATATGTATATGTATGTATATATATATGTATATGTATATATGTATATATATATATGTATATGTATGTATATGTATACATATACACTCATGTCCATAAATTAAGGATAATGAAGTTCAGGCAATGAAAGAGACAAAAGCAAAACAAATTTGACTTATTTGTAAAGTCTATTTATTAAACAAAAGGTAAAGAGCAAAAAAGATGCTATCTGTTTGACATAATTAATAAAAATTGCGATTTGTACTCCCTGGAGCAAATTTCAAAAAAGAACCTATTTACAGAAAACAGTATAACATGGTTACTATGATGGTTAATATGGAGTATGTCTCCCGGACGATGCAATACAAGCGTTACAACGCCTACGCATGCTGAGTATCAGATTATCAATCTGATCTTGGGGAAAATTACACCACTCATCAAGCAATGCCCTCCGAAGTTCCGATAGACAGTTGGGAGGGGGTTGACGGGCTGCAATTCGTCGGCCAAGCATGTCCCACACATGCTCTATTGGATTCAAGTCCGGTGAGTATGCTGGCCAATCCATACGGGTGATATCCTCCGATTGAAGGCATTCGTCTACAATGTTTGCACGGTAAGGTCGGGCGTTGTCATCCATATACAGAAATTCAGGACCCATGGCGCCCCGAAACAAACGTACATGTTATTCCAGAATGACATCCCGATACATGTGGCCTGTCATCGTTACACTCTGAACATGCAGGTCAGTTCTGGAACCAAGAATAATTCCTCCCCAAACGAGCCATCCTGCACTACCGTAACGGTGTCGTTCAATGGTGTTCTCTTGGTGGTAACGGGTACCTGGCGCTCTCCATATGAAAGTCCGGCGAGAATCAGAATGTAAACTGAACCTGGACTCGTCGGAAAACATCACACAAGACCACTGTTGCGGTGTCCACAATGCATGCTCTCTAGCCCAGCATAATCGCAGGCGACAGTGAGTTGCGGTAAGGGGAACACATCTGACAGGCCTACGAGCATATAGACCAATGTTCCCTAAGCGTCTGTACACGGTCTGCCTTGAAACTGTCGTACCGGTAGCTGAAGAGAGCTGACGAGACAGGTCTGATGCTGTGCACCGTCTGTTTCTTTTGGCAGTAACTGCCAAATACCGGTCATCATTCGGCGTAGTAACTCGGGGGCGACCTGTGCTGTAACATCTACTCACATTACCATCATGTTTGAATTGTTGCCAAAGCCTGGAGATGACACTCTGGGCGATTCCAAGTTCCTAGGATACTTCCAGCTGGGTACGTCCACATTCCAGTCGTCCGATAATTCTACCACGTAAAAAATCATCCAAATGCTTCCTTTGTGCCATAACTATGCGGTTATTGCGCTGAAAGGCTTTTAAAGCGCTTGTGAACAATTTTACTTCTTTGCTACCATTCCTTATATACCCCTTTCATACACTCTCGTCATTGTGACGTACTATCCGCGCTATCTGGTGGTTTCCTGCAATTTGCATATTCTTCTTCAAGATGTGTGTGATAATTCTACAGGTGAAATTTTTATTTTAGAGCTCAATTTCTGTGTGATTCTGAATTATCCTTAATTTATGGACATGAGTGTATATATGTATATGTATATATATGTATATGTATATGTATATATATATGTATATGCATATGTATATGTATATATATATGTATATATATGTATATGTATGTATATGTATATGTATATATATGTATATGTATATATATATAATATATATATATATATATATATATATATATATATATATATATATATATATATATATATATATATATAGAGAGAGAGAGAGAGAGAGAGAGAGAGAGAGAAGGAAAAATTTAACTATTTATATTTATGAATTATTATCACTTGCAAACTACCTCATTCCATATTAAACTTTTTCTTATTATTTTAGTACTGATGTAATTATTTATATAATTGTTATTTTCATTTGTTATACACCACGCGTCATCGTTTCAGTCTCTCTCTCTCCACCCTAACTCTATCGGTCCACGACCCGTGAAATATCCCACAGACACGAGTGTAGTCTATCAGTCTGGAAGGGAATTAGATGAATACGTCTGATCCGCTCTGGCAGCTCTCGCGGTCTGCCGCAAACACGAAGTGCGATGACCTCCTCCGACCCCCCTCTTACTATGCAAAGCCGCAAAGCCACCGGAACAACGGAGAAACCGTCTGACCCTTTACCGGACGTCGGGAGATATTTCATGCTGTATGATTTTTACGCTTTCAGTCGGACTTGGCGAGAGTCACTAATGAAATCGGATTGCATATCCACGCTTGATAAGGTCTCATTTGATGCAGATGGGGAAAAATAAAATGTTCTACAGCTAAATGCCAGTTTAATGAGCTCACCAAATACTGATGCCCTTTCTTTGAAACCGTTTTGTTTTCTCTGCGAACTTTACATTAATACGCATTTTAAATATTACTGTAATTTTATTTATTTATTTATTTATTATTATTATTATTATTTTTCTGTAAATACACCATGGGAACTAACATGGGATTAGAATTCCTACGCTAGATCCAGTTCTATTAATCCCAGTTTAGAAGTCACTCCGAATTCTTGGCAATAATTGGCAAATACCAATGCTCTTTCCTTAAAACTGGTTCATTTTCTTTGGACATTATTACAGTTGTTGGAAATAATTTTTACTTAACCATAGAGTTATCACTATGCGCTAGATATCCTATCTTACTTGCGTTGAGTTTAATTTAGAAAGAAAAATAACTTTAACGAAGATATTAATTTAAAGAAGAATAAAGCCTACATAATAAATAAATAAATACTCATAGCATTAAAAACTTACCTGTATCATTATAAATTCTGTATATTGCTATTTTTTATTAAATATTTAATTAAAAATAATGATATCTGATCCTTCCAGATTAAAAACACACATTATTATGAATATGCAACTAGAGACAACTCAACCCCATATTCGTATTATGGCATAAAGCTTCGTAAGCAAGGAAGATGAGGTATTAATTTTGTTAAATACATGGAAAAATGTACGGATGTCCCTGCTCGTTGTCATTTTCTGTTTACTGTTAGAAATTTCTAGATTAGAGGGCTTGGCCTAGGCAATCCAGTTGCCCTACCATCTTCAAGTTCTTGAAGATGAGGTAAATGCTTTTTCCTGGGTCTACTGAAGACCTCGTACTCTTGGAGATGCTCTGTTGAAACTTTCACATAGAGTTATACGAGGGTTACTCTAAAATTTTGTAGATATTCGAAGACGAGAATTTATAAAGAAAAATAATGGTTTAACTTTAAAATACAAAGTGTTTTAACACAGGAGATGATTTTTTAGACTTACTTCAATTTGTTTAGTGTAGAATAAATTTTAAACAGAAGAAAAAATGGAGTTGATGTTAGAACATTTTCGCGCTATGATTTTCTACGATTTTAAAGCAGGATTAAATCAAGAAGAATGCTTTCAACGGTTGCAATTGCCATTTGGTGATGAATCTCCAGCTCGTGCTACTGTATTCAGATGGTTTAAAGAATTTAGCACAGGTCGCCATTTTCTTCAGGATGAAGAACACACAGGCAGGCCGCCATCGGTAGTAATCCCGGATAATGTGTCTGCGAAAAATGTTAATGGATGATAATCGTTGTACCTATCAAAAAAGAAACTTAACATTGGATCAGAAGCCATCGCAAAATTATTAATGAAGAATTACATATGAAAAAAAGTAGTTTGCCGTTGGGTTCCCCATAATCTAACTGAGCACCAAAAAGGGGAGCGTGTCAGAATCAGTAAAGAAACTCTTAAATTGCTAAATGATGGTGGCCGATGCATCATTTCTAAAATTGTAACGGGTGATGAAACGTACATATCGTTTTTTGATGTTCCAACACGTCAATAAAGCAAAGTACGAGTCTTTGAAGATGATCCCACTCCAAGAATGGTGAAAAGACAACGCGCACTGAAAAAAGCGATGTATGCCGTTTTCTTCAGAAGTACGGGATTGGTCAAAGCCATCAAGTTGGAAGGACAGAAGACAGTAACAGCAAACTGGTATACCACTAAATGTCTTCCACAAATTCTACAAGATGTGAATGTTAGGGGACTAATGCTTCACCATGACAATGCATCTTCACATACAGACAGGAATAACAGTTGAGTTTCTTAAAAAAAAGAAAAATAAGTGGTAGAACATCCACCGTATTCACTTGATCTAGCTATGTGTGACTTTTGGCTATTCTTTAATCTAGAAAAGAACTTATCTGAAAGTCGTTTTCATTCAGAAAAAGAGATTGATGAAGCTATAAATGCGTTTTTTTTTTTTTTTTTTTTTTTAAATCTATTACAAGAAATGAATGGCTTGAGACATGTAATCTGTGGAAAATTCGTCTATAAAAGTGCATTGATGCTGGAGGAGCTACTTTGAACCCACTTAAAATTTTGTAAGTATAATTTTAAAAATCTAGTTGTATCTCAAAAATATCATAGTGACTCTCGTATTCTGATTTCCTACTTTTTTTCTCTTCCCGAGAACATAACAGTTAAGTTCCTGGGATTAGTTATTTTTTAAAATTTTATTAATGAAAACATAAGAAATCTATGCTTTTAGCATCCACCCTAATTTTCAGTTTTGTTATGAAAAATTCGGCAGCAGAAAATGGCTCCTCAACTTTAGTTGATGTTGAAGGAATTGTTTTCAAAGCTCCACCTGGTTTTAATAATATTTGATGATAGATTTACTGTTGAGTCAAATTTCTTTAATTCTTGCTTCACTATTTTGTTCAAGCTAGAACTCTTCCTAGGTAAACGGAATAGAATCTTCAATCTTTGTCTGAGCTAATCGCCTTTTTTTTTTAATTTCAAGTCCAGCGTTACAGAATTATTTTTTACAGTTTTTGTGCACCCTTCTCCTGAGTACGAAGAGTTTAACAGCATTACGTCTTACTTACAAAATAGAATTATCATAATTATTTTAGCTTGTATCAAACAAACTTGTTAAGTAAAAATAAAACAATTATTTTCGGTTAGGCTTTTGTTTTTGTTCTAGAAAAAAAAAACGGATTTTATGACATGCACTCCTTAAATTTCCTTATATTTTGTAATTTTGTGTATCTGTGCATTTGTTCCCGAGCATTCCTGGAAACCAAGTATAATTTCCGAAAATACAAAAAGAGTGAAAATTTTACGATTTCCCTGGATTACTGGAAAGAAATCTGTAACTCCATATAATCATACCTGCGCCATTAATACATGTAAAGTCGTATGATGTATGATAGCACCAAATCAAAAAAACTTCGGGCTCTTTCTATTTAAAAAATTTTAAATGAAGGAATATTTTCCCTTTAAAAAAAAAGTTTCACTTTTAATTATATCTATGGTGATGGTAAAATTCTTACACTCCTTAAAAGTAGATTACGTATCGTTCCCTGTTTAAAGAGGAATACAATTCTTACCTTGTTCGAACGTGTATAAACATGAAAACAAGTGATGCCAGTGCGTATATGTGGGTAGACATATTGCTTATCCCTTATATTGTATCTATTATTGACTGTTACAATCACAACAATTTGAACAATATTTTTCCTTGTTTTGGGATAATTATATTTGGTATTAGATGTATTTAGTATGTTTGAAGGCACTTTTTAATAAAGTCCAAAATTTTACCATATTTAACATATATACATGTTACATAAATGTTAATATACATATTTTAACATGCATGTTTTGACATATTTAACATACATGCTAAAAATACAGGTAAAATGAATTTATTTCAGGATAGTTCAGCTCGAACACTAATCTAGAGTATAAAAATTCAACTATTGAGGAAAAATATTCTTTTTGATTGGTCTTTTTTTTGTGCTTTGCCTCCAAAAATTCTTAAACCGGTAGTCTTTCCTAGGACATATTGGTTTTTCCTGGGATATATCTCAATATGGACCCCTCTTCCGGAATTTGAGTTTTGCGTCACAAAATACCGTTGTTTCTGTCGTGATATTTTATTAGCAGTTAGCTGTTGCTCCGTCTAGTTTACTTCTGATGGCACCCCGGCTTATCTGTGCACCTGGTGGTAACTGTTAACACATCAAAAATCAGATGTTGAAGAAATTGCACAATAAGATTATGATCATTCGACTGCATTTTAACTATAATTCAGTAAGCACATCACAGGAAATGGCATGAGGTTATAACTTCTAGTCTAGACCCTGTCCTACTAAATTCCAGCTCAGTGAGCATGCCAAATACAAGTGCAGTTTCCTGGAAACAATTTTTTTTTAAAACTTAAACATAATAAATAAAATGCAGACTAGTAGGTTTTTTTTTTTTTTAAATGTGTGTGTGAGAAAATGCATCATGGGAACTAGCATGAAATTATATTTCTATGTTAATCCTACAAAACCTCAATTCAGTGAACATGCCGAATTATTGGTTATTATTATTGAATATCAATGCCCTTTGTTTAAAACTGGTTCATTTTCTTAATGAATATAGTAGCAATAACCACTATTAGTCCGAATTTTAATGTTTTAGTAAATATATCCTGGAAACTGACATGAGTATAGAATTTCTGTATTAGACCCAGTTCCACTAAATTCCAGTTTAGTCAAAACAAATTTTTGCTGATAGCCGCCAAATACTTATTTGCTATCTACTAGGGACTTTCATTTCTTTTAACCCGTTCGCGACCAACTTCTCGTGGACGCGACACAGCGATTTCACTTTTATCAGCCTAGCGTCGCCTCCACGAGAGGAACTCCGGTTGATATTGAGAGACCAGCTTCGCGTATGCGTAATCGGAGATCGGAACGTTTTATTTGAATTTTTAAATGCTAGTTTTAATTACTAGATGGCGTTTAACGGCAACGGTTTTCATTACGGTCGACTCGTATAACATTTACTTGCTAGTCCTCAAGGGGTTAAGGAACTCAACACTAGAGTGAATTTGAATTTTAACCATGTCTCAGCGATTACATCAAGAGCATGACTTTTTTGGTTTGGAAAGCTAAGTTCTACTTACTTTGCTCTACGAAGACTCAGACCGGGACCTATTGCTTAAAGCCACTTCCTAACAGCAACATGTTAGTAGTGGGATTTGAACCCACGAACTCTGCCACCGAAGAAAAGCGCCTTACCCTTTCGGTCAGTCTTCAAACGGGTATTGTTAGGCTAATGTAATTTTTAACGGTAAGAGATTAATTTAGTCCAAAATTCTCCAAGACTGATGTATTTGAGTTTCTAGGGTCCATTTCGCTTGGAAGTTTTGTGCATCTTACTAACTGCAACTTTTTACTATTCATTTTTTATTGAGAGGAATTTTACAAACGCTATTTCAAGATTTTAACTATAGTTTGATTATATTCCGTTTAAAAGTAGTTTACTTCGGTTGTTTAACGATATATTTATAAATCATGTAAAGAAATATTAAAAATGGATATCGTATTTTGGGATTTCAAAATGCCTTAAAAAAAATCGAGAACCAGCCTACTAAACTGTTATTTCACCGCACTTACCGTAGGCTTTCTAGTATGGTCATACGTAAAAATGTTTTTTACAAAGTAAAGGTTATAAGTTTGCTGTCAGCGAATATTTAGCAATGTAAGCAAACCGATGAAGCTTTTGCATTTAATTTCTTTTAAGAGAACATATCTCAATCATGACCAAAATTTCTAACCTACTCTTGCTGAAAATATCATTCTAACCTTTCTATATACTTTCTTTTACGCTTCAGTGAATTCAGGAAGGCTTAATTTCCAGTCAGTTCGCTATCGGTAGACAGCCAAAGTCTTAATCGTGATTTCACGGGTTCGTGCGGGGTTCATAAAAGTGATCATGTTAATGTTCGATGAACTCGATCCATGAGATTCGGTCATCGGATCCATCTCCCGAAACTGAGTCGGTGTCCTGATTGCACAAAGTATCACATAATCTTCCTGTTATAGGATAATTCGACTTATGGTTGTTGTACCCCTCTCAATCGGGCATATTGTGACCAGTAAGCCCCTTCGAGGTGATGCACTATGCTGTAGGCTTGTGCGAACGGCTCCATCAGCTTGAACCAGTGATTGGCTTTATATCTCTCGGGTGCTGTTGGTAACCCTGAGAGTCTGTTCCTTGATCTCTTCGGGTTTGCTGTATCTCAGAGAACTTCTGGGATGTTGAGCCCTGCCACCTCCAGTGCCCAGCTGAGCTATGTTACGTGGGTGAAGATTCATGGTGCTAACAACTCGTTCTAGGTGGTTCAAGTCCGGGGAATATGTTTGCAAAGGGAGTAAGGTAGACTCATTCTGATGCTCTTCGAACTACGCACGTACACTGCGAGCTTTATGACAAGTTGCGATTGTCCTGCTTATAGATGCTACCATCCTGAGGGAAAGCAATTCTCATGTAGGGATGAACATGGTCCACAAGGATAGATGCATGCTTGTGTTGATCCATCGTACTTTCCGCAATGAGGAGTGAACTGAGAGAATACCACGAAAACATTTCCCAGACCATAATGCTCCCTCCTCTACCTCAGACTTCCAGCAATTATTGCAGTGTGTTGGCTTTTAGACGCTTCATGCCGTATACGACAACGTGTATCTGTCAGATAGAGCATAAAATGTGATTCATCGGAAAAAGCTGCTTATCTCCACTCAGCTGAAGTCCAGTTGCGATACTGACGTGCAAATTCCAGTCTTCGTCGCCGATGGACAACTTTCACCTTAGATGCATTAACCAGGCGTCTACTGCGGAGACCCATACGTAGCAACGTTCACTTGTTTCATTTTTTAAATTCAGTTATCACGTTTATACATGAGCATATACACGCACAAATTCTAAAAAATTTTTTTGGACTTAGGACACACTAAAGCAACTATTTTCATTCTAAATGGTATAACAAGAGGAAACCAAAACGAAGGAACCAGAAATGAGATCTCAACATCGACGTGAGAAATTTTCCAACGGTGGGGGAATTGTTCCACTTCAACTGATATCTCAAAATTAATACAGCAACTCTTACATAAATAATATATGAGCCGAATGGTAGGGTGCTGCCCTTCGGAACCGGAGTTCGTGGGTTCGAATCCCGCTACTGGCATGGATGTTCGCAGCTGTTCGGAATCGACTTTAAGCAGTAGGTCCCGATCTCATTAGCTCTCGTGTACAAAACAGTAGACCGTAGCACTCCAAACATAAATAATAAATGTATGTAATATATCAAAACTATTATACCTAAAATATCTATCTAAAATTCTCCTTCTTATTCTTAAATATCTAATTTCCCAGCCATAAAATGTCAGATTTAAAGGAATGCTCACCGACTTAAATTCTTTTTACTCTCATCCCAAAACTAATCGCTGAAAGGTTAGGGGGCTGATCTTCAGTACCAGAGTTCGTGGGTTCGAATCACACTGTGGCATGGATGTTCGTAGCCGTTTGGAATTGGCTTTAGCAGTAGGCCCAGGCCTCATTAGTCCTCGTGTTGCAAAAATATTAGACCTGAAAGCTACAAACCAAACCAAAACCCAAAACCAACTCTAGAATAAATGCTAATTTTTTTGTCCACTGGTCACATTTTCCAGCTTCCCAGGAAAATAGTTTCACTTCTCCAATAACTAAATTGCTGCCTATGTGATTTTCGAGCTAATTTATAAATGATCAAAGTTCATTCTTGACTCCCGTATAACGATGAATAAGTTGTAGGTATCTGAGGAATAAATTCACTTGGTTACTTGCTCTTAGGTGGGAAAAATCAGTGAAAGATGTATTTTATTTTTAACATTCGATGCAAAGCTATTTCCTTGTAAAGATGTTCATTTTTAGCCTCAATAGATTTAAAGTTCCGCAACGTTGGAGTTGTCTCTTTTTAATCGAATTACTACTGCAAATCAGTTAAGTTCTCTTATTGCTGGCGGGCAATTCAAATAATAGGGGCTAATTTCATGTGCAATCAGCTAGAATAATTTCGCTGATTGCATGGGGATTTAATTTCCCCGCATCTAGAGATTACCCCATCTTTTAATTTATCACAAGGATCTGTAGAATCAGGGGAAATAATAATATCACGAACCGTCATGGCGATTTCCGGAGGTAAATGCACTACACAGTGATTAGATTTCATTTTCGATTCTGTGATTGCTTTAGGAACAGCTAATTCGAATGTCGATTCCACCATTTTAAACCAAAGTGAGGGATCCGAGCGAACAAAAACAGGTATCTAAACAGGTACTGCAGACACTTCCGCCATAGTGGTAAATGCTCAAAAGTTTCAGAATAAACAATCAAAACTTTAAAGTCAGAATCAAATCAAAACTTCTATAAGAAAGTAGAACTTCAAATTTAGAAACGCAATCTATGAGATGAACAGTTCAACAGAAATTACCAGAAGTCCGTGGTCACCATTAAGGAGTATGAGAGATGTGATAAAATAAACTCTAAATAATCAAGATTTAGAAAAATAAACATTTAATAGAGTTTAAATCAAACAACGAAGCGATCTTCTCTGGAACACACATAAGGCGGGAAATCCCTGGCAGAGATGAAAACAGAAGTAGTAGTAGAAGTTGTAGTAGTTTACAAATGTAGCGTTTTTAATGACAAACAGGTGTTGCTACAAAAAGGCGATTTCACGCAGTAGGACAAATCTCAATTTACGACAATTCTGGATTTAGTTTCAAACGGAAAGGCAGTTTATTGTTTGTCTATTGGCTGTTGTAAACCTGAAAATGAATGAGAAGGGCATAATAGTAGTTCGTGACGTTGCGACAAATTGCTCTATACAATAGACCTTATGAGGGGTTTCAGTGCACACATCTCCCCAATCGGTAAGCCACTGCACCCTAGAAAAGTCAGCAGGAACTAGTATAGATCTGAGGCACAAAGGGAGTTATCCGTGAGTATAAAATATATAAATATTACTATGTTGAATTTAATTTTTTCTCATGGTTGAAGTGTAGAAAAACAACCCACACGTGTTGGAAAGTGAATAATGAGGTGAGCTGCTGGAAACAATTCTTAAAATGAAATAAATTATTCTACGCAAACAACACAGAAAAAAAATCAAGCAGCATGATTACTCTTTCTCCTTTGATTGGAAAAAATAGATTTCCGAATAGGTTTTCCAACACACACCACGTACTCGTCCATTATGGTGAAATGACTACTATAGGTACGACATTTTCTTACTTTTGGCCCACTTCGAGCAGACAAGCGCCGGAGTTTTTGGTCTTGTTTAGCAGCACTCTTGGCGAAGAAGTTGGGATTTGCAAATCACGGTCTAATGAACCTTAATGTAGCAAAACGGATGACCGCGAACGTATTCACCCACCTGATAATGTTGACTAAGGACGTCTAATGATCCCTTTTCGTTTCTTTCATTTCCTGTCTCATTATATTTTTTAAATGTAAGTAATAAACCTGTTCCCTACACTTTCGTTTACTTATTTCAGAATTGCACTGACATCAAATACTAGTTGAATCGTCTGTAAAGGCAGGCTAAAATATTGGCACAATGGCCAGAAAGTAAAGAACAGAGTAAATAATTAAGAATCAGTGTTTTAATTCGTTTAACTTAAAAAAAATTTATTACTCATCGTTTTTTCGATGTCGCAATTTTAATTTCCGTTAATTGTTCTATATTGACTTACATTGTAAGTTAAAAGTAAAGTATTCCTAATGCGCACTAAAGATATATAAGTCATTTTTTGCCAAAAAAAAAAAATCATAATTTTTTTTATTTCTCTATTGTAAAATTTCAACTTTTAGGCTTCTAAATCTGTTTTTGTTTTGTCTCTACGGCATTTTAAAGAAAAGTTACAGCTGTTTAAACATCAGTGACAGCTGTCAAAACTAAACGGAAATAGCAACTTTGGAGCCGGAAGTTGTGAATTTAAAGCTTTTTAAAGAGCATTTTTTGGGTGAAACTTTTTAAATTTTCATGAAGATTAGTTTAAACATTTTTCTAATATTTTTAATAATTAGCAATTAGAAAATTTTGAAGCAAGAAAGTGTATGGAATTTTAAACATGTATTTTAATCTTTTAATAATTAAAGTTGTTTTCATAAACTTCAAATGCTTTTTATCAGAACGGTATTTTTAATAAAATGTTGAAACTTGAAATGTGATTTCTCAAAAAGTTCTTAAAATATTTTGTTGAAAATTATTATGAAGGCTTTTGATAGTATTTACTAGTGAATGACCTAAAAGCTTTAAATTTGGATAATTTTTAATGGTGTTACACTCCTATTTAAATATAAAGGTAATGAAAATTCGTTAAAAATTCAATGAGTATGATTTTGAAGGACCAACATTTTTTACCAAATGTAAATTAAGCAAATATTTTAGGCGATTCACTAGTCCAGTGTATAAGAAATGTGAATATGATTTTGAAGGACCAACATTTTTTACCAAATGTAAATTAAGCAAATATTTTAGGTGATTCACTAGTCCAGTGTATAAGACATGTGTTGCATAAAAAAATATTGAAATAATTTTATTTATTAAAAAATTAGACCTTTTGAAAAAACCCGATTTTTTTTTACTAAATTTTCTTCACTTATTAGAAATTTTATAAAAACTTCTCCAGGAATAAATTTTTTAAGTGCAATTCTCTATGATAATACAAAAAATAAATCTAAAAATGTAAAAACATGAACTAGTTTCTATGCTCAAAGAAAAAAGTTCTCCGAACGTAGATGGATACATTAATAGATAATTCCAACTACAGAGGACACCCGTGTATAGCTCCAGTATACTTTTAAATCAAAATTAAAAAAAAAATCACGTAATGTCTATTTTTATAGCTCTATTTTTAAGACACGAAAGATATTTTAATAACTTGTATAAATTTGAAAACATTATTGGAACCAGAAAAGAAAATTCTTACACAGGAGGATTTATAAAAAATAAGAGGGTCTCCTACTACAATAACAAACGCGTTTCGAAATGGCTGCTCCTCAATCGTTAAAACTATTTTCCTGTAGTGATTCCTCGGGAGAAAAAGAACACCATGGATACCAATGAGTCCTGGATAAGAAGAAGCGGAAGAAACCATTCCTAAATCTGTGTCATAGTGAATAATGAGGTATGGAAACAACTATCTAGTTGTCACTTTGCCAGACTGATGGATTGATCTGGTAAGTGGTCCTATAGCTCTTCCACCACAACTGATATCGAATAGTTAGGGCATTGATTTTCGGTTAAGCTGTTTTAGGGTGCGACCATATTGCGATCGAGATATGTCATAGGTGATTTACGCATCATAATGGCATCAGAAGTCACCAGAGAGGGGAATTTGGTACCTTAAATTCACCTCTCTGGTGACTTTTGACGTCATTATGACAACTCTTGACAACATTATGACGTAAAAGTCACCAGTAACATATGTCGACTATATTATATAATATAGTAGTACCCTAACACTCATTAGAAGTATTGTGTGAGTGTATGCGTGTGTGTTTGTGTCCATATATAAGTGTATGTGTAAATGAGACAACTCAAAAGCACGACATGTTGAAAGGATAGAATTTTGGGTGCTACCCTTTTACAGTCGACATATATCACTGGTGACTCCTGCGTCATAATAATGTCAGGGAAATTTATGGTATCAAATTCCCAACTCTGTTAATTCCTAGCGTCATTATGACGTAGAAGTCACCAGTGACATAAGTAAACTGTAATATAGTAGCAGCCGTAGTTATATATTATTGTGCAGTCATCTGTTACCGCAATGGATTAGATAGATGAAATTTTGACCACGGCTTTTGAGCTAAGAGGACAGATGGGTATCTAACATTTTGACAAAATGTACCAATCAGCTGAGGTAATGAAGTTAGGGCGTTGATTTTCGGGACCGGAGTACCTAGGTTCGTATCTCACTGTGGCATGGAGCTCGTAGCCTTTCGGAATCGGCTTTAACCCTTTAGCGGACAGCGGTTTCGCAGCAAAACCACCTATTAAAATCTATTTTTTTAAACTTTACTTTTTGGAGTATTTTGCTTTATCTTTTTATAATTATTTACGGTTCCAATCTCATACATCTGTGATATATGGAAGCCAATGATAAAGAATCAAGAGCTTCTGCAATTAAAAAAAAAAAGAGACATGGATGATTTTTCGATTTTTTTTTAAGTTTTTGACATTTTAAATGTACAAAAGATGATAGCACTGCGTTTAATTTATTTTTTCTTTTGAAATATATGTATTTAAACTTGCTGTACCTGAGAAGTCAGTAATTCAATTTATCTCACTTATAACCCCAAATAAAAGTATCTATACAAACAACACTTTTAAATTTCTAAGCTATTTATTTATTATACTATTTTAAGGATTCTTATTTGTTGTTTAACTTTTAAAAAAGCATAATGTTCAGGCTATACAAAGGGAGGGGTTTTTCAGTTAAGTCACTCCTTAAATCCTCATAAGGTATCCTCTAAGGCAAGTCCTCCAAAGGAATGTAAAGAAAACACCATATATTTTACATTTATAAGGTTCATAGATAACATTTATAAAGTAATTACATTAAATTCCAAGGAATATATTTTGGTGACCTTTAAAGGGTTAAACAGCAAGTCCCATTCTCTTTACTTCTCACATTTCAAAAAAGTAGACAGTAGTGCTTCAAACCAAACCAAGTAAATAGCAAGAGATTCTCTATTCTAAAAAGAAATGCTTTTATTTGTACCTGATTTGGTTACGAAGATCATATAGAAGACAATGCATAACCCAGAATTTTGTTGAAAATATACACATAATATTTATAAATATTATGATACTCTTTAGATTTTTTTCCCCTTCAACATGCCTTCAGCATACATAAAGTCGTATTATACGACAAACACCATAATAAACAAAAAAGGTTAAAATTAAGAAATATTACGATTATTTAAAACATATTTTTTTTTTACCTAAATACATATTAATCAATACATGTAGTTAAATAAGAGCACTCTCCTTTGATATCATTTAAATCTACATTTTACTGATTTTATGGTCAAAATATCGAATGCTTTTATTGAGTTTAATACTTGCGCTAACCTTTCTACAAATGCATGCAAATTTAGAAATCTGTATCTTTAGTGTGAATGATACTCAGTGCTTCCCTGCGGTTCACTGAGTATATTCAAAATATCCAAAAATTTAATACCTTAAATGATTTTTCTATTCTTTCTACACACACACACACGTGAATCTGAAATCTTTTTCTACAAATGCATGCAAATTTAAAAATCTGTATCTTTAGTGTGAATGATACTCAGTGCTATTTTGCGATACACTGAGTATATTCAAAATATTCTAAAATTTAATACCTTAACCCTTTAGCGGACAGCGGTTTCACAGTGAAACCTCTTATTAAACATTTTTTTTTCTCTAATTTTTGGAGAAATATGAATGGTTTTTTTTCGATTTTTTTATGTTTTTGACATTTAAAACTTACAATAGATGATAGTACTGCATTTAATTTATTTTTTTTCTGAATTTAATCTATTTTTCTTTTTGTATTTATACTTGGTATGCCAGGAAAGTTAGTAATTAGATTTTTTTGCTTATGACCCCAGACAAAAATATCTATTCAAACAACACTTATAAATTGTTAAACTATTTATTTATTATACTTTTTTAAGAACACTTATTTATTATTCTTCCAATATAATTAAAATTTTAAGAAATATTGTGTTCAAGCTGTACAAGGGGATGGGTTTGTCAGTTAACCCCAATCAATTACTCTTAAGGTATCCTCTAAGGCAATCCCTTCTATAAACTGCAAAAAAAAAAAAAATTACATTTATAAGGTTAATAGATAATATTTATAAAGCAATTTCATTAAATTCCAAAGAATTATGTAAGTAACCTCTAAAGGGTTAAATGATTTGTCTATTCTTTCTACACACACACACACACACACACACACACACACACACACACGTGAATCTGAAATATCTTTCTACAAATGCATGCAAATTTAAAAATCTGTATCTTTAATGTGAATGATACTCAGTGCTTCCCTGCGGTACACTGAGCATATTCAAAATATCCTAAAATTTAATACCTTAAACGATTTTTCTATTCTTTCTACACACACACACACGTGAATCTGAAATCTTTTTCTACAAATACTTGCAAATTTAAAAATCTGTATCTTTAATGTGAATGATACTCAGTGCTTCCCTGCGGTACACTGAGTATATTCAAAATATTATAAAATTTAATACCTTAAACGATTTTTCTATTCTTCCTACAGACACACACACGTGAATCTGAAATATCTTTCTACAAATGCATGCAAATTTAAAAATCTGTATCTTTAATGTGAATGATACTCAGTGCTTCCCTGCGGTACACTGAGTATATTCAAAATATTATAAAATTTAATACCTTAAACGATTTTTCTATTCTTTCTACACACACACACACACACACACGTGAATCTGAAATATCTTTCTACAAATGCATGCAAATTTAAAAATCTATATCTTTAGTGTGAATGATACTCAGTGCTCCCCTGCGGTACACTGAGTATATTCAAAATATTATAAAATTTAATACCTTAAACGATTTTTCTATTCTTTCTACACACACACACACACACACACGTGAATCTGAAATTTCTTTCTACAAATGCATGCAAATTTAAAAATCTGTATCTTTAATGTGAATGATACTCAGTGCTTCCCTGCGGTACACTGAGCATATTCAAAATATCCTAAAATTTAATACCTTAAACGATTTTTCTATTCTTTCTACACACACACACACGTGAATCTGAAATCTCTTTCTACAAATGCATGCAAATTTAAAAATCTGTATCTTTAGTGTGAATGATACTCAGTGCTTCCCTGCGGTACACTGAGTATATTCAAAATATTCTAAAATTTAATACCTTAAACGATTTTTCTATTCTTTCTACAGACACACACACGTGAATCTGAAATCTTTCTCTTCATATTTCAAAAGTTATTTATGTATGATTTCACTTTTTAAGTGTTTTCTTTAACAATTGGAAAATTTAAATCGCTAAAAAACTCGTATTTCATTTCTTCTGGATTAGAGAGGCTAAGACTGTCTTTGTATTTAGATATAAGTATTAAATTTTACAGGTTTCTATAACATATAGAATAATACTGTAACGGAATTGCTAAAGTTACTTGTTTATATATATATATATATATATATATAATATATATATATATATATATATATATATATATATATATATATATATATATACATATAAATATGTAGAAGAGGGTTTCAACTATTGTTTTTTACTATGAATAAAATTTTTGCAATAAAATTTAATTTTAAAGATACTTAAAATTCCATGCATAGACCTGTGTCGAAAGCTCCGATAAATTTAAATGGAATTGTGAGGCACATATTCTAAAATTTTAAACTTAATCAAGCAGACTTCATTTTTGAATATACTTTAAATTGGATTCTAAAATGCAAAACAATTAAAATGTTTAGAGTAAAATTTTAAATAAATTTTTTTTGAAAGGGTACGATGTCCGTTTAAATGCATTTAGCACGAAAAGCTCCCAATACAAAACAATTGAAATGTTTAACACTAGATTTACGGATGTTGATCATATAGCTATTTTTACTGAAGTGAGGTAATTTGACTCATACAAGAAAATTAAAGGTTTTTGCAAAGAAAATAGTTCTAAATTAATTTAAATGAAATGTTTATTATAAAAAAATTCATGGAAAACATTTTTTTACATATAAAATCTGTTTTTGAATCACATTTTCCGCAAACATTTCTACTATATTTAGCACAATGTAACATTTACATCTGTTTCTTTTGCATGGTTGTTGAACTTGACAATTCTTCTGTGCGTCAGTAGCATGAATTTTTGTCATTGGAATGGAAGTGTTCTCGACTTCTTTATATTTACTTTATACTATACTTTATATACTTTATACTATATTTATTACTATATTTATTTTCATATACATTCTATGAGTCAAATTGGCTCACAACCGTAAAAATAGGTATACCACATTTGATAATGCGAAATGAAGGGGTCTGCGAGGAAGAGGAATGAAAGTTTACATATATTTTATTACTTAACTAAAAACCAACGTATGTTTTTGAAAAGTGATATTAAAGTTTTATATATATATATATATATATATATATATATATATATATATATATATATATACATGGTTTCCCCACACCTGGAAAGTCAGAGAAAGTCATGAAAAATCATGGATTTAGACAATGGATTAATTTTGTCATGCAAAGTCTTGATTTTTCAAGTAAAATGAGTAAAAGTCATGGAAAGTCATGGATTCGCTAAACTACCGATTAAAAAAAATGCACTGAATTGTTTAATTCTGTTTTTACTTGTCATTTGGCTGAAGTTACTGAGTTTTTTATTTATGTATTATCCTATTCACCATATTGCCAAGTAAAATTTGTTCACCAAGGAAACTCAAACAAAAAAGCTTAATGGGTGGGTAAATGTATATTATTCTGGTTTTTTCTTAAATTGTAGATTAAAATTTTATTAATATAATAATAATTATTTTTTTTAATAAAAATAAGTTAAGATTTTTTGCACAAAATATAAGTATCTCTAGGGATATTGTATATAAACATTATAGGGTTATATTTGGCTATTATTCATGGTCACCTGGATAAAACCAAAGTACCCTGAATTCAAATTGGAAACATTTTGATTGAAAAATTGCTCTATGATTAAACTTAGGTATGTAGATACAACAATTTATTTTTATGTATGTGAGTTTATTAACACTTATAAAGTAAGTTTATAGTTTTTTTATGATAAAATTCCTGTAATTTCTCTAAAAGCATATATTTTATTTGTATGTACAGAAGTTTTATTCATATATACTTTAACGAAAGCTTTTTAAAGTCATGGAAAATGATCTGCTAAATCAGGGAAAGTCATGAAAAGTCATGGATTTGAAAAATTTTATTTTGGCAGATACCCTGTATATAGAATGTTTAGAAAGAATTAGTAATGAATGAATAGAAAGTTTAATATATATATATATATATATATATATATATATATATATATATATATATATATATATATATATATATATATATATATATATATATATATATATATATATATATATATATATATATATATATATATATAGAGAGAGAGAGAGAGAGAGAGAGAGAGAGATCAAATTTTTAATGTGTCAAATTGGCTCGGTCCGTAAATATAGTGTTAAAGTAAAATTTCAAATAAAGATTTTTTAAAAGGGTATCGTGTACCTTTAAATGCATTCAGCTCGAAAAGCTCCAAATATGAAACAATTGAGAAATGATTAAAGTAAAATTTTAAATAAATAATTTTTCAAAGGGTATTATGTCTCCTTAAATGTATTCAGTATGGAAAGCTCTCAATACATTCTCTCGTTCAACTAAAGAACACTGGTGTGGAACAAACTTTTTTTTGTTTTGTTTATTTTTAAATATAGAAAACCAGTGACCTTCATTAAACTACCTAATTGTATTATGAGTAAGGAATAACAAACGACTGCGTGACTAAATGATAAACTGCTTGTCGCAATATCCTTAAAAGTAACAAACACACAATTGAGTAACTTTCAGTGCATGACATACTGGGCTTTAACATAACATAACTGAGTGACCTCAACATACTAATTGTTGCAACGTCCAACAACAGTCAGAAAACACTCTTGAGCGACTCTGAATTTCGCTACATCCGCGGAAAATGTAAAGCCATGGCACGATCCTGCTGTAAGGATCGTGAAATGAAACTAAGAATATTCACTTCTTCCATTACTTTTCTTTTGTTAATACATTCCTTTCATTTATAACGAAGACAAAAGAAAAGAGACAATTTGTTCGTTGACGCCAATTTTGGTAAATACTAGGTCTAAAATAAAAGTTAATTTATAACAAATTAAAGAACCTTTCTTCCTTCTACATTTATGTTACTATATCAGCATATATAGGGATTAAATAAATTGTTTGTTTGGCTTGATTTAGAACGTTATTGTCTACTGTTTTGCTAAACAAGGGTTAATTGATTACAGGACTATTTTAATGCAGTGAAGCATATATGACAGAGGAAAGCTTAAACTTTAGTTGCAAAAATATTAATTTTTTTGGCAACAATGCATTATGAATGAATTGCATATGGGCACTTATTTCTCCCAAAGTCTCGATCGATAGGTGAGCGCTGGTTTCATAAAAGGAATAATTTTCATTTGATGAACTACCAATTTTTGTGCATCGGGAAAAAAGATAAATATGTTTTCATCTGGAATGTGGCAATTTTGTTTATGTTTATGTATTATTATTATGGCCCTTTTCGGATTTTTAATGCAATTTATTTATTTTTAAAACATTTTTTTATTTTTTATTTTCAAAATTTTTAATTTTTTCGACTTTGATCATTATTATTCTATATTTTCGGCTTTTTTCGTAGGGATGTCACTGGCCACAATAATATTTAATGTTTTTCTATCACTAAACTCTCTAATCTCTAGTTAATGTACTATGAACTCACAAATCCACCCTTCTATCTCTTTACTTTTTTATGTGTTTATTTTTCGCTAGTTGTCATTTTTGTGCTTACTGACAGAAGCTTCTGGATTGAAGGGCTCGGCCCATATGGTCCAGTTGCCACACCACCTTTTAAAACCTTTAATGTGGCAATTTTTCCAGTAGGGTGCCTGCCCAGCTATGACTTGCGAACCTGAGGTTCATGGTTCTGTCCCCTGTGATGTCATAATTTCCAAATTCTCATTTAATTTTTAAATATTTGCAATTTTCTTTACTTTTATTTTTCTTAAGCTTATTTCCACATTTTTAAATATAATTTTTTATTTTTAACTTTAACTTCTGATTTTTAAATGCTAATTTTGTTTTCTTCACGAATTCTGTACGGATGTCACTGGCCGCAAAAATATGTGTTTTGTTTCTATCCCTAAACTTTCTACTCTCTACTTTTGTGTCTTGAACTCACGAATCCACCTCCCTATCCCCTCTTTCCCCTTTTAGTTGTTTTATTTTTCTGCTCGTTGTTATTTTATGCTTACTGTTAGAAATCTCTGGATTAGAGGGGACGGCCCGGGAAATCCAGTTGACCTACCATCCTGAAGGTCCTGAAGATATGGCAATTTCACTTTATTTGCATCATTCATTGGAACTCGCATAAATGATAGAATTAAAAATGGCGAATTTGCAGTAAGTTACATGCATTGAGCTCCGCAGGTATCTCGAATATTTAACAAGAATGTGCCCTTGAGTAAAAAAAAAAAATAATTAAAAATTTATTTTCTTTTCAGGCTTTTGGGAAACCGTGTAGTGTTACTGTATGTAAATAGAAACCGTTATAGCAAATTATCAAATCTAATGAAAAATTAAGATGTATATGCTTATGAAACTGAAAGTTTGAGATGACTTCAAAATTAACGACAGTTTAAAATACGTAATTTATCTGTTCCTAGAAAATATTTAAGACAAACTTAAAAATCAATAGTGCTATCAGAAAAACAGAAATATATTAAAAAACAAAGTCACAAAAATATAGTTAAAAACAACACAATGAACGCATTTGAAAGGTTTACTCCAGTTCATAACAAGTTATTGCTATAACCTTGTATGTACCAGACAGTAGAATTCACGCACATCATAGGGTTAGCTAAAAACCTACCTATATGCACGCAGGGCTGGTCCTAGAGTTTTTTCACAAAAATGTTGCCTCTGAACTTAAAAAACAACTTCAAATTTAAGAGGAAGCAGAATTACAAAGAAGTCATGCTAAACAGAATAAAATGCATATAATTGCATTAAGACAATGTCAAGGTATCCGTCTACGTTAAAAACGTTATTTTTTGCCAAAAATCATATTTTTTTATTTCTCTATTGTAAAATTTCAACTTTTAGGTAAAATTTCAACTTTTAGGATTCTAAATCTGTTTTTGTTTTGTCTTCTACGGCATTTTAAAGAAAAGTTACAGCTGTGTAAACATCAGTGACAGCTGTCAATACAAAACGGAAGTAGCGACTACGGAACCGGAAGTTGTGAATTTAAAGCCTTTTAAAGAGCATTTTTTGGACAAAACTTTTTAAATTTTTATGAAGATTAGTTTAAACATTTTTCTAGTGTTTTTAATAATTAGCAACTTGGCAATTAGAAAGTTTTGAAGCAAGAAAGTGTGGGGAATTTTAAACATGTATTTTAATTTTTTAATAGTTAAAGTTGCTTTCATAAACTTCAAATGCGCTTTTCTCAGAACGGTATTTTTAATAAAATGTTGAAACTTGAAATGTGATTTCTTAAAAAGTTCTTAAAATATTTTGTTGAAAATTATTATGAATGCTTTTGATAGTATTTACTCGTGAATGACCTAAAAGCTTTAAATTTGGATAATTTTTAATGATGTTACACTCATAGTTAGATATAAAGGTTATGAAAGTTCGTTAAATATTCAATGTGTATGATTTTGAAGGACCAAAAATTTTTACTAAATGTAAATTAAGCAAAGATTTTAGGTGATTCACTAGTCCAGTGTATAAGAAATGTGTTGCGTCAAAAAATATTGAAATAATTTATTTTATTAAAAAATTAGACCTTTTGAAAAAACCCGATTTTTTTACTAAATTTTCTTCATTTATTAGAAATTTTATAAAAACTTCTCCAGGAATAAATTTTTTAAGTGCAATTCTTTATGATAATATAAAAAATAAATCTAAAAATGTAAAAACATGAACTAGTTTCTACGTTTAAAGAAAAAAGTTCTCCGAACGTAGACGGATACCTTAATACAGATTTATAGAAAACAGGGCAGTAGCCAGAAATTATATTCGGGAGGGGGGCATTTTTGAAGGATACTTTAAGAAAACTACAGGTTTTTTTATGTATCTATTCTCCTATTGAGTATCATAATACAATGTGATTTTAAAATAGCAAAATAATTAAAAAATGATATAATAAATAAATTTATAGCCTTGAATTCGTAATGTAGTAACTGCACAATGAATTAAATAGTAAAACTAATATTGAAAATATATAAACTGTACATGGTACTGAATTCTAATTTTTAAAACAGAAGTATAACTAAATAAAAGAATAATTTTGAAAGAAAATGAAAACATAAAAACTTTTACCTGTATATTATAAAATATGCTCTTTTTGAAATTTTCGACAAGAAATTTTCACAATTTCTTCCGATTGTGGAACAACATTGTGTTTGGTTTGGAGTACTACCGTCTACTTTTTGCAACACGAGGGATAATGAGACCGAAACATAGAGCTTAAAGCCGATTTCGAGCGGCTACGAACATCCATGCCACAATGTGATTCGAACCCACGAACTTCAGCACCGAGGGCCAGCACCGTAACCAGTCGGCCATCGTTCGCAACAACATTGGGATGAGTTGCCAAAAGTTCTAGTCAATCTGTACTTACATGTTCTTCCAATTTGAACCTACTCCTTAACTCAAAGTCACTGTTCTAAGCCCACTGTTGTCTATGCACAGCTAGGCAGATGACACATCCACACGCATGGTCCCTTTTCTTTCCACGAAACGATCTTTTAAAATTTCGGAGGGACACCGGTCCCCTAAATCCTCCCATTGTCTACGGCTTTGATGGAAAATATTGTTCAACAAACTTTTGCCTCTCCTAAATTTTGCCGCCATAGGCACTCACCTTCTTTGCATACTACTTTGGACCGGTTCTGCCACACGATGCAGTACGAGCAAGCTACCAACTAACTGAGAGCCGAACGATAGCCGAATGGTTTAGGAGCTGATCTTCGGTACAGGAGTTCATGGGTTCGATTCCTACTGTGGCATGGATGTTCACAGCCTTTCGGAATAGGCCTTTAGCAGTAGTTCTCAGTCTTATAAACCCTCTTGTAGAAAAAAGCAGACCTTAGTGCTCGAAACCAAACCAGCAGGTTGAGATGAAACGAACTCTGGAATTTTTATTAACCCTTAATTTGACAAGATGTTTTTTCAAATATCTTTTAATTTCTGTTATTTTCCCATGTCTATTTAGACATTAGGATCTCTGTAAAATAAACAAAAAAAATATCATTTTCCATTTTTGAGATAATTAATGTCCTCTGTGGCGAACACTGACAATTATGTTATATAGTAGTTATAAATATACATGTCCGGTGTAGCTGCCGGGCTTAGCCAAATTAAGGGTTAACCCAATGACGCAATTTCCTGGTGATTGATGTTGTGAAAAATACTGCTGAAAGCGATAAGATTTTACCATGGGGGGGTCTTAACAAAAGATTAAAAGTTGGTCAGTTTCGTTGGATTTTATTTTGTTTCTGTTAGAAAATGAGTTTCTCAGAGTATTATAAATAATTACGATTACAAAAATATGTATTTTTTTTCAAGTCTTTACACGAAAATGCGATTTTTTAATTTGGCATAGTACTTTCTTTCTGAGTCGTGGGTATTTAAATTCTTGTAAATAGTTTTTATTTTTTTAAACGACATACTTCGTTTCGTTCATTAGGTTTTGTCCATGTACGAAGCGTGTTATCAGTTTTACATTAACTAAAGAAGCAGTACGAAGAAAATGTGCACCACTCTTAAAGCATACCGACTACTGAATTAAACATTAGACATGCCGTTTTCTGCTTCTTTGGAAACAGTTTTTTAACATTTTAAGAAGTCATAATTTTAGAGAACATGAACAAGAATACGATTTACTTTTTTTTTATCTAATTCTTTTGTATTTTGTTCATTTGTTTCTTTTAGAGTTCTAATTTTTAAAGCGAGGGACTTTAAAAGCTATTTGTTTTGTTTTCTATCAATCTGCTTCAAATTTAGTACGTTATTAGCAATATGTTAATTTAAAAGTACGAAGTTCAATTGTAAGATAAGAATTAATTATTTTAAACATATGCATTATTTATTTTGAAAGTAAATTATTCTAAATTAACAGAGAATAGACGATTTACTTTTTTTTCTTATCTAATTCTTTTGTATTTTGTTCATTTGTTCCTTTTAGAGTTCTAATTTTTAATTTAAGAGGGGACTGTAAAAGCTATTTGTTTTGTTTTCTATCAATCTGCTTCAAAATTTAGTATGTTATTAGCAATATATTAATTTAAAAGTAAGTTCAATTGTAAGATAAGATATTAATTATTTTAACAGTTATGCATTATTTATTTTCCGAAAGTAAATTCATTCTAAATTATTCAGATACATCTCATTCATGATTTTAATACAGTTGATTGTCCATCTGA
>CM063505.1:157878683-157888683 GCA_032207245.1 Pardosa pseudoannulata
ACAAAGAAAATGTTAATGGATTACAGTAATTTTTGCTCAAATTGCAGCAAAATAAATCGAATGACAATTATCTGGGTAAATATAATAAACTAATACCACAATATTATGATCTATATGAACTGTCATGAATTCCATGTCACTCAGATTCCTTTGAATTTCACAAATGAAAGACAAGATTATACCAAAAGGTTTTATTAAAGTTCTCAAAACGCAAAATATTGCAGATAAAATTTGATTATAAATTTATTAGAAAATTTGCAGTGTACGATTACTTTTGTGGCATGTGGTGACATTTTATGGCCGAATGAGTAAAGTGCTGCACTTTAGTACCGGAGTTTCTGGGTTCGAATACTGCTCATATCATGGATATTCGTGGATGTTCGTAATCGGCTTTAAGCAGTAGGTCCCGATTTGATTATCCTTCTTATAACAAAACAATAGACCGTACTGTTCCCAACTAATTTGGCATGTTGTTTTGGTGTCTTCTACATATTAATTATTTTTATATCAAAAGTAACGAGTTAATACTCTTAAGTGTTGGGTTTTATTCAGAATCCTATGGAGAAGATATAAAAATATCTTACTTCAAATTTGAATTCAGATTCAGGACACTGTGACGTTATTGCAAACTTTGCACGAACAAGAGAGCCACAGTACATAATTCATTTCATAGTGACATCTGTTGGGCTATAATATGATATTACTAGCCCATGAGTGGGTTGTGTAGTGGATTTGACTTATTAACTCGTAAAAAATAGGGCAATTAGAAGGATTAAAGTCGAAGTCCTTTAACTAATTAAAACTACAAGCTATCATGTATGGCTGAAATATAAGACATACGTTTTTAAAGTAAACAGAAATATTTCTTTAACAAGAATAAATACTAAGTAAAAAAGTTAAAGATAAATCACAAATAAATCAAGAAAAATTTCACAGATGAGGCTTTTTTTTACATCCCCTTTATAATAATAGCCTAAGTTATCTGTCCGTCTGTCCTCAAATTTATGAAGCGGTTGTACCCGGAATGGATACAGGCATCCATATTGGATTATTGATGAGTTAGGGTTAGCAATGTTCTAAATACACCCCTTCCCCCCTTTTCTAGCATATAATGCCATTATTTCAAGCCCTATTTTCCCCGGTTAAGAGCAGGCGATTAAATTTATCAATTTGTCACATAATAAATAGGTAGAAATAACATTGTTTTCCTTAGCATTATGACGTCATTCCTTTAACCATATCCTTTAATCATTTATTTTAAATTATTTAAATATCGTCTGCATTATTTTCATGCGTTTTATCACTCAACTTAGATATGACGTCAATAATTTTCTTTTATATTTGGCTTAAATTATAAATTAGGTACATATGTGATAATTTGAAATTTAGTCATCAATCACTTTTTGTTGCAATAAAATTTTATCACTGGTATTAACAACTAATTCTACCTCCAGGGTGTAGTGGAAATGATAGTTTCCTTCCTTTACTTCCATTAATTACTGTGGAAAAAACATTGGGAAGAACTTAACGATAATTTCGACATAGCTAAGAAAACTTTGAATTATCTTTCTAAATGAATTCAACGTGATTCTAAACTGCATTCACAGTATCGGGAGACTTTAGAGGAGTATGAAGATAAATAAATTATTGAGCGTGTACCAGATAATTCTCAGCCAAAAAACAAACCATTTTTTTACCAGCCTCATAGGGTACTTTACAATTCTGGAAAATTAAAAATTTTACTGATTCCATTACATGACGAGATACATGCTAGTAACATAACAAAACCTAAAAAAAATAGTTAACTACTACAGTACATAGGTATATTAAGTATCATGTCAGATCCTTGAGCTAAATTCGGAAACAAACCTAGATATATCCGTACTTAGCTCAAGCCTTTCATAGTGCTTAAATAGCGACGAGTTGAAGATAACTATTTCATCGCCACTTCGTGCAAGGGAGTGGCGAAAAGAAGTACCAAAAATCCAAGAAAGATTTCACAGGATCACAGGATGCAGGAACTACAGAACTGCCTGGGACAAGCCCTCAAGTTCTGCATTACATGAGATTTTGGCAAACAAAACTAATGAAATGATTTGGCTATAACATGACAAGTAAGAATAAGAAATGGGGAGGAATGTTTGAGTTTGAGCTGAGAAAATAATAATATAAAATTAAAAAAAACCCATAAAAATAAAATTGAGAGAGGATAAAATTCTTTGCCGAACGACGGCCGATTGGTTAGGTTGCTGGCCTTCGGTACCAGAGTTCATGGGTTCGAATCCCACTGTGGCATGAATGTTCGTAGCCGTTCGGAATCGGCCTTAAACTGTAGGTCCCGGTCTCATTAGCCTCGTGTTGCAAAAAAAGTAAACCATAGCACTCCAAACCAAACCAAAACAAAACCTTGTCGGAATTTAAGGGGAAGAACGAGTTTATGTTCACTTAAAGTGATTACAGCACAAGTATACAATAAAGATTACAATAAAGTTTTTTTTCGGATGAAAATGAGGAGATTGAGGATAAAATACTCAAGAAGATCATAAGTGAGAGATTAGATGGCTAAGACCAGAGAATCCGAGATTGGGATCCAGAAGAGAATTTCTCAGCAAATCAGAAGTGAGAATGAGGACCAATGGCAATCTTTGAAAATGACCCACCAAGATGTGGCCTCGAGAAGCGCTGCTTCAGAATTTTGAAGTACAAGAGACATAAGGGGGAAGGAAGACAAAGCAGTGGGGCATGATCCTGAGAGCAGGACCGTAGCCAGAAATGGTTTTCCGGGTGGGATGGACCAAAGAGGAAAGACATTGCAATTTTGAATAATACTTCGGTAAAACAAAATTACGGTAAAAAGGTATAGATGAGGTATGACAATTATCCATGTTTAACTCAAATAATTAAAAAGTTGTGATGATAAACAAGAAAGACCTAAACAAAAATAGACAAATATAGCAGAATATAGAGAAAACGTTAAATTTTTTGCCAACGGCTCGGCAAAACTTTTTATATCTGAAGCTTTTTTTTTTAGAAACATGTTCTTATACAGCTAGGCAGATGGCACCTACACACACGTGGAACATTTTCTTTTGACGAAATGGTCTTCTAGAATTTTGGAAGGGGACCGGTCAATACCTCCTAAATGATATTTTAAGAGGTGTTGGACCGGTTTCCCAAAACCCACCCCTTGCCTACGGCCCTGCCTGGGAGGACCAATCAAATTGCAGGAAAAGCGATAATTTGATTGGTCCATGTCATTTCCACCAGTTCGGTATCCAGAGAATCCCCGCATTCGCTATACGTGACGTAATATCATCCAAAGTGGTAATACTCTATAGTTTGCATGTCTAACAACATTCCTTTCAAACAGATTATATTATTGCTTTAACTGGGACTAAAACATTTCTGTATGTTCATATATGTAAATGTGCACAGTTGTGCGCAATCAAATGACTAGAAAAGATAAAAGTAATTGAAATTTTAATGTTTCAATATTTTTAATCTCATATAATTCAAAGGACGCAAATGTTACATCAAAATGTATGGAAAAGAAACTGAATCTGATGAACATTTTTATTGGGATGTTACAATATTAAAAAGGAAAAAAAAAGTTCGAGACACCGAATTAAAGGGTAAAAAGAAAAAGAAGCCAGTCGTTGTTATTTGATTTTTTTTCCCAGAGTAATTCGAGATATTCGACTCGTCAAACGTGATGAAAAGAAATAAATGGCTGTTGTTAACAGTAAAAATAGTTTCCCCGAAAGATTTACTGTAAAGTTTCCTTGATGTAAAAATATTTGATAGTTGCTTGACATTCGTCCAATGGTAGTTATGTCGTAATATTTCCTCTCCGAGTGTCAAGTATTTCAGAGAATCTTTTTTTCTCTTTTTTAAAAATAAAAATAACAAAAAGTAGAAAGAATGTTCTTATTTGTTATTTAATAAGATAAATCTTTCCTAAAGTAAAATAAATAAACATTGAATCTGATACAGTTTTTACTTTTCATTTCAACTACTTGCAATTTAGATAAACAAGGGATGTCATTTGATGGGGAAATCTTACAAAGTTCAATTTTATTAAAATCAAAATTTTTATTACTTACTTACACACACACACACACACACACAAATATTTATCTATATATGCACTAGTGTGCATCCACTATGGCCCTTACTCTGGACTACGGGCGTACGCAAGGGGGGGGTTAGGGGTCCCCTTGTGCTCAGACAAAATGTCAGAAATAAAAATTTTAGTAGAAATTATGCTGGCTATTATTTTTTACAATTATGACCCCTCCCCTTGAAAAAATTCTGCGTACGCTACTGCTTTGGACGTTGCGGTTCTGTTCGAACCTTCGTTGTGACGCCACTTTGACATCAGCTTGATCATTTGCTCGCACAATGGCCACAAAGTGACGTTAAAATAACGTCACAACGAAGGTTCGAACCGAACAGCAACTACCAGATTAAGGCCTATTTTGTCTTAAAAAAGGTACTAAACTAAAGCGCAACCGTTTTACAAAGCTAAATTAAGACAACCATTAGAAGTAGATAAAGTACCTGAAGTCGAAATTCCGTTTTAATTATTTTATTAATCATTGTTACCTTACCCTTATTTGACTGAAATGAAATCACCTAAACTGAGAAGTACGAAAAACTTAATTATGTAAATTATATATAAAGAAGTTATAAATTAAAATTTAAACTTTTCCGATTACGTCATAGATTACATCCTTTAAGTTAAGTTCATTACTTTCCTGGATATTCAACAACGCTAAAAAGACGTTCTTACTCTTTAGTGCTTCTCAAATAACTTTTCATCTTTAGTGACGCTGAATATTTCGACTGGGGGTTTTGTTCGGTGAGGGTGGGAGCTTAAGTTCTTCAACCTCTAGGCCCAGGTGCGGGCCTGTTGTATTCCCTTAACACAATTCGCATTCTATGACTTTTGATTTTTTATATGCAACAGATGATGTTCTGTGGCATAAAAGTATAAGCTTGTATATATGTATGTATATATGTATGCATATATATGTATGTATGTATGTATATATATATATATATATATATATATGTGTGTGTGTGTGTGTGTGTGTGTGTGTATACCGTAGAACTATTATATTATATCTACCCTCTATTTATAAAAGTGGGCTAGTCCAGGAACAAACCCACTGAGCATACGCTACTGACGTTGGAATATATAAAGCGGGTATGCATTGTCTTTCCAAACATAGCGGTATTATCGCCATAATGTGAAAAGAAGCTGATTTATTGGACTTCGATAAAGGTCAAATCGTCATGGCCCGTCGACTAGGAACATCAATATCAGAGACTGTGCGCTTTTCACGTGCAGTTGTTATGAGCCCATATCGAAAGTGGTGTAGGGATGGTGAAACGACAAGTCGGCAACCAGCGGTGTGTCGCCCATGGTTCATTGATTCCAGAGGAGAGCGGAGATTGCTACGCATAGTTCACCACTAGTGGAACCTACAACTGTGGCTTCCCAGACAGTTTTTCTCAACGCACTGTGCAGTGGATGTTGTTGTGTATGAACCTACGCAGCAGAAGGCCGAAACATGTCCCTGCACCGATATCACGTCATCGCCATCAATGGGCCAAGAAAAATCGGAAGATCACATTAGAAGAATGGAGGAAAGTTGCATGGTTCGACGAATTTAGTTTTCTGGTCCATCACATCGACGGTCGTATACGAATACCCCGATTTCCAAAGGAAACTCTGGCTCCCGAATGCACAGTTCGACAGAGATAAGCCGGTGGCTGGTGTATTATGATATAGGCAATGCTTTCGTTGAAGACCAGGTTCAGCCATTAATGACAACAGTATTTCTGATAGGGGATGGTGCTCATCAACAGAATAATGCGCCCTGTCATAAGGGTCGAATCGTTAGGGAGTGGTTCAAGGAACATTCCAGGGACTTTCAAGACATGTTTCGGACTCCAAATTCCCCTGACATTAATCCAATAGAGCATTTGAGCTCCCACTTGGAAAACTAAAATAAGAAAACATGGTGCGTCTAATCGCACGATGAAGACCGTAATCCGATTTAAGCAGTAGTCTCCGGTCTCATCGTGTAGCAAAACAAAAGGCCGTAGCTTTCTCAACCAAACGGAGAATATGAAGAATCATAGATGTTTGTGGTATGTATTACATTTTTTTTGCAAGCCGGAAGAGTTGTTTAGAAGGAAATTCATCGCAGCTTCAGGGTATTTACAGGCTAAACGTTTTAAGCGGAACGGAAATGAACGTTTGGTGACAAAAGTTTAAAGATGGGCACCATACCTCACAACAAACAGCATGTTTACCACAGCGAAAATGGGAGGTCCTGCTATATCAACCTACATATCAGATTTAGTCCCTTAGGTTTTTTATTCATTCGGATCTTTAAATTTAAAAAAAATATTTTGCTGATCCAAAGGATTTGAGAAACAACGTTCTGGAATACTTCAACATTTCAAACAACAGTACCAAGAGGAGAGGTTAAACAAATCTCTAAAAGTTTACGGAGATTATATCGAGAAATAAACAAAAATGTGTAGTTTCTGGAGACATGCGTTAAATAATTATAATCAAATAACTATAACTGAGAGTGTAATATTGTGGCCTACCATTTTTTTTGGACCAACTCCTCCCTCTCTCTCTCTCTCTCTCTCTCTCTCTCTCTATATATATATATATATATATATATATATATATATATATATATATATATATATATATATATATATGTGTGTGTGTGTGTGTGTGTGTGTGTGTTGTGTGTGTGTGTACATTGTGACAGTATAAAGGTTCGTTTAATAAACGCAGAATAATAAAATATTTTACTCCGGGCAATGATTGAGTGTGTAGAAAGGTATCGTGAGTTCAATTCCCAGCTAGGAGGTTGAGCGAGGAAGATCTGAGTGACAAATATACAGATTTTTGTTCACACACAGAGAGACGTTTACGAGAGTGCAAATGTATACATGTTTTACCATACTTCCAAACTATTAAACTTTTTGTAACTAAATTGATAAATACTTTCGCAGTTACTGACTTACATATACAAAAGACATCTTGATAATCAAAAACTATGTTAAAATGAATAAGGATAGACTGGAGCCCGAGAGAAAGGATGGGTAATAGGAATTTACCGCAAACCACCAAAACTAAAGTAAACAGAAATGCAAACTCTGAGTGCCAGTAGCTTACGTTTGTGTATGTAGTAACTGTCTACGCGGCATCCTTAACATATGTTTGGGGCACCCAGTTTGAAAACCGCCTAAGTACAGGATGAGTTGCAACGCTAGAAAGAATAATTCTTTGCACAGCTAGACAGTAATACATTAGCGGAAGCAGACAGCTTAAATTTTAATTTTTAAGTATCTATATGTCTCTTTTCACAATTTCACAGTTTTAGCCGACTTTTCTTGATTATTGCCATGGCATCCTATTCTCGGGCACAGCGTGAGTCATTCTTTAATAATTTTCCCACGTAGGAATTGTGTTGAACTCGTATAAACACACATTAGTGTGTATTTATAAGAGTATCAAAGTCGGAGAAACAAGTATATATCTTGTTCCTAAATAGCTTTATACATAGCTTTATTAACACATTGTATGCGGGACACGTACTAGTACGTATTTTTGACGATTGATACCTGAGCACGGGTCACGTACTAGTACGTATTCTGATGATTGATACTTAAGCGCAGGACTCGTACTAGTACGGGTTAGTGTAACAACATGGTTTGTTTGTTAGTACAAAAATAACGGTATATACAGGAAAATGAAACCGAATGTTCTTGTCTACTACATAGATTCTGAAAAAATTTAGACAAATAAAAACTAGTTTTTACATCAGTCGATGCGGAACCATAGAACGGGAAAAAATTAAAACTATATACTACTATTTCTATTTGATTTTTCATATTTACGATACTATTATAAATTTATCCACTAAAATATATATTTTTTTGTTTACAAAAATCTTATGGTTGTTATGTATATATTTCTATTTATATATTTGTTTATATATTTCAATATAAAATACGAAAAGTTGGTTAAAAAATTAAATAATTTTCGATCTATTGAGATTTAACTGAATAACTAAATTTACGCTCAAAACGCCCGCTTCCGGTACAATTCCTCTGCGAAATATACCCGCACACAATGAGTAAATACACATGCGGAATTATACAATAATATTGCTAAACCTATTCATAAACAGACGGGCAACTATTTAAACAGCTTCTGTCTTCAATATTTTTCCAAAAATATAGACCATCTTCATAATGGGCAATCTATGCTATAATGAAAAAAAAATCGAGACGGACAGTTTAAGCCGGATTTTACGGCTGAAGTTATTAAGAACTTAAAAGGCAAATCTAAACTCATATAATATTGCTTAGAACGTTTTAAATACCTATCGTCTATGCATAAAGGAAGGAAGTGATATTTTCATGAATTTTTTATTAAAAGCTTTTACTTATTCTTACTCTCACCTGCCTCAAATTTCTAAATATACATCTTTTAAGTACTTTTTATTCCTTTTATCTATCACGTTTCTTCTATCAGTCCTCTATATCCGTTACTTTTGCCCATCTCATGTAATCCCTCTAAATACTTTCCCACAGTGTTCCAAGCCAATATTTCGTTTATGAATTCTAATCAAAACTTGCAAATTTCTCTTGACGAAGCAAATAAACAAGAAAAAAAAGTTCGCTAATAACCAGGAAACGATGTTTGTCGTACAATCTTTTTCGTATCACAAATCTTTGCCTTTCCGACACAAACCCTAATCCCTCCCCGACGCAAAAATCGTCGTGCACAAGTCAATAAATAAATAAATTAAATGAACCACTGGGCTCGTTGTTCGTATTCCCGTCTCGCAGTCAGACCGACATCCTTGTCGTAACACCAAGTGGACCGCACCGAACTTCCCACCCCCCTCTTTTTTTCTGTTTGTTTATTTCGGATACGGTACGCTGGTCACCGCGAACAGGTTTCTTTGTTGCTGCTATCCCGCGCCGCAATTCAACTCGAGGGGAAGGTCCGTCGTTTTTTAGTTTCGGTTTGGAGAGGACTAGGAGCAGACGTCAAATCTATTGGATCGTAGTTGGCAGCAGTCAGAAGATACACAATGTTTCTCGGAGGCCTCACTTTTATGGTAAGTGCCTTGTGAATCGATTTCTCAATTACAGTGACTTAAATAACGCAGTTTAACAGTTAGCCATTATGCGTTTTAAATACTTTAAAAAGCACTTACAGAATTAATTGACTTTTCAAATACTCCGCTTAACGTGATCACTTTGGGACACTGTGATTTTTATAACAATAACTGATTGATAACAATAAACGGTATGCAAAATTAGATAAATCCCCCCTTTAATTCACACGTACTAAATTTCAAAATAAAATGAAAAAACACACCTTGTATTTATGTGCTGTATATTATCCTTTAACCCTCTAATTGCTCATCCCGCGATTTCCACGGGCATGTGTTTTTCTTCCTTTTTTAAGAAGAACATTTCGCCTTTTCACAGTTTAACCAGTGGAATAAATTATATGCAGTGTTAGACATTTAATTAGGTAATAAATAGAATTATATGACTAGGACTAATGTTATATTAGATTATAGAATTATAGATAGTATGCTTATATATATATAATTAAACTATGCAACAAAAAAATACGCAATTTTTAAAGAGATCTCGGTTTAGAAATTGAGCCAGTCAGAGGGTTAAAACATAAGAATTGTAGAACTGTATACATAATTAAAAAATGATCAATTTTTGACTGTCTACAATTTTTTAAGAAGCTCATTGATAAATTGTTCGTAATGATAATCAACCTGTCATAACTATTTAAAACTTCGAATTTTTGTTTTAACGTTAAATCATTTCGCTTTCTGGCTTTCATATCGACAAGCTGCATGTAAGCGAACAAGGCATAAAATGTGAATACGCTCCTTCTCAGTTCCGATAATAATGTGTTTCCTTC
>CM063505.1:157893683-157918683 GCA_032207245.1 Pardosa pseudoannulata
TCAATATATAATTTCCTAATTGTGTACTTATATAATCAATGTATATCATTTCAAGCACTCATGTGTTCATGATACGAATACTTAAATTTTTTTGCAACCTTCCCACCCTAATTTCGATCAGTTAAAAACAAAGTCAAAGCTTTTAAGTCTCCTTTTGTAATCCCAGTGGGATTTCTCTTTTCAGTCCACCCCTTTCTCCTCGTGTCATTTAGGAAGTGAGTAGCTGAAGTGACTTAATCCCCACTGCAATCTCAGCAAAGCGGAGAGGGTGGAAGGCGATTCCGCGTTTCCTACATCTGGAGCGTGAATGATTGCGCGAGAAAACGAAGACACGCTCGTTAAATCTCATTATAGTGCTCGTGACATGTCACCAGCCCTATCGGAACATGATCAGCCCCGGGATCGAGTGACTCACACAAAATAGGCTGGGTGAAACATACAGTGGTGCCTGGACTCAATTCGTTCGAGTGTAATTCGTTCGGTAATAGAGATCGTATCTCCAATCAGTTTAACGCTTTAAATCAGAGTTTCCCAAAGTGTGTTTAGCACAACACTAGGGGAGCAATGATCCTCCAGAGGATGTTGTTTCTCATGCCACTTGGACACACCAAGCCCGATTGAGTATGGAGGCTCTCGTATTAAGGCCCAGGGGTGCGTCTTTCGTTTTAATGAGCACCGTTAAGGTGAAAGAACGACTTCGTTCAAGTAGGTCCTCATAATTTTGAAGCAGGAACCAAGAAGAACTTGGCCTGCCACCCCCAGAGGTATTAATTGAGAATTTGGAGGACATTGTGACCACGAACAAATTTTTCGTGCCCCAGTCACCTCTAACGAACACGGAGGATCTTAGGTTCCGAACCCGCAACTTTTCAGTTACAATCATTGCCTTTTGTCGATTGAGCAACAGCGGTTCCCTCCAGAGGTTCTTCGAGAAATTTTTTAACACTATTTGTAGAAAACGAAAACCTTATTTTGTTCAGTATGAGAATTCAGTACGAAAATTTTAATGAACTGCATTGAACTGTTCATTAACATCACTGACTTCTGTCAATGTCTGTCAATGTGAAAATTCTGGTATCGTGTAAAAGAAGAACATCCATTACCCTCAGTTAAGTCTCTGTGTTGTTACCTTTTGTAAATACCTATATTTTCAAAACTGAATTTTCTGATTATACCTTAACGAAAATATGAGATGATATGATGATATCAGAAAATGTGCAGAGAATGATATGATAATAAAACTTCCTTCAATACAACCAAATTTTAAAGAACATTGTGACAGTCAAAAACCACTTAATACTTTTCATCACTGTATCATTTTATTGAAAAAAACTTCTTTTTTCCACGTCACTTTTTTAAGTACTATCTACATTTTTATACTTCTTTATATTGTTTAGATTTTGTATTGATGTCTATTCAGTGATAAATAATAGGTCCTTAGTTGCTCATTAAGCAATATTTATCCAGAGTTTCGTTGACATGTGATAAGAAAAGAGTTCCGGGTTTGAGAACTATTGCTTTAAAGTAAATTGACATGTCATTTATCCGGTCGGTGACGGCTGACTACATAATTTGCTAATAAATGAAGATCTTTCTCGAGTTGAGAGACATGTGTGCAGAGGAGGATCTACATATATCGAGACCCGGAGCGGAAATCTCCATGGGACATAGTTTTTTTTTAAATGTGACCATATAAAATGCCAAAGCAAATATATAATGAGGGTTCGAGATTTGCTAGTCATTAGTGTTACAGGCTAGAATCCCGAGGTGCTGGGTTCGAACCTGGAAGGCTTAATGAACATATCTTGGTACATCCAAAGAACTTAAAGGATAAATCTGTAGGTCTTGATGGCTTCTCGCTCGGTGGCTGGCAGGTGGGAGAGAAGTATAGATTGATAGCAAAAATACTATTTCTACTCAAAAGAGATTACTCAGCGTGAGCCAACAAAGACATAACAACCGTCAGATTAGGCGAGCCAAACCTATCGGGTTAGAGGCATCAAATATATAACTAAAATTTGTTTAATGAAAATTAAGCTGTTGAGAATGAAGCTATTTCAACTGAAATGAAGTGATGCTGTCCAAATGTAAAATAAAAACGACTCTGCTAGTGAACAGAGCGGCATTTAGCTTGACTGTAATTGGCCGTGTCGGAATAAAGTATTTTGTTACTTTTCCTTGACTCTGGCAGAATTATTACAAAATATTTTTTACATAAACAGTTAAAAATTATTTGGAAGACAAAAATTCCTTAAAACTAATTATAAACCAAATTGTCTACAGTACACAAACATATATTTAAAACTTACTAATTTTCCAGTTTTAATTAAAAAATGTTTTTAATTTATCTGTCAAGTAAGAAAGCTAACAAAATAAGACACCGTAGACCTTCTAAAGTTCGACTCTGCTTATAAAAATATGAGGTTCTGAAAATATCTAGAGAGTTGTTATCATCATAAAATTTGACCATATGGAATCATTTGAGATTTCATCCATGGGCAGTTTTATTTTAGTTTCTTTCTTCGTGGCTTCAACTCACGGCTGTCCTCATGTCTGCAGTTTAATGAGTTAATGTGAACATTTATCCCTTCTTCTCCCCCTTCTGTGTTGCTGCTTGGATTTCAGACAAGAGAAAGCAACCAGTCTTTTGATGGAACTTAAAGGGAATCGGAGGACTTTCTTCTCTCTCTCTACTTGTGAATAGTGTTGAAATTTGCATAATGTAAAAAAAATTTTTGAAGCACAAATGCTAGCAAAACTCGGATGCTTACATTACCCGCTACTTTATAATTCTGGAATCTTTATTTATTTTGAAATTAACCCAGTGGAAGTCCCACTATGGCATAGATATTCGTAGCCGTTCGGTGTCGGCTTTAAGCAGTAGGTCCCGGTTTCATTAGCCCTCGTGTGCAAAACCGTATATCGTAGCGCTCCAAACCAAACCAAACCCAGTGGAAGTCGAGTTCTCCTAATCTAAACCCTGTAAAATAAATCTTTACGATAGTTGTCTACTGAAATCGAGCAGGCTTGGAATTGACCATACCACTGTATTAGAGAAAATTCCATTTAATAAATTCCTTGTCTTTTGTTACCCCCTGATTTTCATTGAAGACATTTCCTGACAGTCATTGAAGAGAGTGGCATTATAAATGGGATTTAGATATTAACCCAATAATACTTACCAGCTTAATTGGTTCTGTTACCGAAATCGTCAATTGATACGCAAATAAAATCAATAGGCAGGCATATTAAATCAACCTCCCTCTTTTAAATGAATTGTCTTGGGATGCTACCATATTACAGTCAACATATGGTGACTTCTACGTCATAATGACGTCAGCAATCGTCAGAGAGGGGAATTTGGTACCATAAATTTCCCTTTCTAACACCAGTATGACGCAGAAGTCACAAGTGATATATGCACTGCAATATGGTAGCACCCTTTGTATCGATGTAAGCTATAGAGACCTTAATTAGCAGTGTGGCTTGCTCAGCTGTCTTAGAAATACAGCAAAAGCAGTAATCGTTGAAATTTCAAAAATTAAAGTTATATAAAACGATAAACTAAAATAAAATATCATAGATTCCAAGGATTATAGGATTCAAATGGAATGTGACTCCATGGACAATGCTATCCATGCAGAAATAAAAGTTCAATGAAATTTTGATACTAGATTTTTAATTCAATGGCCAATATGCATAGATGTTTATGCATGCTTACATGTTATAATATGCTGTGTATTCATCATTTTATCTAGATAATCCGTATGTAGCTACATGGAAACTATCTCCTGTATCGTATATAATTGAATGTCGGCTGCATGTTTTCACGAATTAAACAGTGAAAATGATTTCCGCTGGACAAGCGTAACGTTGTTTAGGAGGCCGTTTGACTATTTTTTTTCTCGTTGACGGGAAATGCCCATTCGGGTCATTCCCTTGTCCACTCTCTCTGAAAATGTATCCGTTTCATTTTTAGAAGCATTGTTTGCATATGTTGGGAGGTCGGGAATAGGGTGGGGCCCATATAAAACCTTGTCCTTTTAGAAATGATGCAGCCCACCAACCGTAAAACGCAATGCAACACGATAAAAGGTCATTCAGACGTCGTAAGTTTGTACGAATTTGTTTGCGTGCCTGACCACTGTCGTGTTACACTTTTAAGACACGATTTGATTGTCTCCTTCTTTCTTCGCAGAACTCTTTTATACAGAGATTGAGTAACTGGGAAGAATGTTTTTCAACATCATTTCTAATATCCTTAAGAAAACTTCAAAGTGCTACTGTTAATGTTTTTCTGTTTTGTAGGAGGTAAACCTACATTACCCTTTAAACGTTCGTATCACCGAGTTCACAGAACATCTTTTCTTGTGACATCAGATAAACTTGCAGATATCACAAGTAAGGATGTAGGATTGGAATACCCCACAAAAATGACCACTTGTAAATCGAATTTTAAGTTTAGAGACGTTGACAATATTATCACCACATTAATTTGATTAAAATTAATAGATAGGGTAGTTTTTTAACCTCTTTAATAAATATCGTCTTTTTTATATAGATTTATGTCAAATGGGTTTATGTAATGATCCCGTTCACGGATAATAGTAACCACTAAGGTAGTTTCACGCAGCATGGCTTATCTTAACTTATGGCAAGTGTAGTTTTCATTTCAAACGGAAAGGCCTAAATAATTAGGCTATAATAGTTGCCTATTTACTTATTGGCTATCGTAAACATGAAAATGAATGGTGTGAAGACTCCCCTTTGTCCGAGCACGCGCCAAAATAGCTGATCGTAGTACACCTGTACCTGGACAATAGCGTGGAGTCGTTGAGTCGGGGATCTTGACAATCGGACTGAATAGACGAATACGCCCCTGATGGATCTCGTTAATGAATGCTCGGGAATTCCGTGAAGAGAGAGCCAGCGAATGAGAATTCAGTTAAAAAGTATAAGTGTAACTTTAGCTGGAGTTCTCATGTAACTGGGATCTCAACTGAGAAAAAAACAGTGGCGGGGCCGTAACTGACCCCCCAAGTATAAAAAAAACCTACATTTTTGCGACTCTGGGCTTTTCGTCATTTTTTCCGGAGGTGTGGTGAACTCGTGGAGTCTTTCGCCTTTTAACAGCGACAGCTTGCTAGTTCGGAAGATCAGTAAAGTCCGCTCATATAGGGAGCGGCAGAATCTCGGGACCAAACTGGGGATAAATTGGGTTTGATTGCACCCTGAAAAGCCTCCCCATTTGTAAGAGATTAAAATTCTCTTGCTTTTCTTTCGACTGTGATTGTCGTGAAGAAGTTTTATCGGAAACCATCCTTTGCAGTTCCAGATGATTTAGGAATTAACGTTCCTTTGTAAATAGCCGTATTTAATCCAGAATTAAAGTGAATTTCCAATTTTATTCTTTGACTGTGATCCATTATTCACGTTACCTCTCATTTGAGAATATTGAAGGCGTCACAATGGGAAGGGGAATAAAGGAGTCGTGACGTTGCGTGAAATCGCTCTATAGCTGTTTGCCACAAAATAAGCAGTGATCCAACCCCGCCTGATTAGACTAGAACATTTCTTCCTTTATCATGTATGAGGTGTCAATGACATTAAGCGTAACGGTTACAATCAACAATAACGTCATAAAAATAGTTATAAAATGATATCCAACTGTTTAGGATGAATTTGCATTCATTATATAAAACGTTTTAACTTAATAGCTGATCATAACTATACTTATATATTACTATATCTATATATATTACTTTGTTTGTCTTTCAATAATCTTGTTTCCTTGACTTCGCCTACATTTCATGTTTTTCACTGTTTGAAGGATTTATCTTGTGAGAGCAACGTTTGTTGAATTATGTTGTTACTGCTGCCATGTCACTATCCATTGGCAGCAACTTTCTCCAAAATACAGTGGTTACTATATCGCATATCAATCGAAATATTTTTGTACTAGCATATAGCTGGTCATATGACGGGATCAGTAAAATTTTTAATTTTCTAGAATTGTAAAGTACTTTATAAGGCACGTAAAAAATGGCTTGTTATTTGGTTGAAAATTATCATGTACACACTCAATAATCTTTACTGACTGTATGTTAGTTGCCAACTTTAATTTTTCTTATCATATGACGTGATAGGCTGGACAGAAGTGGTTTTAATATTGACATAAATTATTTGGCGGTATATATGAATGATGTCCAAAATTAAGTGAATCGATCGCAACCCGTATGGTTATGCATAAAAAATATACACTCAAACGACAAACTTCTTAATTTTGAAAGATATATAACTTAAAAGCTAGATATTTATTAGTCCGGGAAATAGACTCCTAGACTTTGTTGTTAATACCTGTGATAGATATTCATTGCAACAAAAAATAATCGATGATTAAATTTAAAATTATTACATTTGTACCTAATCTATTATTTAAGACAAATATAAAAGACAATTATTTACGTAATATCTAATTTCAGCTATAAAATGTACGAAAATAATGCAGACGATATTTAAATCATTGAAAATAAAAAATGATTAAATGATATGTTTAAAGGAATGACGTCATAAAACTAGAAAAAATGTTATTTTTACCTATTTATTATGTGATAAATTAATAAATTTAATCTCCTGCTCTTAACAGGGGACAATAGAGCTTGAAATAATGGCATTAAACTCTTGAAAAGGAGGGATTTCGAACGTTTGCGAACTCGCTTTAAATTTTGCTAACTCTAACTAATCGAAAATCCAATATGGATGCTGCTATCCATTCCAGGTCCAACCGCTTCATAAATTCGAGGACAGACGGACAGATAACTTAGACTTTTATTATAAAGGGGATAATGTCGCTAAGTAAAGTCAGTTGAGAGTACTAATGGCGCAGAATATACTCATTGGTATTTCTTGGAATATCTGGAAATCATATTTGTTGTGATATATGCAACATTTGTTATATTGAAGGAGAAATTTGGTAACTTTTAAGAAATCCCAGGAACTTTGGAGTAGTTACATCGCATTTTATGCAACTAACCAACAAAATATCTGCTATATTTGTATTCAGAAGAAATATAATGCTATCATCCATCTAATTTACATTTTTGCTATAACTTATTGGTGTGGATTTTTGTAGTCCCCGATGAATTCTTAATATCGAAATATCGCCAAATTGCAAATACATAATCATAGGTGTTGATTAAATATTTTACATTTTATAAATGCCGTATAATTATATTTCAATTTTATCTATAAGGTTTTGAATAAATTATTTTGCAAAGTTCTTGCTTTAAAATTCTGTGTATCTTATAAAGCACTTAAGACTTGTATACTATTTCAGTTAAACTAAGAATGAATGTAATTAATATTATGTAAATTGTGGACTCTTTTTAAAGTATATAAAACCGATATGTAGTTTTATTTGGTTTAGAGTGCTGTGGTCTACTTTTTGCAACACGAGGACTAATGCGCTAATGCTTAAAGCCGTGTACTACCTGTAACCAGCCGCTCACCCGAAGTCGGGTGTAGGGTGTTGAATTGCTGGTTCGGTGTGACCGTCTGGCAACAATGCGTTACGCAGGGGACAAGTCATCATTCCACCCATAAAATTTAAAATAAAAAAAAATGTAGACAATCTAGACAAATAAGTACAATTAATGCAGTTTACGAAAGTGCGGGGATGCCCAGGTTAACCCGGATTACTAGATGGAACTTTCTGACATGAGAGCAGGTGTTTGTGAGGGAAGCAATATCTGCACAGGACAGTTGTGAAAGCTATTCGTGAAGGGGTACTTTGACCCTTGCGGTGCGGTTTAGGTTAAAATTTTCATGGCCGCACGATGGCGCCTTGATTAGCGGTGAGCCAGTGAACCAGGCTCCTGGCCTTCCTTATCAGTACCGGGTTTTTGATTAGGTTCTCTGCGCAGAGTTCCTTGAATCTGTCAGAGGGTTTCTATTCCGAATAGCTACAAACATCCATGCCACCTTTGGATTCAAACCCACGAACTCCAGTATCGAAGATCAGCACCCTAACCATTCGGTCATCGTTCGGCTAAACCGACACATGGTTCTCTTTAACCTCATGCATGCGTACCGTTATTCTACGTGCTTATAAAATGTTAGATCATCGAATGCTACTGAATGTAACCCACGCAAAATTAATAATGCGAAAGATTTGGGTAAATGAACTCAGTTCAGGAAGAGTCACAGTAATCATTCGTTGAACTCATACATTTAGAAAGAATTCATTAACCCGGATTCCATCATTTTCGATGGAACGATCAAGACGATTCCGTTCAGCTTCAAAGATATTTTTTTGATTTTTCTTTTTCCCTTCCTCGTGTTCGCAATGTAACATGGAGTTTTAATCGATGTTTTAATCTGTAGTGATTTGCAAATCATGGAAGAAGAAGAAACCAAGTCTCAATCATTAAACACAACCCATTCTTCAGTGATTATGAGAACCCTTTTTGCAGCTGCGTGCGGGAAGTGTATGAACTTTCTGCTTCCAGTTATTAAAATTCCTTCATTTCATGGATTCATCTATGTCAGTTAATTCTCTTGTATCCCTTTAATCAGTTTATTTGTAACCCGGAGGAATAATGCTGATTAATGGGCTAAAAGGAGACTAAGTGATATAGATAAATACATAAAAAAACAAAGTTTAATGCTTTTAAATCTAAGTTATTTCAACCGTACGTCCCCTGTGGAATTGGGGTACTTGTCGAATATTTTTAAAACACTTTAAAGGTATATATCTTAACAACTATTGTTTTTACATTTCAAACCAATTTTATTGATAATACATAAAATATGTAAATTTTCTACAAATTAATATTTAATGAGAAATAGTTGAAAAAAGCAATTTTTCAAATTAAAAAAAAAGAGTTCTGCATTTTTGAATATAACATTTTTAGTTAAAATTTTAAAGAAACTTCAATATAAACTTGCCCAAACGGATTACAAAGATCTAAAAATGGCATTTGATTTGTTAATAACTTTATTTGATAAAACTTCTTTTGGTACTGGTTAGTTTTCAAAGCACGAATCTGTACAGAATAACACTATAAAGGTCGAAATAAGTTTGAGTTTATTTCTCAATCTTCCTCTAGTTTTTTGAATCATTGTTACAAACTTTACAAGTTCTTGTATGGATATTTTCTAGAGGATATTTATGAACATAGTTTCATAAATATCCTCTGAACAGACTATGGACTATAAGCGGAAACTCATATTATACTCAGTTAAAAATTGATTCCGAAGACTTGGGCTTAGTTCTCTTTGAAAAAAATCACAACTTGAATGAACCTTGGGCTTAGATTTCAGCTGCAAACTGACAATGAAAAATATGGCAACATCTTCATTTAAAGAGGGCCAAATTTTTGGAAATGCTGGGTTTTACTTGGTTTTTATATTTCTATATATTAATCGGAAAAAAACTACTTGCACACAACTTTAAAGAAAGGAAATTAAACCCTAAAAGAGATACGAATGAAATTTCAATGTTCCTAAATTGTATAAAACTGTTCTACAAGTTGTTGATGGCTCACAGAAATCCAAGAAAAGATATTGGAGTTTTATTCACTCCATAAAAAAAAGGTTGATCTGTAATTTTTTTGAAATACTGCGATATGTGTAATTTGCACATGGGTTTTCGAGTAAAAATTAACAGTAATATTTTGCCCACTATAGGCTTTCAATCAAATAACACAAAACTTACAGAAATCTCGAAATAAGACATTGTTCTAAAATTTCAAATTAATACTTTAAATAATAATTTGTGAGCTTTGGACTACTGAACTAAGCCATTTTTTTATTGCATATCATCAGAAGATTCATTTTTTGTAATATCGTAATTTGATAGCCAGTTATGTAGAGCAACTTATATAAAATTTTATTTTGAATATCTATACAATCTCCAACGATGTCAGCAATTTATTAGGGAGTTTTTTAGTAATTTAGTACATTAGTAAATTCATGAAAGTCTCTGATAAGCGATATATATATATATATATATATATATATATATATATATATATATATATATATACACTCAAGAGCCAAACATTATGACCACCTGTCAATAACGAGTTAGCCCACCTTTGGCGGGCAACACAGCTTCAACCCGCCTTGGCTTGGATGCCAAGTTTTTGGTAGATGGCCGGAGACAAATTGTAACAGATATTTAAGTAACGGTTAGGCAAATCCGAGATATTGCGAATTGGTTGTCTTTGAACTCTGAGTTTCCGTCCCATGTCATACCAAATGTGTTCTATCGGATTGAGATCCGGTGAGTTAGGCGGCCAGAACCTTAACTGCAGTTCAGCATTATGTTCCTGCAACCACTCCAACACAATTTTAGCCATGTAACACGGGACATTGTCCTGTTGGAACATTCTATTTCCAGCTGGAAAAACAGAGGCCATGTAAGGGTGCAACTTGTCCGCAATGGTGTGCAGATACCCTGTAGCATTCATGGTCTTCTATACCACAACCACGGGTCCCAGAGGCACCCAAAAGAACGTCCCCCAAAGCATAATACCGCCACCAGTGGCCTGTGTATAACCTATTGTACATTAAGGGAGCAACTGTTCGCCTGGGAGACGACGTATCCTGACACGGCCATCGGCGTAATGAATGACAAATCGTGATTCATCTGAAAAGGCAGCTCTCTCCACAGATCCATGGACCAGTTGCGATGTTCTAGGGCCCAGCGTAAGCGAAGTTGGCGATGATGCTTGGTCAGCAAAGGCACACGAGAGGGACGTTTGCTGCTTAGCTCCATATCCAACAGTGTCCTCTGAACAGTGTGCTCCGATACTATTCTACTTGGCCCTGCATTGTATTGGGTTCTAAGCTGAGTCACTGTCTGGCTCCGATTTTGCTTCACCATTCTAGACAGTCTCCGACGACCTTCTTGTTTGATAGCGTATGGACGTCCAACACCATGTCGTCTACTGCTGATTTCACCGTCATTTATCCACTTTGCATAAGTACTAACAACTGTAGATCGCGAACAACCCACGAGTCGTTCAGTTTCGGAAATACTTGTTCCGAGCCTTCGAGCCATTACAATCTGCCCTCTATCAAAATCGTTTAAATCCGCAGCGATCAAGTGCCTTCCACGTCATCCAGGCGAGTGCATTGCAAAATGTAGGGGTGGGCATAATGTTTTGGCTCTTGAGTGTATATTTGACACCAGGGAGAAAAGTTCAATTTATTTACTTAAAATATTTTATTCTTTCTAAATGCACTAGTGATTCATTCTCCACTGGAAAGGGTGAGAAAAAATATTCTTCATGGGGCAGGAGTACGGACCTTTTAAGTTCTCCATCCGTCTTTTATAAAACTCGGAAAAAAACTTTCATTCAAACTATCCGGCGATGGTTGGGAAGTTAGTAGAGATGTACATTCGCATCTCGACACAGGATAAATACAGTTTTATTAGTCAAAATATCTTGTATGGTGTCAAATAGAGATAGAAGGATATATATATATATATATATATATATATATATATATATATATATATATATATATATATATATATATATATATACATATATATATATATATATATATATATATATATATATATATATATATATATATATATATATATATATATATATATATATATACATATATACATATATATATTATAATATATATATATATATATATATATATATATATATATACATACATATATATATATATATATACATATATATATATATACATATATATATATATATACATATATATATATATATATATATATATACATTATATATATATACATATACATATACATATATATATATATATACATATACATATATATATATTTATATATATATATATATATATATATATATATATATATATATACATATATATATATATATATATATATATATATATATACATATATATATATACAATATAATATATATTTTATATATATATATATATATAATATATATATATATACATATATATATATATATACATATATATATATATATACATATATATACATAATATATATATATACATACATATATATATATATATATATATATATATATATATATATATATATATATATATATATATATATATATATATATATATATATATATATATATATATATTCTAGACGACCCGACAGACGTTGTCCTGTTTTAACACTGTAAATCAAAAAACTGTAATATGTTTTTAAATAAGTTATAAATTGGACCGTTTTGATGAAAAAGTAAGGAAAAAATTATTTTAAAAACACTTGACGCTACCGCAAACATAATTAGATTAAATTAAAATTCCCATATCGCCTGTACGGACATTCGATCCTAGAACTTCTCTTGCCGAAGCCCGTTGCGCTGACCACTGCGACGCAGATAAGTTGGCAGTGAGGGGATTCCAGTGGCATTATAATGATTTTAATAAGCACGCAATCCTGTATTTTTAATAAAAAAACATTTTCCATTTTCTATCAGAAGAAATTGTGAATCTAAACCCTTCTCGAGTCAACGTAATTACATACACAAAATTTCATCAAAATCAGCCCAGCCGATTAGGAGGAGTTCTATTATAAACACAAGGAAGAATTTTATATATGAAGATATAGTATATATATAAATAAATAAATAAATATATATATATATATATATATATATATATATATATATATATATATATATATAAGCATCAGAGTAGTTTTGCAAACCTATAACCCGTGGGTCAGACACAGACAAACGGAATATCTTCATATGACTCACTCCTTAAGTTTTTACAAACTTATATTTTATATCATAAAGAAAGAATCAAAAATATTAAAAAAGTTTAAATATCTAATTATGAATTTTTATGCGTGAAAATTATCCAAATTTGACGTTTACTATTTCTTTTAATATATACTTATTTTAATTTATTCCTTGTTAATTCAAATATTCAGTATAGAGGTAGTACTAAACATAGTATTGCATGGAAAAATAATTGGTTTTATCACATACCCCTAACCTTTTTTACGCAGTTACTTACGATTACCGGAAGTTACTAAAAATTGATAGAAAATTTCAACTGTGTTAAAATGTACGCATTCAAAATTTGATTTATCTAGGTCAAAAGTACTGGAACTATCGTGTTCACATACTGTTCTATTATATTAATGTCCAAAGTTCTTAAATAAATTCAAAAGTTCAAAAACACCACATTTTATTTTAACGAACACGAACACCACACAAAACATTAATAACTAAATCTACTTTCAACAAATCGAAATCATCTAAATCAGAAGGTGGAATGTTTAGATGCGTTTTTTAATTTCTCGCACTCTTCCACACTCATCAAAGGTTTTCTATAAAAGACAAAAACTCTTTCGCCGATGCCAAAACGGCAAACCTAAACTTCATGGATGTGACACATACCGACAGACACACACAGAGATGATACCGAAAGCGGTATTTTAAAACTCAAAACGATCCAAAACGTGAATATTCATCCAAATATCGGGGTCAAATTTTGGATTATTACTATTCTTTCCCTATGCTGTGTATACGTTTATATTAATAATCCATTTACATTAATATAATGCCTTTGTTAAGATCGTTCATGTAATACCAATGAGTCTAAATTTGTGAAAAGTTTTTCGCTAACACTTTATCGGAGATACCCTCATCTGTCCGAAAAGTTGCTTTTTCTTCTCCTTACTTCAGTATATTGGGGATTTTCAATTTTTTTCCTAACGCTTCTAATTATTGCTTTGGTACTCCACAAAACAACAAAATCTGTCACATATGACACGATAACATTGTAGAGTTGATTTATTAAATTCGCTAGTTTCGTTTACTATTATGAAATTTCTCGTATGGCTTTTGCTGGGTCGGGAGTAATAAGTAACTTACTATTATGAAAATTGCACCGATTCCCAAGCCGCATATGTTGCAGTAAACAATGAACTCATTTTACTTATGCGTTTTAGTATTGAGCAAAACAAATTACATAATCAACCTTCTAAGCCCACTTCAAGCATGTCCACTTACACTTTCGCCTTTATTCTCAAACATGATTCTGCTTTTTTATTCCGGCGTCCTTTAAAAAAGCAGCCAATGTCTTTCGCCATTCATTCTTTAAACACCGAAAAGGTATTTATGGTTTCGTAATTTCGGCTTTTAATTCCTTAATGAGCCGTTTCAGTCCGCATAAATAGCCTCCTTAATTGGGGATGAAGAACTGGCGCGCAGCAATCTCAAACGCCATCATTTCCCTCTTGTAACAGATTATTTGATAAGGTTTATACATGGCTGAGCACGGAATCAACGATCAATTTGTGTGTCTAACAACAAATTCCGTACTTTCATTGCGGAAACCAGATCAAGACCGCTTTTCGAATCTGCTCGAGTATGTCGAAAACGTGCATTAATTAGAAAAAGGGAATACACATGACATTGCCGAAGCATTCCATACCTGCTTCCCAGAGCACTTTCTAAAAGTTGGAAGTACGCAAATAAAGGAATGGTTTACAAAACTAGATTTCTTACCGAATGGTTAATAATGAAATGGTGTTCCTATTTTCTAGGGCAGGGGTTACCAACCCATGTTACGCTTAAAATTGGGGTTATGGTGATGTCCGGTTGGAGCAGACGCAGGATGTAACAAGGTCATTTACAAATGTCTTGTCTGTCATATGAGAATGAACAAGATTTGCGTAGAGTTCAAAAATGCGAAATGCGATCGATAGAGGGTAATATCCGCACAGGCGCATTGCACAGTGGAAAATCTTATGATTTTAGACTAGTTCATTGCAGAAAGAAGAATTGCAGTTGTATCAATGTATCAGTTTAAAAACTTAAAGTTGTCCGATATCCATTACATATATGGCGCTGTGGGTCATTCGGTCTGGAGAGCCATGGTCTATTCTTTTTGCTGTACAAGGGATAATTAGATCGGAACCCCCTGCTTAAAGTCGATTCCGAATGGCTACGAACATTCAAATTAGCAGAGAGGACACGCTGCGGATGGAATGCAGAAAAACGCAAGTACTTTCAGTGCTGCAATTGTTCTTCCTAATTCTAATGGTCGAATTCAACGCTTTGGGGATAATCCGTAATGGTACTCTCAATACATGTACTGTTTGAACATCGTAAGGTTGTAATGTCTACAACAGTAATACTGGAGTAGTGTACACCCAACATGCATTCGAATACTCAAACTTGATTGAAGGTTCGTCTCAAATTGACGTAGCACATCTTATCAATAGCAGATAAGCGTATAATGTGCCTCCTACCAATATCACCACTTACTTAGAAAGCTCGTCTCACGTAATAAGACATACAATTATCCAAACAAGATATGATATTAGTTTCAGCGTCATTCAAGGTGAGCGCATTCATCGCTTTTTCAAGTGCGGTACCACAAATATAATTCATACCTAATTTTTCTAACACCTCAACGAACATAGTGGAGCTTTCTGCTATTCAACGGACCTGCCAACTTTGCCCTCTGACGGTCGGAGTTTGCCTATTTGATCATAGATTCTTATATAAAGTTTGTTCCTCATATGAAAAATAGGACCATTTGAGAAAGATTGTATACATACATATATATATATATATATATATATATATATATATATATATATATATATATATATATATATATATATATATATATATATATATATATATATATATATATATATATATATACATATATATATATATATATATATATATATATATATATATATATATATATATATATATATATATATATATATATATATATATATATATATATACATATACATATAAGGCTTAAACGTTTTAGGCACGTAATTTTGAGGGAGACAGCAGACATTATTTGATTTGCTGGGGCTAGACTAGGCAAACTTCCCCCCTTTAACCAACTATCAAATATTCCAAAACAAACTTCACGAAATTAGTCATAATCAAGAATCCCTTAAAACATCAATTTGTTCCAATACATACGAAAATCAGTACAATACTTCAACACGTCCGTACAAGTCAAAAACAGTCACTGAGATGCCGTCTAATTATGCCACCCAAATGTAGAGAGAACGCTTAGGCAGCATTTCGCCAGCATTCAGGACTGATTCCAGGGCGTAATATATGTATCTATCTATCTATCTATCTATCTATCTATCTATCTATCTATATATATATATATATAATATATATATATATATATATATATATATATATATATATATATATATATATATAATAGTATAAATAGCATATATATGTATATATATGTATATATATGTATGTATATAGATATGCTATATATGTATGTATATATATATGTATATATATGTATATATAGACTAGTTCATTGCAGAAGGAAGAATTGCAGTTGTATCAATGTATCAGTTTAAAAACTTAAAGTTGTCCGATATCCATTACATATATGGCGCTGTGGGTCATTCGGTCTGGAGAGCCATGGTCAATTCTTTTTGCTGTACAAGGGATAATTAGATCGGAACCCCCTGCTTAAAGTCGATTCCGAATGGCTACGAACATTCAAATTAGCAGAGAGGACACGCTGCGGATGGAATGCAGAAAAACGCAAGTACTTTCAGTGCTGCAATTGTTCTTCCTAATTCTAATGGTCGAATTCAACGCTTTGGGGATAATCCGTAATGGCACTCTCAATACGTGTACTGTTTGAACATCGTAAGGATGTAATGTCTACAACAGTAATACTGGAGTGTACACCCAACATGCATTCGAATACTCAAACTTGATTGAAGGTTCATCTCAAATTGACGTAGCACATCTTATCAATGGCAGATAAGCGTATAATGCGCACCTTACCAATATCACTACTTACTTAGAAAGCTCGTCTCACGTAATAAGACATACAATTATCCAAACAAGATATGATATTAGTTTCAGCATCACTCAAGGTGAGCGCATTCATCGCTTTTTCAAGTGCGGTACCACAAATATAATTCATACCTAATTTTTCTAACACCTCAACGAACATAGTGAAGCTTTCTGCTATTCAACGGACCTGCCAACTTTGCCCTCTGACGGTCGCAGTTTGCCTATTTGATCATAGATTCTTATATAAATTTTGTTCCTCATATGAAAAATAGGACCATTTGAGAAAGATTGTATACATGCATATATATATATATATATATATATATATATATATATATATATATATATATATATATATATATATATATATATATATATATATATATATATATATATATATATACATATATATATATATATATATATATATATATATATATATATATATATATATATATATATATATATATATATATATATAATATATATATATATATATATATATACATATACATATAAGGCTTAAACGTTTTAGGCACGTAATTTTGAGGGAGACACCAGACATTATTTTCATTTGCTGGGGCTAGACTAGGCAAACTTCCCCCCTTTAACCAGCTATCAAATATTCCAAAACAAACTTCACGAAATTAGTCATAATCAAGAATCCCTTAAAACATCAATTTGTTCCAATACATACGAAAATCAGTACAATACTTCAACACGTCCGTACAAGTCAAAAACAGTCACTGAGATGCCGTCTAATTATGCCACCCAAATGTAGAGAGAACGCTTAGGCAGCATTCCGCCAGCATTCAGGACTGATTCCAGGGCGTAATATATGTTATCTATCTATCTATCTATCTATCTATCTATCTATATATATATCTACACACACACACATATATATATATATATATATATATATATCTATATATATATATATATATATATATATGCATATATATGTATATATATGTATATATATGTATATGTATATATATATATATATGTATATATGTATGTATATATGTATGTATATATATATGTATATATATATATATATATATATATATATATATATATATATATATATACGTATATATATGTATATATGTATGTATATATGTATATATATATATATATATGTATATATATGTATATATATATATATATATATATATATATATATATATATATATATATATATATATATATATATATATATGTAAGGAATATTCTCAGGGGTTTTCAAAACTTAAATCAAGAACTAAAAATTCCCGCGTCATTTTGCATTCCCCTTTTCACCTAACCTAAATTGACCACTGGGGCTGTAGTTTACGCTCTCAGAGAAGGGGCCTAACCAATTATAACTCTACATGGCCCTAGCAGACAATTTAGGAAATTTCGAAAGAAAAAGGAGATGCACGATGTTGTTGGACAGATATTTTTCCAACAGATATTGACTCAGGTGTTAAGGGTTTGGTACAGACTAGCTGACTCTTCAGTTTGTTCTGTCCCTAGGATAAAATGTGAACCCATCCTCCAACGTAATTCTAATAAAGGTCTTTAGTTAAAACGGTATCAGTTTTATGGCCATGACTGCAACCACCCATCGAGAAGTCTGTCACATTACACGCACACACACATATTTATTTATTTATTTATTTATTTATTTATTTATATGTGTGTGTATGTGTCCAGTAAAAATATACCTCACCAATCACACGATATATTTACCCATATTTTTTTTCAGTTGTCAGAGCTAGCTTGGCAATGCAACTTTATTGCCGACATGCCAGTCATGCAGTTTAATTTTGCATACTAATACATCTTCGATAACAATATACATGAATAAATCATAAAAATACGTAATTATAGATATTAATGATATACGTACAATTTACAAAGCTACGTAGTTTTTAAATAAAGGCATCATCTCTTGGCTACTCCTTTTAACAACAACTGCTTTCAAACATTATAAAATAATATCAAATTTGAGATGGACATTTCAAACTTTTTAAATTTTTTTAAAATAAAGACCAAGAAAGTAAAAGAGAATATACATAAAAATTTAAAAATACACACACATACACTTCTATGCGGCAAAATAGTGGAAAAATTCGAACTGAAAAGTAAGAAATCCTTTTTTCTTCTGCTAGCAAATAATTAAATTAAATGGCTTTCAATTGATCATTTAATTCAGGAGAAAATATGCAAGCGGTGAAAGGTTAACACCTATATACGTAGATTAAATGTTGGTCAGCGGAAGTTATAACTTATTTTCTGTTTTTTGTTTCAGTGCCTCTGCCTTTCGGCGACGCAACTGTTGCAAGAGGTTGCCTGTTTGGGGCCCGTAATCGACCCCGAGGTGAGGGCTCGCCTAGAAGAGAAGGTCATCTCTTCCATGTCTCTCAAAGACATCGAGACGATGGTGGAGAACGACGAGCGGGTTGTTAACGCCCCCAAGTCCAAGTTCATCATCATTCCAAAAGGAAAGAAGCCGGGTGAAGCCAGGGATGCTTTCGTCATCGAGAGGAAGCCAACCAGCAGCAAGTCCGACAGGCGGGGCGACTATAGGTTCGCACAGCTGAACTTCGACAGGTACGAACCCGAACAACTGAAGTACGAGCCTGACCACAGGAGGTACGAGCCGGCTTATGGGCTGGACACCGAAGTCCATCGCAGATACGAACCAGCTTTCGACTTCGAATTCGGGCCGAGGTCGGATGATGGCTTCCCATCAATGTTCCAAGTGTCGGACCTGGAGTCGGCCCATTCCACACCCGTGAGACAGTTCTACGAGTCAATCGTCCAAAGTGTTATGGGCAAACAAAAGTTCGGAGTTGCAAGGGATCCGTTCACAGTCCTCGACATCGCCGCGAGCGAAGCAGAGCCGAGTTACGCACCGAGGTTCGACTACGACGCCTATTCCAAAGATTCCACGGCCACCAAATTGGAAGGTAATTTCAACCACACGAAAAGCCCCCTTCTACAGCGTTTTGTTTTTCATAGCTATATTATATCTAAATAAAAAAAAGTTTAATTTAACATCGGAATTAAATGTTAATTCGCTAGGCAATAAGTATGTTTTTTGAGAGTTATTCCTAATGTTATTATTTAATCGCGAAGTATTCTTTTTGTGAATCCCAACTTTCGATGGATAATTATTACTGAAAGATTTTTACTTAACAAAACAGACTGCCCATGTGCTATATCCCTAGAGTGCATTGTATTCTGTTTAATTTAGGTGACATAGAAAATTAATATTTATGAAGTCATTGTACATACATGTAAGAAAACCTTCGCTTTGAAACTTTAATTCTGATAATCTCTAAATTAATTTTGACTAGTTTTGGTGTGTAACGTCAGTACGTCTGTGATCTCGCAAAACTCAAAAGCGTTTAGCCATAGAATGTTTAAATTTTATATTTAGAACTGTTGTAAGTTACTAGTTGCTCACTTCCCTTTTTAATTACAATTCACACTCTATATAACGAAGATTTGAATATAACGTGCATTAACGCTTCTGGTCATCGACAGATGAGAGTGCTTGAGTTCTACAGCAATACAGCAGAAATATATTGACATATTCACATGCATCTGAAACAATAGAATTTTAAACAATTGAAACAATGTTTGTTAAGTCTATTACAAAAAAATAATAATAAATAAATAAATATCTATTTTTTGCAAAGAAAAATTTTGGATTTTAACTATTTTATTATTTTGTGGTAAGAAGTATTGTAATCGCGAAATTTTTCTGCAAATACAGAAAAATCTTAGCATAACGATATTAACAATTGCCGGTCACAGCCTGATAGCAGTACTTAAAGCTTTACTCAAACAAAACTGTTGTACACGTCAGATTTTTATTAAAACTGAATACTTTGTTCCATCATATATTTTATGGTTTAGTTGACAAGAGCTAAAGTACAAACTTTAGTAATTAACTTAAAACTCTCATAGATAGTCGTTACTGAACATATTACACTGAAAGTGTTACATCCGACCCGAAAACGACTGTTTAGAGTAAGCTGTAGTAAACAAAATTCGTAAATGTTGATTGATTTGTTCCTATCGGTAATAAAATTGATTGCAAAGTTATAATCTCTAAATCAATTTTGACTAGTTTTGGTGTGTAACGCCAGTACGTCTGTTATCTCGTAAAACTCAAAAGCGTTTAGCCATAGAATGTTTAAATTTTATATTTAGAACTGTTGTAAGTTACTAGTTACTCACTTCCCTTTTTAATTACAATTCACACTCTATATAACGAAGATTTCAATATAACGTGCATTAACGCTTCTGGTCATCGACAGATGAGAGTGCTTGAGTTCTACAGCAATACAGCAGAAATATATTGACATATTCACATGCATCTGAAACAATATAATTTTAAACAATTGAAACAATGTTTGTTAAGTCTATTACAAAAAAAAAATAATAAATAAATAAATATCTATTTTTTGCAAAGAAAAATTTTGGATTTTAACTATTTTATTATTTTGTGGTAAGAAGTATTGTAATCGCGAAATTTTTCTGCAAATACAGAAAAATCTTAGCATAACGATATTAAACATTGCCGGTCACAGCCTGATAGCAGTACTTAAGCTTTACTCAAACAAAACTGTTGTACACGTCAGATTTTATTAAAACTGAATACTTTGTTCCATCATATATTTTATGGTTTAGTTGACAAGAGCTAAAGTACAAACTTTAGTAATTAACTTAAAACTCTCATAGATAGTCGTTACTGAACATATTACACTGAAAGTGTTACATCCGACCCGAAAACGACTGTTTAGAGTAAGCTGTAGTAAGCAAAATTCGTAAATGTTGATTGATTTGTCCCTATATGTAATAAAACTAATTACAAAGTTATATCGACAAAATTGGGTTAAGTATTTATTTTATGATATTTGATTGATTTGTCCCCATTAGAAACAAAATGTGTTACAGTTATATAGACAAAATAGGTTTACGTTTAAATCGTTTGTTGCTATATTTCAGTGTCGCGTTGATGGTCAATTATCCCGTGGGCTGCAACTTATGATATTTACAATGGATTTCAGCATAAAAAAGTTTACGAGTTAGAGTCGCGGTAGCTCAGTCGGCAAAGGCAACGCTCTCGCTACTGAAGAGTTAGGGGTTCGGAGCCCGAGATTGCCTAAGATCCGCAATGTTTGTTGAAGGTGACTGGGGCACGCAAAATATGCTCGTGGTCATAAAGTCTTCTAAGTTCTCAATCAACATTTCTGGGGGTGCCAACCCCTAGACCAGGGATGGGCAAACTACGGCCCGCGGGTCAACTCCAGCCCGCCGGAAGGTTTTATCCGGCCCGGGGATAGAATTTTAAGTTGCCGGTCCGAGGAAAATTAAAAGAAATATATATTTATATATTATATATCCATCTCCTTTTCTACTTTGCTTAATTATTATATCCCAAATTTATTATCTCACGCCCAGAAGATCAGCGGTATAGTTGCTTCTTATATGTGAACAAGTGTATTCAACTTTGAACCTTAGAAAGAATAACTTCAGAAGTAGACTGACAGACGAGCATTTAGCATCGTTCCTTAAAATCAGTACATCTCACTTCGAACTGCTCAGTATAAGGAACTCTCAAAAATGAAATCGCAATTTCATTCAACTCTTTAACGTATTTAAACCGTTAGGTACTTGTATATTGTTTTTTAAATTTTAGAAAAATTTATCTAAACCCGCCAAATGTATTTTCTTTCGATTTTTGGCCCGAGGCCGAAAAAGTTTGTCCATCCCTGCCCTAGACGTACAGATCTACAGGCCAAGCCTATAGGTCTTCTGATTGGTCCCTGCTTCAAAATTACGAGGACCTACTTGAGCATAACTCATACTTTCACTCTTGAGGTGGTCGTTGAAACGAAAGGCGCACTCCTTTGCCTTAAATCGAGTAGCCTCCGGTTCAATCGTGCTTGGTTTGACCAAGTAGCATATGATAACAACTAATTAAGTTTACTAATTAACAATGTTCGTGAGTGAACTACCCAGTTAAATGATTTTGGACTTCTGATTCCTGAAAACTCTACAACAGTGGCTCTCAAATATTTTATTCCCCGGAACGCTTTTTTTAACCACATACGGAGCAAACAGAATCTCTGAATTACTATTACTTACGGACAAACTAAGGCTTTTCTGGTGTATTAATTACTATTATAATTTGGCAGGAGAAAAATTAGAAAATGAATTTATGGATTTGTTTTTAAATTTCGATGGAAGTTAAAAATTTTTCGCGGAAGCTCTGGAAGTTCATTGCGAAATTTTAGGGTTCCGAGGAACATACTTTGAGAAATCCTATTTTACAGCATCTCAACGTTGGAAAGTAAGGAAGTTTCAGATCAAATTCAGATCAAGAGCATTTTGATAATTTTAGTTTTTAAAAATAAAACAATTGAAACAATTTTAAAGTGTAACTTCCTGTGTTTGAGTTACAACAATTTTAGTGTGTAATCTCCTTGTGAACGCATTAGTAGTAACCTTCGCTAAAAGTGAACTCTAAGCATTTGTGGACTTATTGTGCTTACGTAAGAAACTAGTGTCTATTTTTACTATTTATGAATGCTACTTTATTTCGCTCCTTGCCTGATACTACTACCACTTACTCTTGCTTAATCAAGATTGTGGACTACTTAGCAATTGCGCAGAGCTTTAATGAAAAATTTTCAGTTCATACTGAGAATTTTTACAGAATTGAGTTATTTTTACGAATGTTGACTATCCTATCGTTAAATCGTTAATTATTCATTATTTTAAATACTTATCTTAAGTTAAGAAAGTAGATTTTCAAATATATATATATATATATATATATATATATATATATATATATATGTGTATATATATATATATATATATAACCAAAATAAATAAATACATTTTATGACCGTCTTTATAATTTTAAATTTCTATAAAATTTCTATTGGAATAGTTTGCATTTATTTAATAAATACAATATTTTAAACTACTTTTTCGGTTGTATGTATACCTATAGAGATATAAACTATTTCACAAAATTTGTTTATATTAATGCAACTGACTAAACGTTAAAGTTCTTCCAGGAAAGCCATACTGGAAAGACGCACCCGAGAGGAGAGACGAGTCAGTGGACGAGAATGGTTGCAGAACTGTTGTGAAGAGAATCGTAGACCCCGAAGGCGAGAAGTCCGATGCCAAGAGCGTCGTTATTACAAAGGAGTGTGAATATCCCACTCTCAACGGACCCGACGCAAAAATCGCTGAAGCCAAGCCATTCAGGCTACAGACATCGAGATACGACGATTCTCCGGTATCCGGTTTCTCTAGCGACGACGATTCGTACGAAAAGACGCGCCCCAGCGAGTTGGACACGAAGCAGACCGAGGCACGAGACCCCCTCCAACCTGATTACATCGACACCATGCTGGAGAAACATTTCAAAAGCTTCTCCAACCCGCTGACATCTTTCCGAGGGTTCCAAGACAGATTCAAGCTCCGTATGCCTGACACGTTCAAGAACATCAAGCCAACAGTCGACGTCCAAGCTTATGAATACTCCAACCCCAAGTCCGGATTCGATGAGAAAGATTCCAGCGATGACAGTTCTTACGAACATCGCAGCAATTACGAATATCCCCAGCGCCAGGTAAAACAGGACTATTCCAATGACAGACCAGAAGAAAAGTCTTCTGATGACGGGAAGGAACCGAAGATGTTGAAAAAGAGCTTTGCCTACTATCGAAAAGATAACCCCAAATCCAACCCTGATGACCACCAATACGCTGAGGAATACGCCCATGGCAACTACAGAAGTTTCTCGTCCAGTTATGACAGCGAGAAGGATGGACCTAAGAAGAAAGAGTAAACCTCTCTGATAAATGAATGAATGCTAAAAGAGCTTTTGAACTTTCTATACTGATTTTTTTTTCTTTTAGTCACTTTATTCTTTTCACCCTTAAAAACTTAACTAATCAAAGATGGGTTTTGTATAAACGTCAGCTGTAACTTTGAATGACATTATTTGATGCATCCTTGAAGACATTTTGCTTGTTGGGAATCCTCAGGAAGGTGTTTTGGGAAGTTTAATTTGCAGATAAGGATTTCTCCCATTTATCAAAGCTTTAGGGGTTTGAAATGTG
>CM063505.1:157928683-157941183 GCA_032207245.1 Pardosa pseudoannulata
CAGCTTGAACATCATGCCTTTTAAAAGTTTAACCATACTGGAAGAAATAATGATTTATAATTTCCTTTTTGTTTTTTCTTTTTTATTATAATTAATTTTTTGATTTCTATTAGATAATTTATTTATTGTTTTTTTTTTTTTTATACTTTATCTTTTAAATCTTAATTGTTTTATTTTTATATATTTCTTTATATATTATATATATATTATATAAAATTATATATTATTTAATATATATTATTATATAATATAATTATATAACGAAAACTCATCCATATCTCAAAAAGTTTTTTTTAACTGCAAAAGCTCTTGATTCTACATCATTATCTTCCATTATACACAGATGTATGAGATTGGAGCCTTAAATAATTATAAAAAGATAAAGTAACGTACTCCAAAAAGTAAAGTTTAAAAAAAAAAGATGTTTAATTTGTGTTTTGCTACGAAACCACTGTCCGTTAAAGGGAAAGAGTATTGGTCTGCTGCACGTCCTCAGCTACTATAATACTAGTTTCACATTTTTGGAATAGCTTTAAGGCCTTGAGAGGCCAAGAAGTGACTGAAGTTACAGTTCAATTTGAAACGCAGTGTAGTGCTTTTGCTTCTCTGAATGCAGTCGCTTGATTTGAGTCATTCTAGTTAAGCGTGACAAAAAGAAAAACACTCGAAAGATATTTTAGTGAACAGCAAGGTGCGGTGGGAGGGAGAAATTTAAAGATCATAAAAACATATTTTATGTACTTCACTAATTTTTTTTTTTTGACTTATTATTATTATATCTTTTTTTCCCCGAAAATAACTTGCAAACCAACTGTGAGTAATCAAAGTAACTGATTTTCATTTCTAGCTTTGAGTACGAAAACCTTTGAATCGACGTGATTCGTGATTTGAAAATTAGCCCCCTCCTCTACTGGCAAAAATTCTGGCTTTGCCATTAGTCAAAAATATCCAACTCCGAGATTCGAATTGCAGGTTGTTTGGGGCACTTTAGCTGGAAGCTGTATCCCCCGTCTTGAAACTTATTAGTTCATTTAGGGTGAGCATCCGGAATTGTCAGTTCATTTATGGGATTACACATATACATAAAGTTAACATTACATGAAAGGTAAAAATACAATTTGACCCTAGGCAGCAAATAAAAATAGTAAAGTGGTAAAGGGAGAAAGTTCTAATAAGAGAGTAGAAAGTTTAAAAGGGATAGAGAGTTTTTATAGTGATGCAAGCATCATCTTTTAAAATTTTAATCAGTTTTTTTTTTGGGGGGGGTTATAGTTTTTAATTTATTTTGTGTGTGTGTGTACAAACGTACACAAAAACAAAATAATAAAAATAAAAGAAGGAAGTTTAATAAGATAGTGGAAAGGAAGAACGAAATGGAGAGGTGATAGAGTGCTAATTTGAGGAGGAATAGCAAGCGTCATTGTGGCGCTTGCTATTCCTCCGAGATTGGCTTTAAAGGCTTTACAGGTGATGTGGCAACTGGACCATATGGGCCGAGCCCTTCAATCCAGAGGCTTCTGTCAGTAAGCACAAAAATGACAACGAGCGAAAAATAAACACATAAAAGAGCAAAGAGACAGAAGGGTGGAATCTCCGAGATTGAGACTTCCGTAAGTCCGAAATAAACTTTTTTTTTTTTTTTAAATTATGTTGGTTTGTTTTCACGTGTTGACAATACCTTAAAAACAAAACGAGTCAAGTGGATGAAATTTGGCTTGCGGTCTTTTAAAATTTTACCTACTTAGCTCGTTATGATTTTAAGGTACACATAAACAAATATAAATCTACAAACAAAATTTTTGAGCAAGCAATATTGCTTGTTTTTGTGAAATATCGGCACGAGATACCTCTTATTGAATATCTTCCCCAAGGCAAACCCCAACTAGCACGTACAACTGTAGTCATTTTTAACATATTAATTTTTTTAATGAAATTCTATGGGAAAACTGCTTTGACATTTGCATGAATGGTGCAAAAAATATAGAAGAATCCATCTGGTTTTGTAGCTCGCATAAATAAAGTTGCAAGGAACTGTACTAGTAGTCAATATATGCTTCACAGAAAAATTCTTTGAAAAATTGCCTAAATATTTAAAGTTCACCCTAGAAGATGTAAGGTGGTGTATCTAGTAGTAATAATTGAATTTACTTTATGTTAATTTAGTTTGATCATGTAAATTTATGTTAATTATAGTTCCTAATTTTCTGCGGGCCTTCAAAGTCTGGAAGTTTCCAAAACTGTATATGAGCAGGGATTCCTTCAGTTACGGGAAAATAAAATCTTGAGCGTTTTCATTGAATTCGCCACGTTCACTTCATCTACGCTACAATATACTGGAACGTTTATTGAACTTAAAGCTGAAGTACGTGCTTTTTTACTGAGAACCTTTTTTATTTAGAAGATCGATTATTCTATAACTAGCATTTAGCCCGTCGTATGACAGGATCAGTAAAATTTTTAATTTTCCAGAATTCTAAAGTACCTTGTGAGGCAGGTAAAAAAACGGTTTGCTTTTTGGCTGAGAATTATCTCGTACACGCTCAATTCTCGTACACGTCACACACATGTTTATCTTCATACTCCTCTAAAGTCTCCCGATACTGTGAATGCAGTTTAGAATCACGTTGAATTCATTTAGTCAACCGTGTGGTTATGTATAAAAAACAAACACACAAACTAACAAATTTCTTAATCTTCAAAGATATATAACTCAAACAATAGATATTTATTAGTCCTTGAAATAGACTCTTAGACTATTATAAAAATAATTTGGTGTTAAAAAAAAAAAAAAAAAAAAAAAAAAAAAAAAAAAAAAATGATTTAAAGGCTTTAAAGGGAATGTGGCAACTGGACCATATGGGCCGAGCCCTTCAATCCAGAGGCCTCTGTCAGTAAGCACAAAAATGACAACGAGCGAAAAATAAACACATAAAAGAGCAAAGAGATAGAAGGGTGGATTCGTGAGTTCATAACACAAAACTAGAGAGTAGAGAGTTTAGGGATAGAAAAGCATAAAATATTTTTGTGGCCAGTGACATCGGTACGAAAAAAAGCCAAAAATAATGAATAATAATGATCAAAGTCGAAAAAATTAAAAATTAAAAAAAAGATAAAAAATAAATGTTTTAAAAATAATAAATTGCATTAAAAATCCGAAAAGGGCCTAAATAATAATACTTAAACATAAAAATAATTTTTATTAATTTAGATTAAGTTTTATAAATTTTTGTGAAACCGATGATTAAATTTAAAATGTATGGATGTATTCAGCACCAATGAGAAAATAGTGGCATTTATATGAAATCTTTAATTTGGGATTAGTTGTGTATGCAGCCATGTACTGGATTGTTTTTCAACAAATAAAATCTTTCTATCAGAGTTAAACTGCGAAGTAGAAAATAAACAATATGAGGATGTTACCCAAAATCTTGACTCTCTCAGTGATTCTGTGGATCAATATTTTCAATAAGCAACACAAAAATTAAAAAAAAATATATAAGTCAAACTTTTGTTGGTATAAAAAACAAATATTTTTTTTTAAATAAGTAACTTTGATGATTGTTGTACTGACACCGGACTGTTAATTTCTGTATAAAACAGTGAACGTATATAATTCTTGTGCTTTTGAAAATAAAATATCCATCATTATCAGAAGAGGTTCATTTTGTGCTGTACAATTTGCAACGATCTATATTTGTGGAACTATCTTTTTTTCACATGCTTTAACGAAAATTAAACACCAGAATATGTTGTATGTAGATCATCATTATATGAGAATAAACTTTCTTTAGTGCACTTAATTTTAAATTTTTCGATTTTGATCATTATTAATTAATATTTTTGCTTATTTCGTACGGATGTCACCGGCCGCAAAAATATTTTATGTTTTCTATCCCTAAACTCTTACTCTCTAGTTATTGTGCTATGAAAAAAATTCTATTTTTGCTCTTTTATGTGTTTATTTTTCGCTCGTTGTCATTTTTGTGCTTACTGACAGAAGCCTCTGGATTGAAGGGCTCGGCCCATATGGTCCAGTTGCCATATCTTTAAAGTTTAAAGCAGGGGTAGGCAACGCGGCTCCCGAGGGCGCCATGGCGCCCCCGATCGATTTTTAATGCGCCCTCTCTGAACTAATGTAAATGTATGATAGCCAGAGCGATTTACTTACTCTTGTCAAACGGCGATATACAGCAAGTATTCAATACAGTTCAGGACATTCAAATGCAAGTTAGTGTTGTTGAAATCCCATCTATTGAAAAAATCATTATCACATATCCCAAATATAAAATATACTTTTTTTAGAGTTTAAATTTGAATAGCGAAAATTTTACTGCTACATCATATTTAGAAATTATAGATAAGCTAATAGAAGAGTTTACTTCTAGATTTGACGATTTTGCAGCATTAGAACCCGTTCTAAGATTTTTCATAAATCCATCTGTTACTGAAGATGATTTTGAATTTAGTTTCAGTGTACGAGCTACATAATATAAGACCTAGAATTAGAAATAATAAACTTGCAAAGTGATATTATTTTAAAAGCGCATAGTAATGATAAAAGTTTTGGAACTTAGTCGATAAAATAAGTATCCTATTTTAAGGAAATGTGCGCTAAAATTTATTCATATTGTGCAACATACAATTGCGAGTCTTTGTTCTCAAATATGAAAATTTGAAATCAAATACAGAACAAAGATAATGACTCACATAGATAATTGTTTAAAACTCTAAATATATCCCCATTATAGAAATTAGCTGAAAATATGAAAAGTTTCACACTGAATTATATGTATCATTATGCATGACACCAACAAAATAAAGTTATAAAAAATCTGTTTTTTTTAATGCATATTTATACCTGTTGATTATCTAAAATATTCGGTGATTTAAATTTATTTTGGCCTTAAGGACAATCAGGTTGCCGATGCTTTAAAGCCTAGTGCACTTAAATGTTATTGGCTTATTTTCGTCTGTTTCTCTAGCTAACTTTAAAAGCATTTTTTTCTATGTTAAGTTGTAATTTTAATTTGCATTGATTTGCGCTTAGGTGAATTATTTGTCCTTAAATTTTAATTAATAATATCATTTTTTATCCTGAACTCTTTTTCCTTTTTTCCTTATGTTTCGATCACGCAATAATAGTAAATAATGTCCACTATTTAATGTTTATGGGCATTTGTTTGTTATTGGCTAAAAATTGGTAATAATATCAAGCTTTAAAGACCTATGTGACAGTCAAAAACAAAGCCATTCATTCAAGTGATACTTTTAATTAATGTTTCATTTTACTTGTATCATTTCATTAAAAAAAATCCTTGCTTCCACATCATCTTCTGGTATTACATTTTTATACTGCTTTATGTTGTTTAGATTTTATGTTTATGTCTTAGCAATAATTCATAACAGATCTTTAGTCTCACCCTAAGAAATATTTATACAGGGGTTCCGTTGTAATGTAGCAGTATATGGTAAGAAAAAAGTTCCGTGGAATAAAAATTCAAGAACCACTGACCTATGTGACAGTCAAAAACAAAGCCATTCATTCAAGTGATACTTTTAATTAATGTTTCATTTTACTTGTATCATTTCATTCAAAAAAAATCCTTGCTTCCACATCATCTTCTGGTATTACATTTTTACACTACTTTATATTGTTTAGATTTTATGTTTATGTCTTAGCAATAATACATAACAGATCTTTAGTCTCACCCTAAGAAATATTTATACAGGGGTTCCGTTGTAATGTACGAGTATATGATAAGAAAAAAGTTCCGTGGAATAAAAATTCAAGAACCACTGACCTATGTGACAGTCAAAAACAAAGCTATTCATTCAAGTGATACTTTTAATTAATGTTTCATTTTACTTGTATCATTTCATTAAAAAAATCCTTGCTTCCACATCATCTTCTGGTATTACATTTTTATACTGCTATTGTTTCGATTTTATGTTTATGTCTTAGCAATAATTCATAACAGATCTTTAGTCTCACCCTAAGAAATATTTATACAGGGGTTCCGTTGTAATGTAGGAGTATATGGTAAGAAAAAAGTTCCGTGGAATAAAAATTCAAGAACCACTGACCTATGTGACAGTCAAAAACAAAGCCATTCATTCAAGTGATACTTTTAATTAATGTTTCATTTTACTTGTATCATTTCATTAAAAAAAATCCTTGCTTCCACATCATCTTCTGGTATTACATTTTTATACTGCTTTATATTGTTTTGATTTTATGTTTATGTCTTAGCAATAATACATAACAGATCTTTAGTCTCACCCTAAGAAATATTTATACAGGGGTTCCGTTGTAATGTACGAGTATATGGTAAGAAAAAAGTTCCGTGGAATAAAAATTCAAGAACCACTGAACTATGTGACAGTCAAAAACAAAGCATTCATTCAAGTGATACTTTTAATTAATGTTTCATTTTACTTGTATCATTTCATTAAATCTTCAAAGATATATAACTCAAACAATAGATATTTATTAGTCCTTGAAATAGACTCTTAGACTTTTATGAAAATAATTTGGTGTTAAAAAAAAAAAAAAAAAAAAAAAAAAAGATGATTTAAAGGCTTTAAAGGGAATGTGGCAACTGGACCATATGGGCCGAGCCCTTCAATCCAGAGGCCTCTGTCAGTAAGCACAAAAATGACAACGAGCGAAAAATAAACACATAAAAGAGCAAAGAGATAGAAGGGTGGATTCGTGAGTTCATAACACAAAACTAGAGAGTAGAGAGTTTAGGGATAGAAAAACATAAAATATTTTTGTGGCCAGTGACATCGGTACGAAAAAAAGCCAAAAATAATGAATAATAATGATCAAAGTCGAAAAAATTAAAAATTTTGAAAAAAAAAATAAAAAATAAATGTTTTAAAAATAATAAATTGCATTAAAAATCCGAAAAGGGCCTAAATAATAATACTTAAACATAAAAATAATTTTTATTAATTTAGATTAAGTTTTATAAATTTTTGTGAAACCGATCATTAAATTTAAAATGTATAGATGTATTCAGTACCAATGAGAAAATAGTGGCATTTATAAGAAATCTTTAATTTGGGATTAGTTGTGTATGCAGCCATGTACTGGATTGTTTTCCAACAAATAAAATCTTTCTATCAGAGTTAAACTGCGAAGTAGAAAATAAACAATATGAGGATGTTACCCAAAATCTTGACTCTCTCAGTGATTCTGTGGATCAATATTTTCCTCATAAGCAACACAAAAATTAAAAAAAAATATATAGGTCAAACTTTTGTTGGTATAAACCACAAATATTCTACCCTTTTTTTCCGGAGGAATAAGTAACTTTGATGATTGTTGTACTGACACCGGACTGTTCAAACCCATTTCTGTATAAAACAGTGAACGTATCATAATTCATGTGCTTTTGAAAATAAAATATCCATCATTATCAGAAGAGGTTCATTTTGTGCTGCTACAATTTGCAACGATCTATATTTGTGGAACTATCTTTTTTTCACATGCTTTAACGAAAATTAAACACCAGAATATGTTGTATGTAGATCATCATTATATGAGAATAAAACTTTCTTTAGTGCACTTAATTTTAAATTTTTTCAATTTTGATCATTATTAATTCATATTTTTTGCTTATTTCGTACGGATGTCACCGGCCGCAAAAATATTTTATGTTTTTCTATCCCTAAACTCTCTACTCTCTAGTTATTGTGCTATGAACTCACGAATCCACCCTTCTATCTCTTTGCTCTTTTATGTGTTTATTTTTCGCTCGTTGTCATTTTTGTGCTTACTGACAGAAGCCTCTGGATTGAAGGGCTCGGCCCATATGGTCCAGTTGCCACACCACCTTTAAAGCCTTTAAAGCAGGGGTAGGCAACGCGGCTCCCGAGGGCGCCATGGCGCCCCCGATCGATTTTTAATGCGCCCTCTCTGAACTAATGTAAATGTATGATAGCCAGAGCGATTTACTTACTCTTGTCAAACGGCGATATACAGCAAGTATTCAATACAGTTCAGGACATTCAAATGCAAGTTAGTGTTGTTGAAATCCCATCTATTGAAAAAATCATTATCACATATCCCAAATATAAAATATACTTTTTTTAGAGTTTAAATTTGAATAACGAAAATTTTACTGCTACATCATATTTAGAAATTATAGATAAGCTAATAGAAGAGTTTACTTCTAGATTTGACGATTTTGCAGCATTAGAACCCGTTCTAAGATTTTTCATAAATCCATTCAATGTTACTGAAGATGATGTCCTTGAATTTAGTTTCAGTGTATTTCGAGCTACATAATATCGAAGACCTAGAATTAGAAATAATAAACTTGCAAAGTGATATTATTTTAAAAGCGCATAGTAATGATAAAATGTTTTGGAACTTAGTCGATGAAAATAAGTATCCTATTTTAAGGAAATGTGCGCTAAAAATTTATTCATATTGTGCAACATACAATTGCGAGTCTTTGTTCTCAAATATGAAAAATTTGAAATCAAAATACAGAACAAAGATTAATGACTCACATTTAGATAATTGTTTAAGGACCGGGAACTCTAAATATATCCCCAATTATAAGAAATTAGCTGAAAATATGGACACCTAAGTTTCACACTGAATTATATGTATCATTATGCATGACACCAACAAAATAAAGTTATAAAAAATCTGTTTTTTTTAAATGCATATTTATACCTGTTGATTATCTGTAAAATATGCGCCCTCGGTGATTTTCAAATTTAGTATTGCGCCCTTAAGGACAATCAGGTTGCCGACCCCTGCTTTAAAGCCTAGTGCACTTAAGGGTGTTTATTGGGCTTCACCCGGGTATTCGTCTGTTTCTCTAGCTAACTTTAAATTAGCATTTTTCTTCCTATGTTAAGTAGTAATAATTTAATTTGCATTGATTTGCGCTTAGGTGAATTATTTGTCCTTAAATTTTAATTAGTAATAACCTCAGTTTTTGTTATCCTGAACTCATTTTCTCTTATTCCTTATGTTTCGATCACGCAATTCCCAATAGTAAACGTAATGTCCACTACCTTTAATGTTCGATACCGGGCATTTGGGCCTTTGTTCCATTGGCTCCCTAAAAACTTGGGCCGAACGATGGCCGAATGGTAGAGCGCTGCTCTTCGGAACCGGAGTTCGTGGGTTCGAATCCCGCTGCTGGCATGGATGTTTGTAGCCGTTCGGAATCGGCTTTAAACTGTAGGTCCCGGTCTCATTAGCCCTCGTGTGCAAAACAGTAGACCGTAGCGCTCCAAACCAAACCAAACCAAACCAAACCTAAAAACTTGGATGCCAATGCCAATCCATCCAAGCTTTAAAGACCTATGTGACAGTCAAAAACAAAGCCATTCATTCAAGTGATACTTTTAATTAATGTTTCATTTTACTTGTATCATTTCATTAAAAAAAATCCTTGCTTCCACATCATCTTCTGGTATTACATTTTTATACTGCTTTATGTTGTTTCGATTTTATGTTTATGTCTTAGCAATAATTCATAACAGATCTTTAGTCTCACCCTAAGAAATATTTATACAGGGGTTCCGTTGTAATGTAGGAGTATATGGTAAGAAAAAAGTTCCGTGGAATAAAAATTCAAGAACCACTGACCTATGTGACAGTCAAAAACAAAGCCATTCATTCAAGTGATACTTTTAATTAATGTTTCATTTTACTTGTATCATTTCATTAAAAAAAATCCTTGCTTCCACATCATCTTCTGGTATTACATTTTTATACTGCTTTACATTGTTTAGATTTTATGTTTATGTCTTAGCAGTAATACATAATAGATCTTTAGTCTCACACTAAGGCATATATATTTATACAGGGGTTCCGTTGTTATGTACGAGTAAATGGTAAGAAAAAATTTCCGTGGAATAAAAATTCAAGAAACACTGACCTATGTGACAGTCAAAAACAAAGCCATTCATTCAAATGATACTTTTAATTAATGTTCCATTTTACTTGTATCATTTCATTAAAAAAAATCCTTGCTTTCACATCATCTTCTGGTATTACATTTTTATACTGCTTTATATTGTTTAGATTTTATGTTTATGTCTTAGCAATAATTCATAACAGATCTTTAGTCTCACCCTAAGAAATATTTATACAGGGGTTCCGTTGTAATGTACGAGTATATGATAAGAAAAAAAGTTCCGTGGAATAAAAACTCGGTAAACCACTGACCTTAAAGTTCACGAAACGCAAAATTTAAAAAAGAATTTCTGCCTCAAATTACTACCTTTTCATGTACTATCATTGTTCTTAGAGTACTACATCAATATAAAGTGATGTGATAGAAGTACTGCATATACAAAATCATAATATTTAAGATACCATTTTAAATGTTTGCTGACATACCTGTTACGAAACTCCGTGGATCAGGATAATCCAATTCAACAAATTGCGACGATTTTATCTCCTCAGAGCATTTAATCTGAAAAAATAGAAGACTTTCAGTTAGATGGAAGAAAGTCTGAGTGTGAATAAATATTTTGAAAATGTTATAAACTTCATTCACAGGACTACAAAATTAGGATCTCTGGGTCTCAGATATACAATGTCCTTTATTGCTTTAGAACAAGCTTTCAAATGATTCTAAATTTTAAAATTGTAGTTTGACTTTCGTTATGAGTAGTCTCTTCCTGTTTAAAAGCCTGATATTATGTCCTCCTACCTTTTCTTCAGACTAGACCAGTGGTCTGCAAACTTATTAGCCAAAGAGCCTAATATGAACATTACAACAATTTAAAAAACATTGGGAGCCAAATCTGCTTGTTTAGTAAAATTATTATTAATATAATTACTATTATAATTATTTAGTAATAAAAATATTCCAAATGTAGTTTTTTTCTAAAGATACCAGTACAAAATTATTATCACTGTTAAATTAATGAAAATAAAAATTTAAAAAAAAATATTTTTTAAATATACAATTTTATTAATATATGTAACTGCACTAAAAAGAAGAAGAAAAAAATTTTCCCATCATCAGAATAACAAAACTTTTAATATGACGAAAAATGGAAGAAAACTTCCAACGTTTGGACAAATAGAAGTTATCGAAAAATAGATTACAAATTTTGTACCGGAACCACAAACATACATAGTAGGTGTAATAGAATCGTATAAAAATACTTGTAAGATGTGAAGCTAGATTGAAAAATACAATTTTTAATAAGACAGGACTACGGCAGATACGGTAGATAAAAAAAAACTGTTTACACTGCAACTGCTGTCTTGCGATGCAATTTGTAACCCCCACTACTTTAGAAAAAGTATGCACGCTTGTGGTACCTTTGCATCACACCGCAATACGCCGCAAACATATAAACAATTTCAGCTTGTAGTTTGTACATGGTTTGTGTTTACGTTTACGAAAACTAATAAAATTAAACTCGATGTTCGTCACGTATTTTTACAACAATATAAAATTTTAATTACCTATCTATCTTTTAACTTAAACCAAAAATTATAAATGCTCTCGATTTACAGAAGAATTTTAATTTATCAAAATAAGATGTAATTTTTTTCTTACCAAGTTTTTTTTTAAAGGAAAATATTATTGCGTCTTCCTTGGATTTTTGTGCCAGAGCCGCACTTAAGGAGCCAAAGAGCCACATGCGGCTCTGGAGCCGCACTTTGCCGACCACTGGACTAGACAAAAATTGTCTCGTTAAAAAATATTTTTAACTGTTCTATAATATTTACTGTATTACGGTAAATATTTCATCATTGTTCGATAATATTTACCGTATTACGGTAAATATTATCGAACAGTTCCTAAACTATGTCTTCACTAATTTCTCTAGAGAAGAATAAGTGTCAAGATTCAAGCAAGGGTTTCAAGTATACCGATCAGACAAAGTTTTATAAATGTCTATTTAAGTACGTTCTAGCTCTTAGAAAATTGTATCTATTCCCAATACATTCATACACATAGGAACGTGTTAACTTCTGTAAATACAAATTTATAATAAATTAAAAAAAAATACTTGCGATTGAAATTTTAAGAAATTTTTAAAACTATTCTACCACAGCAACAGCAATATATCAATATCTAAAAGATGTACAGCGTGGAATTATTGTAAAACTTGTACCTCAGAACATATACGAAATTGCGCAAGAAATATAAAAAAATCTGGCAACACACCCAAGTTTCATTATTGAGGCTATATTCACTGATATTTTTATAGTGTAGGTGTAAATCATACGATAGACCTGAACTAATTGATATTTTAATGTAAAAGCTTCAACAAGCATCAGCCGAAGGATGACACTTATTGGCTCAAAGATTATTCAAATATATAAACAGTAGCTGAAATCTAAAGCTGCAAACCATTACAAAATCCTGTCACTGAGTTTTAAGCCCTACCAGGGTTGCATAATTGGGCAAACACCTGAAAATTATTCAACATGATGTAAAGACGCCATACACAAATCATGTAAGATGAATTTTTGGTAATATAAGAAAGCTTAATCGTCA
>CM063505.1:157948683-157963683 GCA_032207245.1 Pardosa pseudoannulata
AATATTTGAAATGGAATTGTTAAATATTACTTTAGCTTTTTAGAAAATTCAATCCCCTGGTGTAATATTCCTGATACTTTTTAAAATTTTAAACTGATGGAGAATTGTACCTAATAATTATTATTTACTCAGAGTAGTTTGTTCGGTGCGCCTTAGCTGTGCAGCTGTATCCCCCATCGTTAGAATGATTTGTCTCTAGCAGGGTGTGCATCAGGAAATGGATTTACGTTAAGTACACAAACAATTTAAGATTAAAAATTACATTAAATGTTAAAAACAATAGGCCCTTGATAGCAAATAAAAGTCATGAAAAGGGGTTAAGTAATTAGAAGAGTAGGAAGTTTAAAAAAGATAGATATTTATGTAGATGCAAGCATCAATTTTATAAAATTTTATAAAGGTTTTAATAATTTAATAATTTTTTTTTATAATAATAATAGAAAAAAAAAAGAGAGGGAAAGAAATTAAGGATAGGGGAAAAGGAAGGATGAAATGATAGTTAAGAAAAGCTAACTTGAAATGAGGATATGCAAGAGTCATTGTGGCGCCATCTAAATTTGGCGTGAGGAATTATTATTTACAAAGAAAAAAAAATTATTAATGAAACTCACTTTGTGCTGTAAATCTGGTTCGCACAGTATGTCAGAATATTTTAAATTTTTTTAAAAGAAAGCTCTCAGTTTTCGCTCAATATAAAAAAGTTCTTGAGCCGCCATGATTATTTAAAATGTTAGGATTTTCATCTCTCTTCTTAACTTTACTCTTTACACAACCCGAACGCGCGGCCATCCGATAGATGGCGCCACAGAACCTGATCCGAGCGTTTGCGTCATCAATTTTAAGCTAAACTTAATTTTTAACTTTTATTTTTTCATTTTATTTTCTTTTCTTAAATTAAGTTAATTCAATTCTTATTTTATCTTAACTTCATTTCACATTTATCTTACTGCTTTGATAGTATATTTCTTAATTAAAAAAATTATAAAATTATAAAATAAAATAAAAATCCTTTGCTATCCTTAAACTCTCTATTATTAACTATCCCTAAACTTTCTTTTAGTATTTTTATATTTTATTGTATTTATTTATTACTTTTAAGGGCCTAGTATTGTCTATTTAATTTTAATGTAAACTAAAGACCTGTATTTATAATTTATTACTTATCACTTTAATGACTGGACACTCATCATAAATTTAATAGCCTCACAACAGGGGATAAGGCCTTCGGCCAAGGAACCCCATTCTACACTCCAATTAGTTCGAGGAATATAAAAAAGCTCTTATTTTTTTTAGAAACAAAGTAAATTCAGCAAAACGAATTAAATAATAATTGAGGACATATACTGAAAATTCCATGCATTTGCGATAATAATTAAACAAGATATAATAAGACCAAAAATAAGAATAAAAAAACTTCCATTTAAAGTCTATTTAAGGTGATGTGTACCTTTGATCTCAAACATAAATTGGAAGCAAAATATTCATATTTAAAAAAGTTATATGGATTAAAACGTAAAATGTTTAAAATTTTTAACTTCAATTAAATGTACTGTACAAATAAATTTCACTTTTTTTGAATGTGTTATAATTGGATTTTTTAAATGCAAAGCAATTACGATGTTTACTTAAAATTTTAATTGTTACATGTCTCCTTAATATTCGAATAAAAAGATAAATTGGATAAAATAATTAAAAACACTTCGAAAGACATTGGGGCCAAATATATTTTAATTTCTGGATCTTTTAGTTTCCTCGCGACGCTTTAACAATCCTTTTGCTTTACTTTTTAAAATTTTTTTAAGAAAGCTTTCAGTTTTCGTTTAATATAAAAAAGCTCTTATTTTGTTAGAAACAAAGTAAATTCAGTAAAACGAATTAAATAAAAATTGAGGACATATACTGAAAATTCCATGCATTTATGATAACAATTAAACAAGATAAAATAAGGCCAAAAATAAGAATAAAAAACCTTCTATTTAAAGTTCATTTAAGGTGATGTGTACCCTTGATCTCTAACATAAATTGGAAGCAAAAATATTCATATTTGACAAAGTATATGGACTAAAAAGTAAAAGTTTTAAAATTTTTAACTTCAATTAATTGTACTGTACAAATAAATTTTATTTTTTTTAATATGTTATAATTGGATTTTTAAATGCAAAACAATTACGATGTTTACTTAAAATTTTAATTGTTACATGACCCCTTAATATTCGAAAAAAATAAATTTGATAAAATAATCAAAAATACTGCAAGGTACATTAGGGCCAAATATATTTCTTTTTTTTTTTATCTGTTAGTTTCCGCACAACGCTTTTGCTTTAAATTTCAATTCATACACAAGAAAATAATTGTGAAATACAATTAAATTGTTATAATTGTAAATTAATGCTATACATAAATTATTATTGATAACAACTAAAATGATCTATTTGAAAACAATATAAAAACAACATTTCAACCTTTTTCAATAACTAAATTGAAAGATTCACCTCAGAAAGAAAATAAAAATATCATACCTATATAACAATGTCAATATATCTATGTCAGGAGATAAAATATTCTTCATTCGAATGCAACTTTCATTATTTCCGAGGATAGTTTAAGCATTAGTTTTTCCAACCAACACATAAAAGCATTTACGAAACGACGCAGGCAGACAGTTATTTTAGTCGGCGAAACCAAAACTCCACAGCGAACTGGTGGTTATGATGCAACCCGGCGAAAAAGTTTTGGTTTGCAATGCGAACACGATCGATGCAGTAGACGGGAATTTCCCTTCTGGAATTTCAGACGGGCAGTTAGAAAAGTTAGTAAAAATGCTTCTGCACAAGGGTTTTTAATTTTACCGACTTTTCCAATGACAAGTACAGGGTTGTAAGCAGGGGAAGGGGGACCGAACCTGTTGAGATCCCTCCCCGGAAATTCTAGAGTTTGTTTTAGTGAATTTTAACATTGAAATAAAAGCCCATTTTCAAACAAAAATTTTTGAAAATTGCATATTTGATCAAAATTTAAATTTTAGAGGAAAACGACAATGTTTAAGTTTTTATAGACTTTTATGATCTTAATATTTTTGCTAATTATTTCGTACATTTAATGATATACAGTACACAAGATTGAGATTGAACTTTTAGGTACATAAAATATTGAATTTTATGTAGTTTTAAAAACTATTTTTAATATTACGTTTTACATATATATTGTTACTAAGTGTTATGCTCTTTAGTTTAAAAATAAAAGTATATAAATTGTTTAGTCCAGTTTGATCCCCTCCACATTTTTAGAATGTAAATCCAGGGAAACAGCCCTGGATCAGTAATTCGATGAATAAAAACTTTAATACCAATTCACTGGTGTATTATTGGTAGTTTTATTTTCTAAAATTGACGTAAAAATATGTTAGTTAATATGTACTATATACATATACGTTTTAATTTGAGCGACTTTATGTTAAAGATATTAAACTGAATAGATATCAATGGAAAATGATAACATTTAAATGTACTATAAAAATTTTAATAATCAATTAACAATTTATTGAATAAAATTATAAATCACTAAAGTTAAAATGTAAGGATTAAAAAAAATTACAGTAATAAAAGATATATTTTATTGCTTAACAATTTTTTAACGGTATATTCGTAAAAAGATTCATGATTAATATTTAAATATTAAATAATAGTTTATCTAAAATGCAAGTGGTTTGAGACTGCGTTTAGACGCTTGATGCATCTCTTTGAATACAGTTAGTAAATATTGGGCATGGCTACAAAATAAAAGCTGTTAAGAAAAAGATAATTTTCATTTTTCGTGTATAAAAAAGGAACATTTGCTCTAACTAAAATAACTAGGCTGAACAAGCACTCGGTAGATTATGCCCCTAGCACGGAGTAAAAAATTCGAGAGGCCGAAAACTGTCAAAATAAAATGAAAAAATATCCCTAAATTACTTTTACAAAATTTTCCAATAATTATTAAAATTTTATAAAATTGATGTTTGCATCTGCATAAAAACTCTCTATCCCTTTTTAAACTTCCTACTCTCTATTAATAACTTTTTACTTTACCACTTTACTATTCATATTGCTATCTAGGGCCAAATTGTTATTTCCTTTAATGTAATTTTTTATTTTAATTTATTTGTTGATTGTGTTACCCTAACTGAACTGGCAAATCCTGATACTCCCCCTGTAACGTATTACACGCCTTTGACGTCACTGTGAACTTTAATATTTAATGTTTGTGATTTGTAATTTTTGATTTGGCAACGAGTGAGTTGCACTATATATTATGTAGCCTCCACACTATGGCTAGTTGTACACCACTTCCTGATGGTGACCTCGAACGATGGTTCACGGGTCGCATCTACACGCTGGGCCACTGAATGAGCTGAGCGCATTGATTCGTCCATAGGGTCTACTGCGCACTTAAGTTGCGCATCTGGCTGCCTTTGATCTTTGGAGAAAAACCGCCTCCGAAGCCATCGTCCGCCAAGACTATTTTATCGTCTGCCGCCATCGGCCACGATAAGCCAAAGCCCCTCCAGACGGTGGTGATGGCTTGCAGTGGACCATAGTGTGGAGGCGCCTTTAGTTTTGGTTTAGAGAGAGTAGCATTTTCCATGTTCGTATCATGAGTAATAAAACGCCATTAATGTATAAATGTAAATATTAAATGTTAAGTAGAAATAAATAATGTGGTTGTGATAACAGTCTGCACGTCATTAGAGTCTTGAGCATTAGGAATACCAATCTATAATTGAATTGAGTTTTGAAACCGGTATTCCACAGACCACAGCCATCTATATAGAAGGCCTGCTCGCTCAAAAAAATGGCGGCGGCCGAAGGCGGTTTCCCTCCTATAATCCTCAAGTAAATTGTGTTATGCCTTTTAGTACTTATCAAAATATTTTTTCAAAAAATAAACTAAGGATATTCAATTATTTCATTAACTTGAATATTTATTAGTAGAAAATTATTTTGCTATAGATTTTATTTGTGTGTCAATTTATATTTAAATTTTAGTTACCAAAATAACTTCATACACTACACGAGAACAGATACGATACATAGATAAAATTTTAAGCAAAGAAATTACATTTGCAAAAAATTACACAACTGGCATCTTTTTTTTTCTTTTTTACTTACCTTTTATTAAATGGTCCCATGGAAATAAAATGTCTTAATCTTTATTCATAAAATATGATACTTTACGGATCACATTAAAGTTAAAATAAATAAAATCCTTAAGGATTATATTAAAGGTAATGTTAAAAAACACTGCCTTAGTATAAAATCATAGAACAATTTATCATTGACAAATTTCACAAACTCATGCAAAAATATTATGCTGAGGCAAAATTTTTACAGTTTTATTTACGTATAATATCTGATTCTGATTTGTACTACATAAACAATGAAACATAATTCAATAGTATACAGAAAAAAAAGTAAAAATGTTGTTACAAGAAATATTTAAGAATTTTTTTTATTTTTCTCTTATTGGATTTTTCCTTAACTTCTTCAATATATTTTTCAGTCACTTTTTTAGCGTAGTTATTCAGAAATATTTTATAAGTAGTTAAAATTATATTTTTGGAGTGAAGTAAACAATCATGCAAACATAATTTAGAAGACCTATTTATATCATCTATTACATTTTTAAGATATGGTTAAGTGACTGTTATTAATAAATTGAGTTGATTATCATTTGCTATAAAATTACTGTTATATTTTAATAAAACATTTGTAAATATCTGAATACATAAATGTAACTTTAAGTATAAATACAGTTTTTTTAAGTTCCTCTACCTAAAGCATCTATTAATTAAAATTTATTCATATAATTTTAACAGCTTGCAAATTTTATTTAGATGGGTTTTTTCTACTTTTGGCTGTTAGACATAGCTATTCCAAAACTTTAAGCATGTTTTTTTAATCACTTTTCTACAGGTTATATGAGAACTTACCTGTTCTAAAATAGTACAGCATTGAATAAAGGTTATATTTTTATAATAAAAATGTGTAAAAACATTGCTTCTGTCGATTACTTTAGATTAATTTTTTTTCTTACATTTATAAATTTTCTTTTGGTAGTTTAATTTTTATTACATATATGTCTTCTTTACGCTTCGACATTCAAAATTTTAAATTGTAGAAAGTTAATATGAAAATCTGGAAAAAGAGCTCAGGACGTAAAAAATATGAAGTTGATAAATCAGAAACAAGTTAAAGTGCAGATAACATTGATTCTACATAGAAATTTCCCAGTTGCTATTGTAGTATGGGAAAGAAGTTGTACATCAACTTTTATTAATAAAGCAGCTTAAAAACACATTATAAATCAATGAAGTAAGGATACATTAATCTTTTATTGTGATAATAATAAATAGTTTTCCTTTAGGATAAAACAGAAATTGTAATTTGTGAGTTATCAACAATAGCCAAGTTGCAATACACAGTAAAAACGAAACTTTAACATAACTTAGAATACATTTAACTTACAGATATTAAATGTTGTATTATATAAACTCCTTAATGAGATCTAACAATAAAATGAAACTTATTTTTAAAACGACAGTTATAATATACACTATGATACAAAGCACATACTAATAACAAAACATTTGAACCATTCTAAAGTGTCGAACTTAAGAATTACCATCATTTGTATGATATACTTAATTAGAAAACAGCTCATAAAATAATAGAAGAAACAGTAGCAAAATTGCTACTTACCTTACATATAAAGGCAAGCATTATTTTATTTCCATAAATTTCTTTCTTTGTTTTTTTCAAAAGAAGTAATAGGCAAGCAATCAACAAGCATCAACAGAATTTAATAGAATGCCGCCTTTTAGAGATCACGTGACCGGTTTTCGGAAAATCAGCGAGCAGGCCTTGTGTTTAGATGGCTGTGCACACACCCTGTGTTGCGTCACGCTCAAACTCCATGAGAAGTAAGTTTTTCTGTTAGGGCAGTAGTTGTGAGAACCGAAAATGGTTGTTTTTGAATAACGTATGAGAAGAAAATGTATTTTTGTTTTGCGTTGTGTAATGCCTTTTTTTCTTAAAATATATGTGTTATTGTCATCATTTGCCGTTGTCATCTCTTAACAAGACTGCCCGCATCTATTTTTTCATAGTAAATACTAATAGAAACTACACTCTGATTGATCTAATTCACTCTCACGACGGTGGATACAGCTTTCAGCTAAGGAGTAATCAAGAACTAATTATGAACAACATCTTCTCTTAAACAAGATTGACAGACCTCAGTACATTAGGAATTGAGTATGAACTCAGTAACGGTTTAGATGTTTCTGAATTAATTTGAGAATTTTCTGAACTAAAAGGTCGTAACAAAAATTCGTCTGAATGATACTTCTCTTAATAATATTTTTCAATGAAGTATTTTAAGTGAAAAGTTTTTTATCTGTTTGAGTTAAATATTGAGTCGCTCTGTTGTTTTTTGTATGTTTGCTAATTTAGAAAACATTTTTTTTTTTACATTTTAATTCTATCGGACCGCAATTTTTTACTTTCGCACAGAGCCGTTGAAAGGTTAAATCCGTTCCTGATAACTGCATTCTATAAATTATCTGTAACCGATTAAAAGCCTTATCAGACGTCAACCTACCCGTGTTGAAAAAGCAATGAATTCAGTCCCGAATTACTTTACCAGATGAAGAATGTGAATTTCCTGCGTGATAGCGAAAAAATATCTGCTGATTAAAAAGGCTTATCACAAACCAAACTAAAAAAAATTTCGACCAAAAAATTGATTGAAAATTATCGCTATCATTCAAGAAAATCGAGTATCGAATCATCTGGAAAAGAAATCCTAAATTGAATCCGTTGCTTTTTCAACATGTACAGGCTGATGTGTGATAAAACCTAAACATTGCCAGAAATTCATGACACTAAGAATCAGTTGAATAGATTATTTTTATTAAAAGATCTCAAAGGTTTTAAAAACTAATAAAGATTCTATAACGAGTTATTTCTTTGCAATTAATTCTCAACATATTAAAAACCTCGGTTTGAAAACAGTGTAGAACACGAATTACACACCAATTAATGAAGTACATGTGTGTCACCTAATGGTTGTTTAAATTATCAGGCTTTTTTTAATATAAAACTATTAATTTTTCCTCTATTCGTAATTTAAAAAAATTTAATGAATAAATCTATTAAAGAATGAATTATTATAATGAATATGTGATATATTAATTCACTGTACAGACAAGAAACATAAAAACATCTTAAAAATTTATTCAAAATTGGAATAAAGTAACTTTTAGTTTGAAATATTATAATTTTTGAAAACATTAGAATATTTTCTTTATACTAATTTATTCCACAGACAAAAAGCATATATTTCAACGCGAAAAATTACAAGCAGATTTATTCATTAAATTTTGTATTATATCTTACGGCTAGTGGTAAAAATCCTAATTTTTAGAGAAAAACCCTGCAAGATAAATAAACCATAAGTGACACACGTAATATACTCTATAAATCAAACCATGTAGGGACAGGCAAGTAATAGTGAACGGCCAGAGAGCGCCACCTAGGAAGAAAGTAAGTAGATTCGGGGAGAACGTCGGAGGTGATTGTAGACTCCGGACGTGTAAGCGAGGCTCTTAGGATAGATCCTTGAGTTGATATAATTGGTTACTGTAAATATTGTAATATTTGTATATATAATTGTCCGGTAGTAGTTTGTGCTCTGTCTTAAAATAAACCTTAATGTTGAAAAATAAATCTACTGTATGGATGTGAATTTATACAACGGTTCGGCGATCTTCACAAACCATATCTTATTTTCTACGATGTTGAGAATTACCTTCCAATTTTCAAAACCACTGAGTCTTTTTAATACGGTATCGATACTATACACAGTGCAAATGCAGATCGATTATTTGGGAGTTACCGGTAAATAAAAAAATTAATTTACCGCGAAATATTTTCATGGCATAATTGGAAATTAACCGGTTACTGGTATAAAAAACCCTATTACCATGTTTTAAGAACTTGTATTTAACTCTAAAGTTTCGTACCTGGAGTCCAAGACACTTTTTAAGTCAAAAAGTTTGAGAAACAATTTTTGTTCGATGTTGTGAAATGGTGTACTACCAGTGTCTGTCCCAGAGATCTCCACCAACTAATATCTGGTCCTGTATATTATATACATACGTTAATCCTTTGAAGGTCACTAATATAATTTTTTTAGGATTTAATAAAATCTATATATATAAAAATGAATTTGTGTCTGTCTGTCCGTCTGTCTGTCTGTACTCAATAGACTCAAAAACCATGCATCCAATCACCATGAAAATTTGGGAAATTCTTAGGTATATCCCTAGAAAGGTTTTTGTAAATTTTTAACGTTCGAAATCCATTCCTTCCCCCTTTTTCGAGCATTTCATGTCATTATTCCAAGCATTATTTTCCCCGGTTAAACGCAAACGATTAACTTTTTAATTTATCGCATCATAACTAAGTGAAAGAAGCAATATTTCTAGCAATGTGACATCATACCAAGTAATTGTTTTAAACGCAGTTTTCCTCGGTTAAAAGCAGGAGATTAAAATTTTCAATTTATCACATAATAGATAGATGAAATTGATATTTTTTTGTCATTATGAGGTCATTTCTTTAAATATCTCATTTATTCATTGCTTATTTTTATATTATTTAAACATCGTCTGCGCAATATCAATTCAATTTGTCCTGGAAATTTAGATATAAAGGGATTTACTTTCATTTCTATGTGCCTCAAATTATAGCATTTTTATTTAAGAACTAATTTTAAATTTAATTCTTGGTTAATTTTTACGTTACAATGAAATGTTTATCAATAATATTCTAACAACAAAAAGTACAAATTTCAGTGACTGTATTAAAGCTTACAAGTACTTAACTTTAGTACTTTAACAAGTACTTTATAAGTCATAAAGGTAACACAGTGCACTTACTGGACATTCAGCTATTAATAAACTGTTATAATCGTCAATAATCTGAAACATACGAGATTTATTTAGCATTTCTATTAATACGTCTTATTATCTTTAATAGTGGTTCTAAACCTTTCATAAAAATATTTTAAAACCCAGACCGAAGGCTGGGTGCGAAGCAGCTAGTTAGTTTATAAATGTTATATATGAACCTTATAAATGTAAAATATATGAAAAAAAATGTGCATTCAGTGGGAGGAAGAAATGTTAGAAGCCTGGTTTAAATGCAAAACCATCCCTTTGTACTGTGTGAAGATAACACCTTTTTTTAAAATTTTTATTAAGGTGGGAGTGCAATGAATATTTATCATTAAAAGTGTAGACTATAAAAATAGATAAACAGTTCTTAGGTGTTATTTGAATAATATAGGTATTTGGGGTCACAAGGAAGATAAATCGAATTTCTGAATTTTCTGGGTAAAGCAAGTTTAAAAACGCATATTTCAAATGGAAAAATGAATTAAGTCTAGTGTTTTTATCTGCTGTAAGTTTAAAATGTTATAAACATAGAAAATTATAAAAAAATTATTCATATCTCTTTAGCCCTTTAAAGGTCACCTACATGAATTCTATTGAATTTAATGAAATTAGTTTATAATTATTATATACGAATCTTATAAATGCAAAATGTATTGAAGTTTTTCTTTGCAATCCTTAGAGGGGTTTGTCTTAGATGATACCGTAGGAGGAACTGAGGGGGGTTATTTGTCCAACCCATTCCCTTGTATAGCGTGAACATAATACTATTTAAAATTTTAATTATATTGGAAGAACAATAAATAAGTGTTCTTAAAAATGTAAAATAAATAAATTATTTAACAATTTATAAGTGCTGTTTGAATAGATACTTTTTTTGGGGGTCATCAGTGAAAATCAATTTCATTACTAACTTTCTAGGTACAGCAAGTATAAATACATATATTTCAAAAGGAAAAAAATTAATTAAAAGTAGTACTGTCATTTATTGTAAGTTTTAAATTTCAAAAACATGAAAAAAAATTCATATTTCTCAAAAAAATAGAGAGAAAAAAATGTTTAACAGGAGGTTTCGCTGCGAAACCGCTGTCCTCTAAAGGGTTAAAACGGACGTACGCACATCTCTATTTTTTATATTTTAATAAAAATAGTAGTCTGATAGGCCAATCAAAATTTCTTCAAGACTTGTTTTTAAAATAACATATTTGTTTTTATTTGGATTAAATACATAATATATCACATGGCTTACATTACTATTTCTTCGCAACTGTTCATGGAAAAAGTTGGAGAAAGGGAGATAAATTTTGTTGACGTGAATTGGCAAAATTTATTTTTCTCGCACAAGGATCCATCGTTTATAGTTTTGTACGTACAAATCATTATCGACGTCCAGTAGGTATTTTACTTCAAATTTCCGATCGGTGTTAAATTTCACCCAACCATAGAAAAGGTTCCGCTGATCTCCACACTCTTTTCTAAGCTGGGCACCGGCTGACCTCACTGCTCTAACGTTTTTATAATCTCGAAGGTAGCATTCAACGATAGCATTTTTCCAAGATGATACCCGAGAGAGAACTCCTTTGTCTCGGAGGGACGTCGCTGCCGTCAAGACTTTGCTGAGGCATGGCAGGCTGGTATCGTTTTCATCATCCGGGCTACACAGTATTCTCCAGAAGAAAACATTTTCCTTCCTTGAACTCGTGACTTGACTTCGTAAATCGGTGCACGAGAAACCTACAAAATATTGCCACAATGTAGTTGGATGCGTTTATTTTTCTCTGCAGTCATCAGATATTTCATTATCAACAATAACAACTGAATTATAATCTGTATCCATAAACAGTTGTTATTAAAAGAATAAACACGGATTAACACAACTTAATGTTTCATAGTTTTATTTATTTTATTTCAAACCTTTAAGCATTAAGAATGTCAACAGTTTTCCTACGATAAAATATTCCTATTAGTTTATTTCAAGTAGGATTTCCTCTTTGAGAATGATTTCAAGACAGTTATTTTTCTCTTCTTAGAAAGTCATTGTCCAAACTATTTTAGAGAATGGACATCGATTAGAAGAAGAAGCCCGGTATGACACTTAAAGGGTTAAAAATCGCCCCAACAGTAAAAAATGAAAAGGTTTTATATTATTTTGAAAAAACTGTCCGGATCATGCATTCTTTCTCTTTCCGAATTGTCATATCTTACTTCTTTCGTATGTTCTGGTTATCCGTTGCAAAGTTGGCTGTCAATGACGTCCGAGAGACATCAACGTACTTCAATATTAGCCAAAATTAGAAGGTTTAAAAGAATAAGAAATAAGGCAAGCATTTACAGTTTTCCTGAGTAAAATATGAATAATAATGAAGAAATCCTTTGAGTGTTTAAAACGTTTTTATCTGGCTTAAGCTGAGTTCTTTAGTGTTTTTTTTCCCTGGATTTATAAGCGTAACGTATGAGACCTTAAAATTTCTCCCCATCTTTTCTACGCCATGCAACTAAAGATTAGTTTGAATACACAATAACGGAAAACTGCTTTTACTAATGTCTTGGAAACGACACAAAGTTAATGATTTAGAGTCATTAATCTAATTGAAGGCTAAATTTTAGTGGATTTTTAAACGATGACATTTGTTTTCAACATTTTGTTTCGATGGAGATTGTACCGAGGTACTTTCCCACGATAGTCTGCACGTGCATTCACAGCTGTGGGAGAAATTTCCTAGAGGAATTTAGGACTCCGATTGTTCACGTCGAGTTTAGGGACCCCTACAGAGAAGGTATAGATCACGGAATGGCAGCTTAACGGTCAAGCTCGCACAGAGATGTAACCGTGAGTTATGGGGGCAGGGGCTAAAAATAATGTCAGCTTGCCCAAAAGGGGCTATTTCAATGAGCCCACCTGCACTCCCGAAGGGGGTGCAGATGTGAGAAAATTTCACGAAACAAGCGATTGGAAAGGAAGAAAAAGGGGCGTTAAAACCGAGGTGAAGAGTTGGGAAATGAAGTTAAGGAGAGGAGTGGAAGTCGGGATTCGAGAGTAACTGGACATCGAAGTCCCAAGCCCGGCTCACCAGCACCGACTCGTCCCGTGCGCCCTGACCGACACCGCATGAGGAAAGCCCCTGCCTTCTCCCATGTGCCTTTACTGGGGGTAAAAATAAAATAAGATTTACAACAGTCACTTAGGCCTCTGTTAGTAATTTTACCTTGTGATTAAGTAATAACGCATTATAAAGAGAATTGTAATAATTATGGTGTAAATATAAGACATAAATAATTGATGATTATGATATATGATGACCAAGGATAAATTTGTAAATGAATGTACAGAATAATAGTCTGAATCTCAATATAAAATATTATATTCTTACTGTGTTTCCCCTTTGTAAACGAACACTGGTGTTAAGGTTGTAAGTACATTACAACAGAGATAATTAAGCATACACCCTTGCATGCATCTCAACGAAAAAGTGAGACGTTATCCATCCCATATTTTAGTTTCAAACTAGTCAAAAAGAAGAGATCTTTTTAGCCCTCATGTAGCAAAAAGTAAACTACTTAGTACGGTTACTTATATCTTCAATAAAAATTAGTAAAAAGAAATAATTTTATAAAATAAAATACAATAAAATAAAAATATTTTTTACATATTCTTTATGAATATTTAGGTTAAATCAATAACAAATAGGAAATCGAAGAATAAACAAGAGAAATAGGAAAATTAAAATCCGTTTGCAATCAAACTGACTTCTATCTCCTAACCCTCCCCAGTCAACCCTCTAGGTCAGGGGTCGGCAACCTGTTTGTCCTTAAGGGCACAATACTAAATTTGAAAATCCCCGAGGGCGCATATTTTACAGATAATCAACAGATATAAATAGGCATTAAAAAACAGATTTTTTATAACTCCATTTTGTTGGTGTCATACATAATGATACATATAATTCAGTGGGAAACTTGGGTGTCCATATTTTCAGCTAATTTCTTATAATTGGTGATATATTTAGAGTTTCCGGTCTTTAAACAATTATCTAAATGTGAGTCATTAAGCTTTGTTCGGTATTTTGATTTCAAATATTTCATATTTGAGAACAAAGACTCGCAATTGTATGTTGTTGCACAATATGAATAAATTTTTAGCGCACATTTCCTTAAAATAGGATACTTATTTTCATCGACTAAGTTCCAAAACATTTTATCATTACTATGCGCTTTTAAAATAAAATCACTTTGCAAGTTTACTATTTCTAATTCTAGGTCTTCGATATTATGAAGCTCAAAATACACCGAAACTATTTCAAGGACATCATCTTCAGTAACATTGAATGGATTTATGAAAAATCTTAGAACGGGTTCTAATGCTGCAAAATCTTCAAATCTAGAAGAAAACTCTTCTATTAGCTTATCTATAATTTCTAAATATGATGTAGCAGTAAAATTTTCATTATTCAAATTTAAACTCTCAACAGTATATTTTATATTTGGGAAATGTGATAATGATTTTTTCAATAGATGGGATTTCAACAACACTAACTTGCATTTGAATGCATTTACTGCACTAATCATGTCAGCGATATGCTGATTTTTCCCTTGTATTTTTAAATTTAATTCATTCAACTTTACCGTTATATCTGTCAGAAATCCGAGGTGGATTAACCAATCCTTATTTTCTAATTGCTCGTAAAATTCACCTCTGGATGCAATAAATTCCCTTATTTGTGGCAAAAGCATGATAAACTGCTCAAGTATTTTACCTCTGCTCAGCCACCTCACTTCAGTACGTAAAAGAAGATCTGTGAACTAACTGAACGTCCTCATCTTCTAAAAGTAATTTAAACAATCTGTGTTGTATAGCTCCCGATCTTATGGAATTAATAATTTTTGTTACTATCGTAAATACCTGTTGAAAACCGATTGTTTTTGCGCATAACATTTCCTAATGTATGACGCAATGATAAGAAATAAATCTAGGGAATAAGGAATCATGTCTACATAAGGCAATA
>CM063505.1:157968683-157987478 GCA_032207245.1 Pardosa pseudoannulata
GAAAATGATGACTAGTACTATGCCCCCATGCAAACCATTTACAAGCCGTTGTCAGGTAAAATTATAAAATATTTTATTAATATCTATGTATTTAATGTGTGTGATTAGAAGTGAAAATGATGACTAGTACTATGCCCCCATGCAAACCATTTACAAGCCGTTGTCAGGTAAAATTATAAAATATTTTATTAATATCTATGTATTTAATGTGTGTGATTAGAAGTGAAAATGATGACTAGTACTATGCCCCCATGCAAACCATTTACAAGCCGTTGTCAGGTAAAATTATAAAATATTTTATTAATATCTATGTATTTAATGTGTGTGATTAAAGTGAAAATGATGACTAGTACTATGCCCCCATGCAGACCATTTACAAGCCGTTGTCAGGTAAAAATTATAAAATATTTTATTAATATCTATGTATTTAATGTGTGTGATTAGAAGTGAAAATGATGACTAGTACTATGCCCCCATGCAGACCATTTACAAGCCGTTGTCAGGTAAAATTATAAAATATTTTATTAATATCGATGTATTTAATGTGTGTGATTAGAAGTGAAAATGATGACTAGTACTATGCTCCCATGCAAACCATTTACAAGCCGTTGTCAGGTAAAATTATAAAATATTTTATTAATATCGATGTATTTAATGTGTGTGATTAGAAGTGAAAATGATGACTAGTACTATGCTCCCATGCAAACCATTTACAAGCCGTTGTCAGGTAAAATTATAAAATATTTTATTAATATCGATGTATTTAATGTGTGTGATTAGAAGTGAAAATGATGACTAGTACTATGCTCCCATGCAAACCATTTACAAGCCGTTGTCAGGTAAAATTATAAAATATTTTATTAATATCTATGTATTTAATGTGTGTGATTAAAAGTGAAAATGATGACTAGTACTATGCCCCCATGCAAACCATTTACAAGCCGTTGTCAGGTAAAATTATAAAATATTTTATTAATATCGATGTATTTAATGTGTGTGATTAGAAGTGAAAATGATGACTAGTACTATGCTCCCATGCAAACCATTTACAAGCCGTTGTCAGGGAAGGCTGCTGGGCTCCACGGCAAAACGAGCCCCTTTGAGGTGCATGTATACTACTGAGGTGATTACGCAATTTTGGCGATGATTGACGTCATATGTCGTATCTCAATGTTTTGTATATTTTTAGTCTTTATAAAGTATTTTGTAATGTAATGTAGCCTGACATTTTGTAATATGAATTGATCTTTATTTATATTTGTAAACTTTTATTATTGTAGTTTTATTTGTGGCAGCACACCTTTGTAAATATGCAAAATAGCTGTATGCTGCCTGACTACATAAGAGTCAGCGTGCCAGTAGCACGAAGGCTCGGTTGCATCGTGGGTGCTGATGTTTGTTTATTTATTGTTTATATAATCTTAAATAAATGCATACGCCTGAAGTTAGTTGTGCTATTTTAACTGCATCATACAAATCCCTTCTGAGGATGGTTATATATATGTGGTGATCCCTGCGGATACTACATTCATCATCGTCGAGCCATAGCAGGAGTACCCATACTACTGACTTACTGAAGTGTTCTTTAGATTTGTAAATGATCTCACAGCCGTGCTGCTGGATAATAGAAAGAACGTTAAACAATCAATTGTAAGGAAACTGGAGAGCAAAATTCAATTAGTAAGTCATCTCATAGTCTAATTAGCGACCACCTTTCGTTCACCAATGAAACTGCTGTACATATTTTATCATTTATCACAGAACAATACCGGCTTCCTTTACATGAGATTGTAGCAAACCGACTATTTTTTTTATTATCTTTATTCGTTGGCGAATTATTTAATTTTAAAATTTGTACTGACTTTTGGATCAGCATGTATTTTGAGACATCATTAAGAAATCGAATCTTATTTACTTTTATACTGGTGTCTTCTTCTGTGAGGAGGAACATAGACATCGGGTTTCTGCTTGGAGCCCTCCATAGCTAAATTAAAAGAAAAAAAAACTGTATTCTGAAGAAGTAAAAATGAAAATAAATAAAAAAGCGGCAGAAAATAAATTAATTTGAGACACTGCTTTTGCGAGGCATGTTTAGAGGCCTAGTTATTATGCCATGTGGTAAAAAAGGTTAATAAAGGAATAAAAACACAATCACACAACACAGCATTGTAACGATCCGTTACTTGACCCTAAAGAACGAGGAGCCCGAAGGTGACCTTTCGTCTCGGACACTTACGATTAGCGGCAGGTAGAAACGGGTGGTCTAAAATACACGTGGATACTTAATTGAAAGCTGTCCGTGGCTGGAGGCAGCGCGTCTGGGACTTTGTGAGACTGTTGAATGGAAAGACTCTGTGAAAAGATTGTAAATCATTACAGTGCACATGTGCGCCCATTAGCGGTAGCGAAAAAGTCAATTAAGTTGTTTGGGTCGGCTGATCTGAAGACGGCTTTTCGGCCACATATGGAAACGAAACAGCTGATTCCGGCGGGGAGGTGATCTCAAGATTGCATCATACTGCTTCTGGAAGTTTCCCGAAGAATCGCGTAAGGGGAACCGGGACCGCTATAAAAGAAGAGTGGTGATGCCAAGACGAGGCTTTTTTTTCTTGAGGCTTCTTCCTGATAGAGCCTTTGTAGCTCGAGAAGAACCGCTCGTATCTCCGCTTCTGGAGTTTGCTTGATTAGAGACCGCCAGCGTCTCTGTTTGCTAAGAAGTCGACCTTCGACTTGGGAATTCCATTCCCGTGATTTTACTAATTTTTTTTTTTACTTCGTGCATAGAAGTAGGTAGCCGAGAGTGACCTTTGCTCTCAATTTGGATAGTCTTGCATCCCGAGTTTTCCTTCACGAACCCCAGCGTGATACGCACTCTGAACTTTCGAACCTTGGTGTGAAAGCCGACTGTGCTAATCGTCAGCCCGGAGGTGGTAGTGTCAGCGTTTATTACCGGCACTAATTAGCGAACAATTCCAGTGTTTAGAAGCCCTAGCCATACTGTATCCGGTACCCACGTATCCTTATAGTGTGAATGTCATCTCAGCACGAGATCTCAGAATATTTAGAAATCTACAAAATCTGTACATAGCTGTACATAATTTATTCGCCTGAATAAAATATTTAATCTAGATTAAACAGTTTTCTAGCCTGTTTCATTGACGGCTTTGCCTACCATATCTCCAGTACGTTACAGCATATGCGAAGATATGAGCCTGGTTTGTTATTAGGTCAAGATTATGGGTTTAACGGAATACTTTGATAAAAATTCAACCACTTTAACCTACGAACGGTAAAAGATCCAAAACATAATATGGTGCATCAATGCACAGTAGCCAAACAAAAATTTAAAGCGTTCACAGCAGGAGTGATTTTGATCTGAAAATTTCCGAATGTTCCTAAAATTTGTGAGTCATTACCAAAAATTACAGAAAATATATTTAAAAAAAATTTTTTTTTAATTTTCAGAAACAAATTTCTGAAAATTAAAAAAAAATTTTAAACGATCTTCCACTTTAAAAAATATATATATAAATGAATATTGAAGATAATAAAAAAGTTGCATATATTTTCTCACCCTTTTTTTCTTTTTTACCGCGTCTACATTTTTTTTTTCTACCGAAAAACAGTAATAATATGTTATGTGATTTTCTCTTTTAAAGCAATATGTTAAAATTTAAATTTAAGTATTAATATTAAGAAACTAAATTTTTGTTTTCTAAATAACCTACTCATACATTGATATATGTGTATTAGTATTATTGTATACACGACACACTTATATTTGCAACTCTATAATAAGGTAATATATATTAGATCATATTAATACGTTGATATTTGGTAAACGATATATCACCATATTAAAATTCATGTGTTATTCAGGTCTAGGTTTGATATCCAGAAATTAATCTTATTATAATTTTTATTTTAAATTAGTAGCGTATACTTTTTTAGAAAATTCTGTATGATGTTGAGAATTTTTTTTAAAACTTAGAATCACCCATGGTTCACAGCGACACCAAAGAAGAGAGGAGGTTATGCAGTTCTCATAAAAAGTTATGAGTAACCTACGCATTGCCTAGATAAAATGTTAATTAGACTGTTCCCTTCACTTTGACGGTTAGTCATGGCAGAATTCGAATTTGCATAATGCAATGCAAGATGAGTGCGAAAAGAAGCGAGAAGCTCAGGAAAAGGCCGAAAAAATGCAAAGCAATGAAAAAATTAAACAAGGTGTAAAGAGTAACTTTGTACGTAATGAAAAGGAACTTTAAACAGAAAGCTAAAGGCCCCTCCACACTATATGGTCCACTGCAAACCATTACCATCGCCTGGAGGGACTTTGGCTTATAGTGGCAGAAAGCGGCAGACGATAAAATAGCCTTGGCGAACAATGGCTTCCGAGGCAGTTTTTCTCCAAAGATCAAAGACAGCCAGATGCGCAACTAAAAAGCGCAGTAGACCCTATGGACGAATCAATGAGCTCGGCTCATTTAGTGGCCCAGCGTGTGGATGCAACCCATGAACCATCGTTCAAGGTTACCACCAGGAAGTGGTGAACAGTTGGTCATAATGTGGAGGCTACATAACAGAAAGAATATTTTATTTTATTTTATGAAATGTTTTTATTTAGTTTCTTAAAAGTTTTAATATAATTTTTGGTGATTTTTTTAAAAGTAATTTTTATGAAATACAGGACACAGGACAACACAATTAAGGAAAAAGTAATTGCGTTAGCAAACTAGCGGAATGATATGATTACCAAAAAATTGGTGGTAAAAATTAAATTGAATTAAGAAGAATAAAATGTAAAGAAAATTAAAAAGAAAGTGTCCAAAAAGAAAAGGAAATATTTAGGCTGCCCTGGAAATGGAAGTCTGTTGTAGGGCCTGGTTTGAACTTAAGTTTACAAAGTTTATAAGTTTCAGGTTCAAGAAACTGAGTTTACACTTTGAACCAATTAAAGTTAAATTATAACTACCAGCAAGTGAAAGAGGTCGGCAAAATACGGCCGTGAGAATAAATAAAAAATAGATGGCACGTCCAGTCTGTATATAATGACCACAAGTGCCTCTATTTGCATTTTGATGATTCAGTAAGGAGTGAAATGCCACATATTGTAAGCTTCGAAATATAGTCAGCCTTTAAACAATAGGTCTGTGTCAGTAGACTTTGTGTTGCAAAATAGTAGGCCGTATTAGACCAAATGTTCTACCAGAAAATGTGTTGCGTATCGAATGCAATTTCTAGAGAAAAGAGATTGTAGACATATCGAGTAGTATCTATCATGGTAGTAGTTCGACATAGGATAGCAATAAAGTTATTGTACAAATCTTTTTTATCCATTTGCACAATTTGAGGTTACTTTAATGTTAATCCAATAAAATCATACTTATTGCTCTTTAAAACATATTGTTGTTATTTCTACTCATTCTACCTCCAGATGATTTTGTACATTGATAATCGTTATTGTGCATCGTAACACATGTGTAAATTTCTTCCATCACAGCATCAGTTCCTTCTTAGAGGTTAAAAATATGAGATTTTTTTTTCTCCGGAAATTGAAATCGCATAAGCATAAAAGCGAAATTTGGGGGAAATTGGTCAAAGAATTTTTCTTACAGTGAGATTTATAAACCTGTTTAATTTTGATCCTATGTATACGTTCGTTCATACAATAATTAAAGAATTTATCTTACATAAAAGTAATAAGTTATAAAACATATTTTTATTAAATTCCCTAGACTTCATTGGTAATTATTAATATTTACAGGTGAATATAATTAGTACATGTCACTAATCAAATTGAACTAAAGACGTAGTTATTAATAGCCGCAGCATTTTTATCTTTATGTGAATATTTTTTTAATTCAATAAATAAAGATGCTTATAGGGAATTATGTACATGAATAAGAGTAATTACAGAAAAAATAAAAGCCAGTAATTTTAGTAAACAAGAAGCTAAACTTACCCTATTCAGTCACCTATTTCAGTTTCACGTATTTAATGAAATTGACACTTTGGTATGCGTTATTTTGCTTTTTTATCTACTGATTAAAAAAAAATCTATGATATTGTTGGTGAGTATGATAACCAAACTAAACTTATTCACTAGATTACCTAGAAACTATTATGAAAGATATTTAAAAAAAACCTAAAACGAAATACCTGATAGAGATTTTGGAACTGATAAAATACTTCGTACTGATAAGTATTCTTTTTTTATTTTATTTTATTATTATTATTTTTTATTGAAATTTAATATCGGCTGATAATTAAATATTCTGAAAAGAACTTATAAATTAGCATTACTTATTTACTTGTGCTTAAAGAAATCCTAATTTTATAAGTATAAGGAAAATATCTCCGCTTTAAGCATTATAAAAATCATAACATTTTGATGCTCACCGATAAAACCGATAAGATAAGATAATCACATGAAAAACGGTCGTAATAACGAAGTCATTAAAATAAGTAATTTAACGAACAATTCTGCAAATGTATATTTAATGATATAATTATAAAGGTAAAACTCCAAACCACTGAATGTACTCGCGATAATGAGGAATTTTCACGTTTTCTAATTTTAATTTTAAACAATAGAAGTCAAAAAAGTAAGCAGGACAGTATCTATTTTTCTTTCATTTGGGAGCCTAATTAGTGATTTCTAATGGGTTTTATAACGGACTCTTTAAAGTCTCTCAAAAACGATACTATTCCTTCGCCGAGTTTCTGACGTCATTGTTCACGAAGACACCGATCGCCTATGTTGTTTACATGTTAAAAGGTGACTTTTAAATTTATTTCTGTGTAAAGTATCGCATATAACAGAAATTTTTTTATTATGTCTGGCAATAAAAAACATATTATAAATATTGTATTGTGTCACTCTGTAAAAATACAACAACTAATTGCAATGAGAAGATAGTTTTCAGCGTTCCCAAAGATCCACATGCACGTAAAATCTGGACAAATGCGATGAAAAGGGATGAGAAATTAAACTCCAAATTATCATATAAATCATCTCTATGGGTTTGTGAAGACCATTTTTCAGTAAGTAAATGCTTGCTTTTGTTTAAACATTACTACTTTAGAACAATTAAAGTATATAAAATACATCTATACCTTTAAAAGGACTGTTGATTAACCAGTGCTATTTAACTTTTAAAATTGCTAATGAGGAATTTGCACATGTGGGGGATTCTAACAACTTAGTACTTTTCTGATAATTCCAGACTTGTAAATTCCCAAAATGTTCTCAAAAATGTAAAAAACTGGATCCATCATTTTAAAAATTAATTTTAAAGTTAAGTTTGTTAAAGTATATTATTTTAATGTTTGATAAAGCAAATAAATATCGTAAAACATATAAATATCTAAAGCATATAATGAGGAATTTTCACGTTTTCTAATTTTGATTTTAAACGATAGAAGACATTTTTTGTCTTCTATCGTTTATCGTTATCGTTAAGCAGGACAGTAGCTATTTTTCTTTCATTTGGGGGCCTAATGAGTGATTTCTAATGGGTTTTATAGCGGACTCTTTAACGTCTCTCAAAAACGGTACTTTTTCTCCGCCGAGTTTGTGACGTCATCGTTCATGTAAACACCGAGCGCCTATGCTGTTTACATGTTAAAAGGCGACTTTTAAATTTGTTTTTGTGTAAAGTATCGCATATAATAGAAATTTTTTTGTTATGTCTGGCATTAAAAAATCATACTCTAAATATTGTATTGTGCTACTCTGTAAAAATACAACTAATTGCAATGAGAAGATATTTTTCAGAGTCGCGAAAGACCCACATACACGTAAAATCTGGACAACTGCGATGAAAAGGGATGAGAAATTAAACCCCAAATTATCATATAAATCATCTTTATGGGTTTGTGAAGACCATTTATCGGTAAATAAATGCTTATTTTTGTTTAAATATTACTAATTTAGAACAATTAAAGTATATAAAAATACATCTATACCTTTAAAAGGATTGTTGATTAACCACTGCTATTTAACTTTTAAAACTGCTAATTTTCGAGTATTATCACAGAGTTCAAGTACAATAAATATTTTATAAAGCATATAAATATCGAAAAACATAAAAATATCTAAAGCATATAATTATCTAATAAATAACTCGGGGGAGGGGAAGGTTATGTATTTTCAAGGTATTATAAATATTTTCTTCAGAGATGCATACTTTCTTGTGTATCAAATCACAGTGATGTTTTTCGATTAAATTGGTGACTAATTTGAAAAAAAGTATAATATTTTTAAAATACTTCATAATGATATTACTTTAAAAATTAAATTTAATTTGAGAAATTTTATACATTTTTTAATTTGACATTAATATTAAAGGCAATAAAATTGCATTGCTATTTAAAAATGTATAAATAATTAAGTAAAGCCATTTAAAGATTTTAAATTTCTTTTCATCATATTTAAAATATCTAAGAATTGGTTTGGTTTTGGTTTGGTTTTGGAGTGCTACGGTCTACTTTTTGCAACACGAAGGCTAATGAGACCGGTCTCACAATAAATACCTCCTCTAATTTTTATTTTAATATTACATCCGTCTCTATTTATAAAAAACGATGCTACTACAAATGTGTGTGTATATGATATATGTATATTTATTTGACTTGTTTGTGTTTACAAACAAAAGAGTTGTGTTTAGCATGAATAAAGTATTAATACATGTTAAGTAAAATTGAAAAAAAATATAAATGATTTTACATACCTTTGGGTTTTAATTCCTCGTATTTCTGCTCCCATAAAATCCGGGTTTTTTGCCAAGAAAGAAAACATTGACATGCTGTCAATTTTCGGGAGGTTGTCTGACTGTCCTTTGGTAAATCCAGGTAGAAGAGACATTTATGACAAATTGAGATAACTAAGCTATCTAGATCGATAAAATAAACCTTCAGGTTTAAATAAAAATAAATTTTGATAGCTAGAAAATTTCAGGAACTTGCAAAAACAAAATCGGAAAATAGTGCGCGCTTAAAAGCAATACAAAAATATTGGTCTGCATGAACGATGACATCACAACCAATCACGGAGCGTTTTGATGTCACGTGATTTTCGCTTAACTTTAAAATTAATTTTTTAAATGATGGACCCAGTTTTTTACATTTTTGAGAACATTTTTGGAATCTACGAGTCTGAAATTATCAGAAAAACACTAAGTTGTTCGAATCCCCCACATGTGCAAATTCCTCATTATCTAATAAATAGCTCGGGGGAGGGGAAGGTTATGTATTTTCAAGGTATTATAAATATTTTCTTCAGAGATATATACTTTCTTAAGTGTATCAATTCACAGTGATATTTTCCGATTAAATTAGTGACTAATTTGAAAAAAGTATAATAGTTTTAAAATACTTAATAATGATATTACTTTAAAAATTAAATTTTATTTCAGAAACTTTATACATTTTTTAATTTAACATTAATATTAAAGGCAATAAAATTGTATTGCTATTTAATAATGTATAAATAATTAAGTAAAATATTTTAAAGATTTTAAATTTCTTTTCATCAAATTTAAAATATCTAAGAATTGGTTTGGTTTTGGAGCGCTACGGTCTATTTTTTGCAACATGAGAGCTAATGAGTGATATTGTGAGACCACAAAAAATACCTCCTCTAATTTTTATTTTAATATTACATCCATCTCTATTTATAAAAACAGATGCTACTACAAATGTGTGTATATGATATATGTATATTTATTTGATTTGTCTATGTCTACAAACAGAACAGCTGTGATTAGCATGAATAAAATATTAATACATGTTAAGTAAAACTGGATAAATATATAAATGATTTTACATACCTTTGGGTTTTAAATCCCCGTATTTCTGCTCCCATAAAATCCGGGTTTTTTTCCCCCAAGAACGAAAACATTGACATGCTGTCAATTTTCGCGAGGTTGTCTTTGGTAAATGTCCTTCCTTTGCTGGACATTTACCAAAATGCTGTCCTTTGGTAAATCCAGGTAGAAGAGACGTTTATGACAAATTGAGATAACTAAGCTAAATCGATAAAATAAATCTTCAGGTTTAAATAAAAAATAATTTTGATAGCTAGAAAATTTCAGGAACTTGCAAAAACAAAATCGGAAAATAGTGCACGCTTACAAGCAATAAGAAAATATTGGACAACCTGAACGATGACATCACAACCAATCACGGAGCGTTTTGATGTCACGTGATTTTCGCTTAACTTTAAATTTAATTTTTTAAATGATGGACCCAGGTTTTTACATTTTTGGAATCTACGAGTTTGGAATTATCAGAAAAATACTAAGTTGTTCGAATCCCCCTCATTCCCCCGTATAAAAGATGTCATTCGATAGTACTTCATTAGTACCGCAAAAATTTTCGTTAGTACCGAATTTGAAAAAAAAATTATAGCCTTTTTTCTTTTCGGGGCTCTAGAAAGGTAAGCCCCCCAACAGTATAATTTTGCTTATATTTCCCAATTCAAAAATGTCATTCGTTAGTACTTAGTACTGGTGAGTACCGCAAAACATTTCATTAGTTCCGAATTTCAAATAAAATTATTGCAATTTTTTATCGCGATAGAAAGTATTTCTCCCAGTCTCACAGTTTAAAAAAAACTTTTTCTATGACCGTTTCAAAAATTCTATTAGTACCTGTCAGTTTCGAAATTAAAATAAAATTATTTGAATTTTTTATTGCGGTGCTCTGGAGATCCGAGTCTTGATGCTGTGCAATTTTAGTTTTTGCATTTAAAAATTACTGCCATACAAATTTTCGTTAGCACCGAAATTAAAATAAATTAATTAAGTCTCTTAATACATGAAGTTGTTCTTTTAATATTAATTAAACACATGTAAATCTCTAGGAATTGTTTCAAACTATTTCTTCTGGATTTTAAAATTTTTGTACTTTAAGAGGAAGTTTGAGTTTTTTTTTTAATATTTCACAGCAATCCTAACCTTATCAATCACATTTAAAAAGAAATTGTACTATCTTTGGATTAGAGACATTTTGTATTTATATTATCTCTGTCTATTATTTTTGTTGGAGGTGTGACGCCTTCGATGTTCTCAAATGAGAGGTAACGTGAATGGATCACAGTCAAAGAATAAAATTGGAAATTCACTTTAATTCTGGATTAAATACGGCTATTTACAAAGGAACGTTAATTCCTAAATCATCTAGAACTGCAAAGGATGGTTGCCGATAAAACTTCCTCACGACAATCACAGTCGAAAGAAAAACAAGAGATTTAATAATCTCTTACAAATGGGGAGGCTTTTCAGGGTGCAATCAAACCCGATTTATCTTCCGTTCGGTCCCGAGATTCTGCCGCTCGAGGTCAACACACCTCCGAAAAAAATCGAAAAGCCCCGAGTCGCAAAATTGTAGGCTTTTTATACCTGGGGGGTCAGTTACGGTCCCGCCACTGTTTTTTTCTCAGTTAAGATCCCAGTTACATGAGAACTCCAGCTAAAGTTACAGTTATACTTTTTAACTGAATTCTCATTCGCTGGCTGTCTCTTCACGGAATTTCCGAGCGTTCATTAACGAGATCCATCAGGGGCGTATTCGTCTATTCAGTCCGATTGTCAAGATCCCCGACGCCACGCTATTGTCCAGGTAAGCAGGTGTAGTCCGGTCAGCTGTTTTGGCGCGTGCTCGGACAAAGAGGAGTCTACTAATTACAAACACAGAGGTTAATCGCCTATATAAACTGCCCCATTTACCAAGAGGCTTTTTTGACATTTTTTAAAAAAATTCAAATTAAACTCAAGGATGCAAAAGAAAAATCATCTACACAGATTTAAATATATCCATCATATTATAAAATAACACTGCGGTCAAAATAGTTTGGAATCAATTCAGTAACTGAAAGTACTTTACGAGGGCTGGATAAAGATGCATAAAATCACTGTCATAAAAACTTCTCAAATTCGTTGACCAACTACAGAACATTACTCCTCTTTTCCTTCAAATAGAGGAGGGCCAAGGAAAACAGATTTCACCCCAAAAAAGGGGAAAGTCTTAAGGTATCCGACTACGTTAAAAACGTCATTTTTTGCCAAAAATCCTGTTTTGCTTATTCCTCTATTGTAAAATTTCAGCATTTGGGCTTCTAAATCTGTATTTCTTTTATCTCTATGTCATTTTAAAAGAAAAATTACAGCTGTTTAAACATCAATGACAGCTGTCAAAACAAACCCGAAAATAGCCATTTCGAAACCGAAAGTTGTGAATTTAAAACATTTTAAAGAGCATCTTTTGACAAAACTTTTTAAATGTTCTTCAATATGAGTTTAAACATTTTTCTGGCATTTTTAATAGTTTGAAACTTCGCAATTAAAAAGTTTTGAAGCATAAAAGTGCCAACATACTGAGTATTACATTCTTTTATCTCGCTTTTTATCAAGATTATAATTACCAGATATTATTGAAAAATTACTAAATAAGAAATCAAAAATAATGTAGATTATAGGGTAATTTTATTTACTTTCTTGAATATTTATTTTAATAAACTATAAGTGATTCATAGGTATATGCATTTTTGTTTTATCATTAGGTAATTTTTTAAGAGCGGCCATATAAACATAATAGTAACTATTATATATTAGGATAAGTTATGAATTTACCGAGCTAATTTGAAATTTTAAAATAGTTAGGCGAAATGATAGCAATCACAGTAAAACAGTTCAAAAATTTTATATTAAATTCCTTAATAAGAGAAATTCTTTTGTTACTAAACGCAGCCCTGCAATAAAAAATTGCAATAATTTTATTTTAAATCTGGTACTAACCGGTACTAACGAATGGCACCTTTGAATTTACTGGATCGTGTAGGTGCGGGGCTGGGGTAAAAAATTGCAATAATTTTCTTTGAAATTTGGTTCTAACGAAATTTTTTGCGGTACTTACCAGTACTAACGAAGTACTAACGAATGACATCTTTGAATTGGGAAATATAAGCAAAATTATACTGTTGAGCTGCTTATGTTTGTAGAGCTCCGAAAAGAAAAATGGCTATAATTTTTCAAATTCGGTACTAACGAAACTTTTTGCTGTACTAACCGGTACTGACGAAGTACTATCGAATGTCATCTTTGAAATGGGGGAATTCCATAGGTGCGGGGATCGCATTTCCCCAGCCCAGCTATAAAAAAATTGCAATAATTTTATTTTAAATTCGGTATTAACGAAATTGTTTCGGTACTAACGAATGGCACCTGTGAATTTACTGAATCGTGTAGGTGCAGAGCTGGGGAAATGTACGTAATCATTCCAAAGTACTTAATAAAAAAAATGCCCTTCCATTACATTTTTTTCTTGAATGTACCCCGATAATTTTTAATCGAATTGTGGACATTAATCATAACGTCCTGTGGAAGGCATGAAATTAGTTTTGGGGACACAAGAAGGTTTCCGCATTACTTTGATGGGCGAATCAACCTCTTTCGGACCCTATTTCCTTCATGGTGCATTGCATCTAAATTTGATGCTCCCGTGGCAAATGCCACCTTTGCCACGCCCTAATTACGGCCCTGTACCGATGCCACATTGACCACTTTGCATACTTCCGTAATGGCTTTTGTGTTTTCGGTAAATTGAGCTCATTAAAGTAAAGCCTTTTCAAATGAATGTGACAGACTGTAAAGCCTGAAAAACATTACGAATATTTCGAATTTTAACAATAAGACACTGGTGTACCAATGGTGCAGTTAAACTAGTTTAGAAAAAAACATAATAGGCATGCTGTTGCTCATACAGTTTAATGACCCAACATCCGTTCAATTTTAAGGGGACGTGATAATTTTTTTAAAAGAAAATAAGTCAGGGATGTTACGCTCTTTCAAGCATTTTGTAGCAGTTTTCATAGCAGCAAAACTTAAAATTTGTATCAGGAGAAAGCATTTTCATAGCAGCCAAAATGTTGATTTAAAGCAGGAGAAAGAAATTTTGTAGTAGAAAAAAAAATGCTGATTTGGGGCAGGATATGTTTTTGTAGCCGTTAAAGTAACGATTCAAAAAATAAACTTCAGCTTTTGAGGAGTCTGCTAAATAATTTAGAATGGTTGGTTGATAGCATTCGGCACAGCCAAATATTCAATATCATATGATTTGTTGGTTTTGTATATGCAATATACATATATTTGTGTGTTATTGATTAGTAAAATCATATAAACGATTATAACAAAGTATTAGAAGTAAAAACCAAACCTGAAGAATTAGTAAGCTTCTTTATTATAGCTGAAAACACTTGTTCACATATAAGAAGCAAATATACAGCTGAATAAGTTTATTCAAAGTATTACAGTAAATATTGGAATCTCAAATATTAATATTTTTGCTTCAAAATCCTCTTTGAAACCTATTAAATCTTCCTACATAAGTGTGTAAATGAATTTTTAGACATCTCTAGATTTATATTTTATAAAAACATTTTGACAATTTTTTTTTACTTTATACCAGTGCATAAAATAATGAAGCGACTTTTTGCTTATTCACAGTGTTATCCTATATATTATAAATCCTGTGTATTATGAAATAGATCCTTATATTATCCTATATATATTATAAAATAACTCTATACAAAACTTAACGCTTGTTTCTTCAACACAAAATAAATAAAATAACTGCAGAATTGTGAATGCATGGAATTTGGAGGAATACAAACAGAGAAAAAGGACATTTATAGTTCTCATTAATTTTAAAAAAAGACCTCAATAAATGAAATTATATTGAAGTTACTCCATGGCAACACAAGCGACTCTCAAGGACATCTGCACTTGCACGCTCGCCTGGCATCCTGACAAAGATATAATTTGCATGTTTTTCTTCTCGCTTCTCGGCAGGTATAAAAGCCGAGGGAAAATGTAACCAGAGAGAGCGCATTTCAGTACGAAGTACGTACGCCTTGAATAAATGTTTTTATCTTAAATGGAGTCAGTTACTTAGTAGGTAAAATCTACACGCAACCTCAACAGCAATCACCTACAATGGTGACCCGGTAACGACAAAATTTTAAATCGTTAAAAGTTTAACAAAAAAAACTTTTCCTAATTTTTCGAGGATTTAAAACCGTTGGTTCAGCACTTCAAGCAGAAGAATGACGACTCCGGACGGGGAGGCAACTGCTGCGGTGAAAATACCGATGTACAACCACATTGATCCCACCCTATGGTTCGCTATGTGCGAGTCGACGTTTGCTTTAGCCACGCCGAAGCCTATTACGGACCCAACGACAAAATTCAACTACTGCGTAGCCCACTTGCCGCCGGAAACCGTCGTAATGGTTCGAGATGTCATTCTCAAGGACCGCACCGCCGATTCTTACAAGGAGCTAAGAACCGCCATCATTGAGCGTGGAGGGGAAAGCAGTACGCAAGAAATCAGAAAACTACTCGCTGGAGAGCAGCTTGGAGATAGGAAGCCGTCCGAACTCCTGAGAATTATGAAAAGACGTGGAGCCAAACACGATATTTCAGACTCATTATTATTGGAGTTATTTTTACAGCAAATGCCACAAAACGTACAATCAATTCTCGCTTCTATTGAACCTCTCGATTCTACGAAGGCTGCTAGTATCGCCGACCGCATACTTGAAGTAACACCTGCCCAGATAAGTGAAATTTCTTCACTTCCTGAACGTGCTTCACCTTCAAATTTTGAGTCAGACATTCAATCACTGCGTAACCAAGTACGCCAGTTACGAAAGGAAATATCCCTTTTACGTCGCTCACGAAGCATTTCAAAAAACCGCACCGATAGAAATCGAAGCTTTTCACCCAAAGCCACTATGCAGTGTTGGTACCATCGAAAATTTAAAGAAAAAGCACAAAAATGTGTGCCTCCGTGTACGTTCCAGGGTAACGACAAAGTTTAAGTGTAACGGCGACTTTCGCTTTACCCTCTGAATCTCTTCGCCTATTTATTCGAGATAAGAAAACAAATCATATCTTCTTGTGCGACACTGGTTCAGACGTCAGTCTTCTTACGGCAACGAAGGAAGAAATGAGACAGACCCCTATTATGACATTTTCTGCTGCGAATGGTACTCCAATTCCAGTATATAAGCGAAAGACTTTGGAATTAGACCTGGGACTCCGCCGTAAATTTATTTTTGACTTTTTTATTTGCAAGGTATCTACTAACATAATCGGATCTGATTTTCTTCATTATTTTAATGTAATGCCAGATCTAAGAAGGAAATTACTTGTGGATTTAAAAACTAACTTAAAAATTAATTGCAATATCATTAACGTTAAATTGCATTTTGTTAAAACAATTACGCATAAATCCATATATGATAAATTATTGTCAAATTATCCTTTGCTATTCAAAATTCCTGACCCAAATCAAAAATTTAAGCATAATACCATGCATTTCATTGAAACCAAAGGACCTCCAGTTTCATGTAAGCCCAGAAGATTAGCTCCGGATAGATTAAAAATTGTAAAAAGCGAAATAAAAAAATGATAAATTTAGGCCATATGCGAGCTTCAAAAAGTAACTATTCATCTCCTCTCTATATGGTGCCAAAGAAAGGCACAAACGACTAGAGACCAGTAGGAGATTATCGCATGTTAAACGCGCAAACAATAAAAGATAAATATCCCATCCCAAATATCTGCGACTTTACGTCAGAGTTGTACGGGACAAAATATATTCCCATATCGATTTGGTAAAAGCATATCACCAGATCCCAATAATCCGACAGATATACACAAAACGGCCATTATCACACCATTCGGCCTTTTTGAAAGCTCTAGAATGCAATTTGGATTATGCAATGCCACTGCAACCTATCCACGCTTCGTAGATGAGGTCACTCGCGACTTGCCGGGTGTATACGCTTTTATCGATGACTTATTAATAGCTTCTGAGAATGAAACTGAGCATTTAGCACATTTAAAAGATCTTTTTACTCATTTAACTAATTATGGCTTATGTATCAATGTACCTAAATGCACTTTTGGTGTCACATCTTTAGAATTTTTGGGATTTCATGTTTCCGAAAAAGGATTAAAACCTTTATTTCACAGAGTGGAAGCTATTCAAAAATTTCCCAAACAAAATTCTTTGACCCAGTTGCGAAAATTTCTCGGAATCTTTAATTTTTATAGACGCTTTGTCCCTAAAGCAGCTCATATTTTAACTCCACTAAATAAACTTTTAGAAGGACAGAAGAAAAAAATCCCTTCACCCTCAACTAAAGGGAAAGAACAACCTCTCGATTGGAATGACGAAGCTGAAAAAGCATTCGTGGAAGCAAAAAGAGCCATATCTGAAGCTACCCTTCTCAGACACCCTATCCCCGGGGCTACTTTAAGTATTTGTACAGATGCCTCTGACCTGGTGGTTAGTAGTTCATTAATGCAACTCTATAATTCCGTTTGGGAACCTATTGCCTTTCTATCGATTAAACGTAACAAAGCGCAAAAGAATTGGTCGACCTATGATAGAGAATTATTGGCCATATACTTATCAATTAAGAAATTTCGGCACATGCTCGAAGGTAGACCTTTTACCACCTATACAGACCAAAAGCCTTTAATATACGAAGAAAAGGCTTTGGGTACCTTTTCTTTGCCTGATGCAAGATTTGCCCATATCCACTTAGATATCATAGGTACCCTTCCCTCCTCCGAAGGTCACATGCATGACAATCATAGATAGATTCACCAGATGGCCAGAAGTAATACCTACGAAAGATATAACCGCCGAAACTACTTGTAAAGCATTAGTAAACAATTGGATAACTAGATTTGGTTTTCCAGTTACAATCACTACTGACCAAGGCAAAAATTTCGAATCTAACTTATTTCACGAACTAATGAAAACTTTAGGAACAACACGCATTAGAACCACTGCCTACCACCCACAGTCAAACGGATTAATTGAAAGATTTCACAGACAATTTAAAACAGCAATAATTGCTTATAACAACCCCAAATGGACAGAAATTTTACCGATAATTCTATTAGGTATAAGATCCGTCATATAAAAGGACATAAATGCTACATGCACCGAACTCGTGTATGAAACTACACTTAAATTACCATCCGATATTTTAAACGTTAATAATTCACCCCCCACACACACACCGAATCTTATGTTTCGAAACTTCGATCAAACTTGCAGGCCCTTAAACCAATTCAAACTTCAAAACATGGTCAACCCTCGATTTACGTGCATCCATCACTTCAAACTTGCTCGCATGTATTTTTACGAATCGATGCAGTTAAACCACCCCTAACAGCCCCTTACACAGGACCTCACCCCGTTATCACGCGAACAGATAAGACTTTTGTCATAGAAAAAAACAACAAAAAATTAACAGTTTCAATAGATTGATTAAAACCTGCTTATATGCTATCAGATTGCATAAAACCCCCAATTCTTCCTGTAATTCCAAACCAAACTGATGCTGACAAAATACAAACTCCTTACGGCATTACTACTCGTAGTAAACGCGTACACTTTCAAACAAGTGATGTCAAAATTAAATGAAAATTACTTTAAAACTATTTTATTTCTTTAATCTTTAGGACAAAAAAAACCCCTCACAAATCGATGTACTTAATTTATTTGAGTATGTGTGAATACTGTGAACCTTAACCATATATATTGTTTTCTATAGTATTATATATAGTACTGTATTGTATTTAATTCCATCCTGTTTTCTCAAGTAATATTTTACTCATGTATTCAATTAATTCAACTGTAATGTCAGGTGACATTCTATTTTTTTATGTTCATTGTATATATTCTTGTATACAACCCCTTATATCG
>CM063505.1:157987578-158135078 GCA_032207245.1 Pardosa pseudoannulata
GACGTCTAGGAGAAGTCAGTCATCTCATGTGATCACATCAAATTCCATTTTATCTGTATGTCAACGAGATAAGTCACATGGACGGTTGGGCAGATAAATCGTCGAAAGTGGGTGCGTTACCAGTGGGTAACGCACCCACTTTCTGGTGCATTATGCTAGCGTGTGACCTGTCCACCTACTTTACTGGGGCAGGTATGTTCGTAGACCATCGCTGGGATGCATAATCAAAATAATTCCTCCAAAGCTTAGACGGACAAAATACAAATTTATTTACAAAAATTGACGAAAATTAAAGTAAAACAAAATAAACATAGTTCTGAGTTTCAGATCCTGACTTAACCAGATCTGATGGCTGAGCGTGTCATATCCAGACTACAATTCTCTTGTTACCAAACAGAGAGATGTCTCCAGGTCGCCGGCTCTATCTCGACTCCCCGTATCCAACTGCTCTCTTGCAGATCTTCTCTCCCTTCTTCGGGGGATCAGCTTCTGGAAACTTGAGCCCTTCCGAAAAGAGAGCATTCTTCTTTTCAGATGCCCTGCAAAAACAAACAAGTAGCACATCCGAAAAACCTTATCAGCCCCTACTTATCTGGCCGGCTCCTATTTCCCCAAGGAACGCCGGTTGGAAGGGGTCAATGGGGGCGATTTTGCAGATATCAAGAAGGGCACACATATGCGAAACACTGGTCGTGGGGTCCAAATTCCTTACACTTAATTTTTTAATATGGTATACATTATTTTTATTTAAATAAAGGATAGAGATAAATATTTTTAAAGCTACAGCGGTTTAAAACAACTTGTAAAAACTTCATTCTAAAAGGACCACACAGTTTATTTTATAAGTTGAAAAAATACTGTTATATTAAAGCTTCCTCGTCTCAATAGGTACTATGTCCTCCTATTTGAAAAATTTGAAAAACTTACTTAACACTAAACATACCATATAATGGGTCAAATGAGCCATAAGATTTATGTAAAAAATGCGATGGGAAATGAATTAAAAATTCTTATTCTTTGTGTTTGCAATACATAAAAATTGACAATATACAATTTTGTTTAATTATAATAAAGTTTATTTGTCTATTTCTTTACAATTTTCATATTTCATACATTTAAAATCAGAAAAAATAAAGTCCGGTCATTTGACAGGTTATGGTAGAAATAGGTATGTATTAAGTGTTGGTATGTTTAGTGTTAATTTTATCTATGTAATTTACAGTCTTTTAAAATGTTAACATAAAACAAAGTGTTAGAATTAAATAATACACTAGGATAAAATTGTAAAATCACTTTAATTTACCTGAAATTATTCAAATGTTAAAAAATTCGTAGAATTTTCAATACAAGTGATAGTAAATATCTACAAAAATAAGTGCTACATTGTTTTAAAATTATGTAAGGTTTGAAGGTCTTTGTGTAAAAATATGTTATTAGTTTTATTTGTTAGTTGATGAAAAATTGTATCTAAATTTTTACTTTGAGAAATTAACAAAGAAAGCTAATGCACGAGATTCAATTTGACTGACTGTATATAAAAATATGAAATAGAAAACATAAAACATAAAAACATAAAAAAAACATAAAACTAAGCAAAAACTTGCAACTGAATTAAGTGCTTGGATTACGCTAGATTTGGTTTAATTGTTTTAATAACGATATACTATTTTCTCTTATATATAGAATCTAATGATATATAATCTCTCTAATGATACACAGTTAAAGGTACATAGTACCTTTCTAGCTGAAAATAACTAATTATAATAGCTTATTTCGATTCAATGTAAAATAAATAAAAACAAGTTCTCCTTTTAGAATAAATTTCTTCCTAAATCCTTAATAAGGTTCTAGATTTATAAAAATTATTTAGTTTTGTTATATGAAGCAATACTCTATTCTAAATTTAAATTGTGTACACCAAGTGAATAAAAAGGTAGAAATTTTGTTATTCGTCATAAATCTTTTTAAAATTGTAAATTAAAAACTGATTTTTTATATAGAATAGAAGATAATTATCTTATTTGATTAGAGAATCTAAATTATATTGATAAGAGCAATATTTTATATTTAGCATATATTTTAAATCTAATTTTTCCCAATCTTTAATTTCTTAACAATTCCTAATGTTTATTAATGAAAAAATAGGCAGAAGCCTTTAAAGTTTTACGTGTACAGAATAAAACAGATACTTTACAATGATTTTATGTAAAGTATAATGTAAAGTATCTTAATATAGATAGTTCAAACATTATCGGTTAAGTAAGTTAATTAATTTTTTACCATTTAATGCATGTGTTCCCCTTTTCTAAAAAATATACTACTTAAAATTACAAAGTAAAAATTTTTCTATCAAAGCTACAGAATAGTTAAAATTTTATTTTAAAAGAAGTAAATCTTCAATTTCTTAACAATTGCTAATGTTTTTTAATGAATAAATTGACAGACGTCTTTAAAGCAGTTTGAGCAGTTTTATGTTACGTGTACAGAATAAAACAGATACTTTACATTGATTTTATGTAAAAATTTAGTTCTTAATATAGATATTTCAAACATTATCGGTTAAGTAAGTTAATTAATTTTTTATCATTTAATGCATGTGTTCCACTTTTCTAAAAATTATACTACTTAAAATGACAAAGTTAAAATTTTTCTATCAAAGCTACAGAGTTGTTAAAAATTCATTTTAAAAGAAATAGAATTTTTGGTTTTATGATGAATCAAATAAGCTGTTTTAAAGAAGAATTTAAATCTACTTTAATATGCAATTAACAACTACATGACATGACGGTAGTCCTTCATAAAGTGATTTAATCTACGTAAACGTAGATCTCAATTTCTCGCAGATTCGTTGCATAGCACAGAAAGTATTCCTTCCTTTTACGATGGTGCTACATAACTTTCGAGATTTATAGCCATTCTAACTCTCCTTACTGCAACAACTGGATAAAAAGTGAGATAAGTAATGTCTTATATGAGCAGTTTTATGTTACATGCGGTTATGGCTGATCATTATTTCTGCATTTCCTGTTCTGAAAAACTTATCGTCGGGAGAGATGTGTTGGATAGAGCAAAAGAGCTCTCAAGAAGCAAGCCAGATGCTCCACTTTATTTCAGTTAGGAAACACTTTATTACATATTTAGCATTCAAATATATTAACACGTATGATATTTCTTAATTTGTAAGCCCTTTGAAATGCGTTATGTGCAGTAAACCACCATAATTTAGAAAGTTTTTAACCATACTAATTTTCTTTTTTTTTTTTTTTTCATGGGTTAATGTTGAAAACCTGTTCTTCTCAAGATAGTATTTTTTTTATATTGCACGTAATAAATTAAATCAATAAATTCATATATACAATAACTTACAAATAATTTAACACATTAATCAGGTAATTTTTGGTGTGTGAAATAACAATTATAAGAAAATTTACCATAGACATTTCAGTTGATTCAAAACTTTTACTGTTCATAGAGAACATTTAGTAGTTTATTTTTATTAAACTGAAGATAAATACAAAGTAAAATATTTAATAATTCAATTCAATTGGGTTTGTAAATTTAAAATATATATATATTTATGTTTTTCTATGAAGAGTTTATATAAAAATCTGTAAAAGCAATGTTGGACATTTTATCCTTAAATAGTCCAACATTCAACCAGTCCAACTTTTAAACTATATGAGTAATCAAACATTTAAAGAACATCGGTCGAAAATTAAAGTTAACCCCTATAAATTGTGTTTATTATTATATACTTCAAGTAACAATCTAATTACATGGAAGAATACGTTGGTAAATAAGTAAAGGATTTTAATCAAGATAATCAGGTTTTCATAGAGTAATTTAAGCGAAGATAATTATCTTAATTGTCTCAACCCTAGAAAACATATTTTAATCATAGAATGTGCCATTAAATCCTAAAATAACAAATACAAAATTTTAAATGAGAATTCTGTTTTTTTTTTTTTCCGCTATTATCGTAAGATTACCGTTATTACCATTTCGAAAGGGCAATAAAATGGATTTAAAGTTTGAATTAATATATTTCTAAGAAAACATATTTTTTCCAGAATCTTTTATTTATCAAATCCCTAAAATCTTATACATACTTAGAGCGTGAATAATAATTACATCGTTTAAAACTGGTTTAAATTTCAAAAATAGCTTAAGTCACCTTTGAAAGTCATTTCTAAAATGTATACCCAATTTCACTCTATTATCCCTGGTGTAGAATTAGAATGTAGCCCTTCAGACCAAATCAACCCAAACCAATTTCATCCTATATGCCTATCTTTTATTATAAAGTATAGAAGCAAAACTGCTTAAAAGGTAAGCATATGTGAATTATTTTCCAATGCCCTCAAGTAATTCATAGGAGGATTCCAAAGGTACAAAAAGAGGTTATTGTTGGATAGTGTTATCAAACAATAAAAGAAAGATATCGATGTTCCGAAATACCCTGGGCAATAAGAAAGAAACAAGGCTAATAAAAATACGTTTATAACATGTTATATAAAAAATCTATAAAAGCAATGTTGAATATTTTATTCTTTAATATGATAACCAGTCAAACTTTGAAAATATATAATGAGTAATCAAACATCACAAATACTTGTTTGGACGAAAATTAAAATTAACACCCATAAATTGTGTATATTTTTATATACTTGAAGTAACAATCGAAGTACATGGAAGAATACGCTAGTAAATAAGTAAGGGTTTATAATCAAGTTATCATGTTTTCATGGAGTAATTTAAACGACGATAATTGTCTTAATTATCTCAACCTTAAAAAGCATATTTTAGTCATAAAATGTGTCATTAAATCTTAAAACAAAAATTGCAAAATTTTAGTTGATAATTCCGTTGTTTTTTTTGTTTTTTTTTCGAGTTGTATAAAACCTAAGATTATCGTAATTACTATTTCTAAAGGACAATAAATTGTATTTTAAAATTAAATTAATATATTTCTAAGAGAACATGTTTTCCAGATACTTTTAATTATCAAATCCCTAAAATCTTATACATACTTAGAGCTTGAATAATAATTATATCGTTTAAAACTGGTTTATATTTAAAAAATAACTTAAGTCATCTTTGAAAATCTTACTATAAAATATACCCTATTGTAATCTATTATCATTGGTGTGGAATTAGAATGTAGCCCTTCAGACTAAACCAACCCAAACCAATTTCAGCCTATCTTTTATTATAAAGTATAGAAGCAAAACTGCTTAAAAGGCAAGCATATGTGAATTATTTTCCAGTGCCCTCAAGTAATCCATCGGAGGATTCCAAAGATATAAAAAGGGGTTATTATTGTTGAATGGTGTTATTAAACAATAAAAGAAAGATATCGATGTTCCAAAACACACTGAGCAAAAAGAATGTAACAAGGCTAATAAACATACGTTTATAACATATTATATAAAAAATCTGTAAAAGCAATGTTGAATATTTTATTCTTTAATATGATAACTAGTCAAACTTTGAAAATATATGATTAGTAATCAAACATCACAAATACTTGCTCGGTCGAAAATTAAAATTCACCCTCATACATGTGTATATTATTATATCCTTGAAGTCACAATTGAACTACATTGAAGAATACGTTGGTAAATAAGTAAATGTTTTTAATCAAGATAATCAAGTTTTCATGTTATTAAAACGAGGATAATTTTCTTAATTATCTCAACCCTAGAAAGCATGTTTTAATCATAGAATGTGCCATTAAATCCTAAAGCAACAATTACAAAATTTTCTTTGATTTTTCCCTGAGATGTGTTTAATGACCGATTGGTTAGGGTGCTGGCCTTCAGTACCGTAATTCAAGGGTTCGAATCAGACTGGGGCATGGATGTTTGTAGCCGTTCGGAATCGGCTTTAATCTGTAGGTCCTGGTCTCATTAGCCCTCGTGTTTCAAAAAAGTAGACCGTAGCACTCCAAACCAAACCAAACCCTGAGATGTGTAAAACCTAAGGTTATCGTAATTATTATTTCTAAAGGGCAATAAAATGCATTTAAAGTTTGAATTAATATATTTCTAAGAGTAAATATTGATTCCAGAATCTTTATTTATCAAGTCCCTAAAATCTTATACATAATTAAGGCATAAATAATGATTACATCGTTTAAAACTGGTTTATATTTAAAAATAAAATAGCTTAAGTCACCTTTGAAAGTCATTTCTACAATGTATACCCAATTTCACCCTATTATCCTTGGTTTAGAATTAGAACGTAGTCTTTAGACCAAACCAATTTCACCCTAGAAAATGGCTTTCTTTTGTCATAAAGTATTGAAGCAAAACTGCTTAAAAGGCAAGCATATGTGAATTATTTTCCAATGCCCTCAAGTAATCCATAGGAGGATTCCAGAGCTATAAAACGAGGTTATTATTGCTACATGGTGTTATCAAACAATAAAAGAAAGATATCGATGTTCCAAAACACCCTGGGCAAAAAGAAAGAAACAAGGCTAATAAAAATACGTTTATAGCATAACCTCCTGAAATGAACGTGGTTGTAAATAATACAGCTTCCACTTTTAGCATAAAAAGCTGCCACTTTCGGAATTTTACTACGCTATTTTTTAGCAGAGGAAAACAAAAACGATCTTATTTTCCTAATTAAGTTTCTACAGAAACAAATCTTACTCAGTATTCATTTTTTTTTACTTTTTATATTACATTTTAAACACTAAACAGAAGAATATGAAAGTTAAGTTTTCATATTTTATATTTTTTACTCTATGGTAGAGAATTTTTGTTGTTCGAGAATCAATAATCTTAGAAATTTTTGAAAATATCGTATAACATAAAATACCGGATGGCCATAATTAAACTGACAGTGCTCACAGTGTTCTCTAGCGCGATCTATTTGAGAGAATGACGCTACATTTTGTAGGAAGATTAAACAAGACGGGGGGCGAAGAATACCGAAAAAAAAAAACAAATTAGTTCCAAAAGTTACGGCTAGGGGAATATTTGGCGCTGTGTAATAGAAAATAGAGTATTAACAAATACAAATCCATACGAAAATTACCTTCTGTCACTGTGCCAAAGGATTTAACGTGAAATTTGAATAAAGAACTTCTTCTGCTGCTCAGAGTACGTGATATTGCAGATCCCGAGACTTTATCGGTGTTTATGTAGATTTTACGCTTTTTTAAAAGTGTTTCCATATTGCACTTCAACTAAATCAGGAAATGTGCATAATAAAAGGTAATTTTATTCCGCATTAATTTGCATTTGTTAACACTCTATTTTCTGTAACACAACGCCAAATATTCCCCTAGCGGTGACTTTTGGAACTAATTTGTTTTTTTGCTGAATCTTTCGTCTTCCGTCTTGTTTAATCTTCCTACAAAATGTGGCGCATTCTCGCAAATAGATCTCGCTACAGAACATTGTGAGCACTGTCAGTTTAATTATGGCCACCCGGTATATTTTATAGTTAAAGGGGAAGAAAATCCCATTATAGCATTCTCTTGTTCATTCTTTTAGTGATACAAAAGAAAACAACGTAGAACGTAAAACTTTCCATTTTTTCATAAAGGTGACATTTCTATTTATTCATATCTACTTTCTACCCAAAAATACTAGTCTGTTTTGATATTCTGCTCTTTATAATGTTTTATGTAAATCTAAACAGTTGTTTTTAATATCTTACTTTAACATCAGTGGGATCAAATCCAAGCTCTAAAGTAAAATTTGGACTATTGGACATATTTGCATTGAATTGCCCCGTTATTTTGATATACAAATACAACCTTTAACTTCCAATAAATAGCGATACATAAAAAGATCTCCATTTATAAAAGTCACTAGATGCTATAAAGATATTCTTTAGTCCCTGGAACAAAGTATTGGCCTCCTAATAAAGTGAATTCTTTTCAGACACTAAGACAGCCGCGCTAAGTTTTGGCTTTATTTTCTTTTCTATGTTACATCACTGTGTTTCTTTTTTTTTGCTTTTGAGAAAGAAAGCCTTCCTTATAGTAATTTTGATTTTATAAAATAGACTCTTACAGTAATTTTCAAACTGGGAATAATTTTGGGAAGTTAGTAAGCAAACTTTAATGTAAAATTCTATTTTACTGATGATAATTATTGAAAGTTGTTCTCTGCAAATCAGGGAGGAAATTATGAGGATCAAGGATTTAGGGTAATACAGCAGATATCAAAATTTCAAAAATTTAATAGTAATTTGTGTTTTACCTATTGTTAAAATGAAACCCAACTATAGTTGAATCTTAATGAAGGGAAACACTTTTTACGGACAAACCTACTATAATATAAAATCAACAATAAAAACCCTAAAGTTCATTTACTAATTGGTCTCTATAATACCAGCAGTTATCCATCTCAGAAATCTGTGAACAAGATAATAGCTTACCTCTCTATATTTTCATTTAGATCACAAATGAACAAATAAGACTCATAAGTTGATATCATGCAAATATTTGCCAACTAATAGTAACCTACCTCTAAACAGGAACTGAGGAAGAGAGCCTTACGTATAGTAATTTTGTTTTTATAAAATAGACTCCCATAGTAATTTTCAAACTGGGAATAATTTTAGGAAGTTAGTAATTCAACTTTAATGTCCAGATCTATTTTACTGATGATAATTATTGAAAGTTGTTCTCTAATCAGGAAGGAAATTATGAGGATCAAGGATTTAGTGTAATACAGCAGACATCAAAATTTCAAAAATTTAATAGTAATTTGTGTTTTACCTACTGTTAAAATGAAACCGAACTAAAGTTGAATCTTAATGAAGGGAAACACTTTTTAGTGACAAACATACTATAACCTAAAAACAACAATAAAAACCCTAAAGTTCATTTGCTAATTGATCTCTATTATACCAGCAGTTGTCCATCTCAGAAATCTGTGAACAATATAATAGCGTACCTCTCCCCATTTTCATTTAGATCACAAATGAACAAATAAGACTCATGGGTTGATATCATACAAATATTTGCCAATTAATCGTAACCTACCACTAAACAGGAACTGAGAAAGAAAGCCTTACTTATAGTAATTTTGTTTTTATAAAATAGACTGTTTTAGTAATTTTCAAACTGGATATGATTTTAGAAAGTTAGTAATTAAACTTTATTGTCCAATTCTATTTTACTGATGATAATTATTGAAAGTTGTTCTCTGCAAATCAGGGAGGAAATTATGAGGATCAAGGATTTAGGGTAATACAGCAGATATCAAAATTTCAAAAATTTAATAGTAATTTGTGTTTTACCTATTGTTAAAATGAAACCCAACTATAGTTGAATCTTAATGAAGGGAAATACTTTTTAAGGACAAACCTCCTATAACATAAAAACAACAATAAAAATCCTAAAGTTCATTTGCTAATTGGTCTCTATAATACCAGCAGTTATCCATCTCAGAAATCTGTGAACAATATAATAGCGTACCTCTCCCCATTTTCATTTAGATCACAAATGAACAAATAAGACTCATGGGTTGATATCATACAAATATTTGCCAATTAATCGTAACCTACCACTAAACAGGAACTGAGAAAGAAAGCCTTACTTATAGTAATTTTGTTTTTATAAAATAGACTGTTATAGTAATTTTCAAACTGGATATGATTTTAGAAAGTTAGTAATTAAACTTTATTGTCCAATTCTATTTTACTGATTATAATTATTGAAAGTTGTTCTCTGCAAATCAGGGAGAAAATCATGAGGATCGAGGATTTGGGGTAATACAGCAGATATCAAAATTTCAAAAATTTAATAGTAATTTGTGCTCTACCTACTGTAAAAATGAAACCCACCTAGCGTTGAATCTTAATGAAGGGAAATACTTTTGGGGGGAAAACCTACTATAACATAAAAACAACAATAAAAATCCTAAAGTTCATTTGCTAATTGGTCTCTATAATACCAGCAGTTATCCATCTCAGAAATCTGTGAACAATATAATAGCTTACCTCTCTCATTTTCATTTCGATCACAAATGAACAAATAAGACTTATGGGTTGATATCATAGAAATATTTGTCAATTAATCGTAACCTACTATTAAACAGGAACTGAGAAAGAAAGCCTTACTTATAGTAATTTTGTTTTTATAAAATAGACTCTTATAGTAATTTTCAGACTGGTAATAATTTTGGGAAGTTAGTAATTAAACTTTAATGTCCGATTCTGTTTTACTGATGATAATTATTGAAAGTTGTTCTCTGCAAATCAGGGAGGAAATCATGAGGATCAAGGATTTGGGGTAATAAGGCAGATATCAAAATTTTTAAAATTTAATAGTAATTTGTGTTTTACATACAGTTAAAATGAAACCCAACTAGTGTTGAATGAATGAATTCGCCTTTAGGGCAGTTGTTGGGGGATTCCCCAAGAGCAGGGCACTGCGAACAGAGGTCTATTGTACCCAAACCCAGAAAGAATAAAACAAAACACGACCCATGAGCCACGAACCACGAGCCTATGAGAAAAGGCCACAAGCTGAAGCAAATCTCAGCAGACAACTGACACGGATGTCCTGCAGGTCCCAAGGCTCAAGAATATGGCGACCGAGGTGCTCAAACCTAAGATCCGAGAAATACTCGCAATCACACAAAATGTTACGAGCAGTCTCCTCCTCAAGACGGCAGCCCCGACACAAGGGATCAGAACTAATCCCCATTATGCTGAGGTACCTGGTAGAGGCACAGTGAGCAGTAAGAAGACCAATAGACTCCCTCAGGCCATTCCTATAAAGCGACAAGAGCTCCTTAATACGCAAGCTGTGGCAGTTACAATTAAGCTCTTTAGCTTGCCTATGACCAGTCCCACTAAGCCACTTGGAACAGAATTCCTCATGAATCCTGGAGCAATACCAAGCACAGGCTCATGTCCAGTAAAGGGAATGCTGGACCTCTTTCTAGCTAAATCATCAGCTAGCTCATTTCCCTGAATTCCCATATGACCAGGTTCAACTAGTGTTACTAGTGTTAAAATAATCTTAATCTAGGGAAATACTTTTTTGGGCGAAACCTACTATAACATAAATACAACAAAAAAAAATCCTAAAGTTCATATGCTAATTGGTGTCTGTAATCAGTTATCCATCTCAAAAATCTTTGAATTTCTGTGAACTAATTAATAGATTCCATCTCCCCATTTTCATTTAGATCACTGATAAACAAATTAGACTCATGGGTTGATATCATAGAAATATTTGTCAATCATTCGTAACGTACCACTAAACAGGAACTCGAAGTTTTCAACATCTACAATGTATCTCAATTACTTTCTTGCAGTTAACAACAGCAAAATTAGCTTTAATAAAAGAGTATTTTGTATATTAAACTATATAAATTACGTACAAATAAATGTTTGTACTGTAATTATTACCAATAAGAATATTTTGAATTTTACTTAAACCAATATAACATTATTAGTAGGGAGCTCCCATGTTAAAAAATCACAGAGATGAATAAAGAAATACTTATGTGTTTGTATACAGTGGTAAATTTATTAGCAGTCATAGTAAAGACAATATCACTAAATCAAAAATAAGGAAAAATTGAACGGATACAGATGTTTCCCACCCACAAATAAGCTTAATTATTGCCGCGAGAAGAGAGAAACTTAGTAATCAGAGTAGGGTTTGTAAATGTACCAACTTTTTCATTTACTGGTAATTCAGTAAATGATAATCTCACTACCAATTTACCTACAATTTACCGTTATTTTTCCCAAAAATTAATAAAAAAAGAACTGAAAGTATTAGGTGCTAAGTAATTATAATGTTTGATTATATGTTGGATGTTTTATTTGCTTAAATTTTGATAAAATTGCTAAATAGTAAAATAAGTGCATTTACCAGGCCATTTATATAAATACCGATTAAAGATTAAAAACTCTAAGTAGAAAATGTAAGCATGCAAAAATTAACTCAAATGTAATAGATCATCTTTTCTAACTTAACATTTTAAAATAGTATATTCATAGAAACTGATTATTCATTCGCGTATAAGATGGATTAACGGTTTAGATACATGTTATAAAACTTATGAGCTGCGATAGGCATGAACCAGAAACTGAACTACATGAGGCTACCAAAGTTTATAAATAGACAATATGGTACGAATTTCAGAGTAAAAATTTAGAATACAAATGTTTTATTTGGCAGAAACTGGACAAAGCTTACTGAATTTACCGATAAAAGATTTTAATCTATAAGCAATTTGCCAATTTAGAAACCCTAGATCACAGCAGATTAAGACTTTTACACATTTTTTGCATTGAAAAAGTGGCACGTTTATAGCTGTCTGGGTACTTTTTATCTTTACTTTTAAACCAACTGAAGAACACAGCGTTGCTGGAGTATAGATCGAGTTTGATATTATACTATAATTAAAGATCGATATTTTGATTAAAGATAAATGGAATAAAATTTTACAAAGATGTAATAAACTCTAATTTTTTTAAATTTTTGCAAATGAAACATTTTTAACACAGGGCTTATGTATATACGTTTTACATGTATCTGTCCTGGGAGTAAACAAACAAAATTTCTAAATTGTCATAGTGCAAGTAATTGGTCTAATTCTAATATTTGAAGATCAGTCCAGTTATATCACGGTTATTGTTGTGAACATAAGCATAGTTTTTGGAGAATCTTCTTGCATGTGTTTCCGAGTACTTTCATAAGTAGCAGATAATGTGATCATCCTTTCCATACTAATGGCATTCCACTTATTGGCTACAACATTCGGTAAATCTATATAGCCATCAATCTGCAAATATTGTTCATCAAAAATTTCTTAAATAAGAGTTTAAATCAAAAGGCAAGTGGTATATTTTAATTTCCGGTTTCCGTAAAAAAAAATGTTAATATATAAATAAAAAGCTTTTTTTTCTTGTCAAGGTGACAAGATATTTTTCACGTATAGATTAGGAAATGATCGTGAGATTTTACACGGAGATATAGACTGTTTAATCAAAAAATATTTTTTACAGAAAAATATTTGTAAAATCCCTAATTTTTTTAAAAATTGTTTTGAAACTTTGAGTAAAGTTTCTTATATCATACACATGCTCGAAAAAAAAACCGTCTCGGATAAAAAAAATTCTCAAAATTGTAAAAAAATAACGAGAATATATTTTTATTACAAAATTCATGAGAAATTATGCATATTTCAATGCTGTAAAAAAAGTCCTGAATAAAAGGATTAAGAAATTATACATGTTGATTTAAAAATATGAATTGTAAAAGCCTTTAAAAAAGTAAAATCAACCTTTAAAAAAAGTCAAAAATTGATAAAAGCAAATCGTTATTTGTCAAAGAAAAAATTGTGCAATAGAAAAGATAACTGGTTATACGATTTAGTCTATATATTTAGACTAAGCTCCTTAAAATGTAAAAAACTCTTACTAAACATTATAGCTCTGGCTGTTTTACCACTTAAAAGTGCATTCTGAAAGGTGAAAAAACTTGCATTTTGAAGACTTTAATCAATACTTCAGTTCATTAAAGTCCCGTAAAAATTTTAAAATAAACTGTGACTTTCGCCAAAAAATGTTACGTGCAAAATTTCATCGAGATCGGAACAAAACTGTAAGGGAAGTTATGGACATACTAATCTCCCCACACTATTCGTTATTAATTATTTAAAATTGTATTTCTTTTATTAGCCTACCATTGATCAAGTTTTATCTTAAATGTATCAATTCATTTGTCTAAAACATATAAATCTTTCTAATTTTCAAACAGTAACAGAGTGATTGCTGTCGCGAGGTGCAGTTATTACACGTTACTTATAAAATGTTTATATTCAAATATTTAAACAATCTATTACACTCTCCTCCCAGAAAATGTTAAAGACTACATCTAACCTTTTAACTAATTATACCTCCACATCAACAGTAAGGCACAAATAATTTTTGTTAAAAATGGGACTTTAGACCATCGATCATTGATTGCAAAAGCAACTGAAAGAAAAATACATTTACCTCTTGAAAACACAAATGTTATTTTCATAATCTCAAAATGTGGTGGGCCATTACAGACACTATTTATTTCACTAAGACGGTACTAGAAAACATTTCCTTTTAAAGTTGCTTTCAGTGAATAAAACGAACTCACGTCTTACGACACAGTTCCACTTTTTAATGTTGACAAAGAAACGACAGGGAATCAATCATTCCATAAATCAGAAAATCTTATAAAAGCATCTGGAAAGTTTTATTCTCTGCGAAAAAAAAAATGTTTTTTACTATGTCCTTTTTTTCTTTGGTAAAATATATTATTGCTTCTATTCATTTCAACAGTAAAACCTTTTTCGTGTTATTTTCTAATTTTTGCGAAATTCGTAACCGCCAGGTTTTTTATAATGGTTTATTCAGAAGATTAAATACCATTCATTAATGTATTTTACATAGAAGTACTTTCCTAATCAAATTTGGTTGTAATGAAATGAAACAAAATAAATGTTAAATTAAATTCAATAATTAAAGTTAACATTTAAACATATACTTCGGCTACATTAAAATATAGTACTAGCTGCTACCATTTTTTAACATAAAAATTAAACATAATGATAGTATGAGGTTGGTCAATTGAACATGGATTTATTTCAAAGGAGAAAAATGTCAGACCTCGCATTCTCTCAAAGATACCATGTTGCAGGAGCCCGACTAGATTGAACAACTATGATCAAAATATCCGAGCTTTTAGGCATTTTTAGATGAAAATATCTAAAGTCAAGACAAAAAACACATAGTGCGGTTACACATGCTCTGGAACGCAAAATACTGGATGGAAGATTTGGTTTCCTAAATCTTTAAAGACTTAGTTTGGTTTGGAGTGCTAAGGTCTACTATTTTGCTACACGAGTGCTAATGAGACCGGGACTTACAGCTTAAAACCATTTCCGAACAGCTTCGAACATCTATGCCACTGTGGGATTCGAACCCATGAACACCGGTACCGAAAGGACGGAAGAAGAAATGAAAATAAAAGATCGATGTGTATAGAAGCGGATTGTATGGACAGAAAATTAGCATTTATTCTAACATTATTTTAGGAGGCGGGGGAAAATAATTTTAAGTCATTGAACACACCTTTTAATTCTGAGATTTTGTTGCTGGGAAATTAGGTAGGAAAAGATGAAAAAGGGAAAAGGAGAATTTCAGATAGTTATTTTAGGTGTAATAAATTTGATACATTACATATATATATATGTAATGATAATTTTATCACTTTCGTTTTAAGATTCTATTTTCACGGTAATTCTTCTCGTGGAACCCTAGCGAATATTCTCGAAATTTCGCTAGTAGAAATCTTTCTAAATAAAGATAGAGTCTTAACGCGTGGGTTACATCAAACACGTAACTTCGAGTAATATCTGATTGGTCGGTGCAAATGACTATTTAAGCAAATGTCTATAGTTCCATCAATTTTTCGATAGATTTTTTTATGGAGTTTTGATATTGATACATTTTCGTATAAGGTTTCATGATAATGCTTTATTATGTCGTTGAATAAACGAAATTAGATTGAATTTTTGAGTGTCATCATTGCATTCTCGTCGCAAGGCTCCACTTCGTAATGAGGCAAAAGCCTTATTACAATTAGTCGACAGGATCTGAATTAAATAAAGCCTTAATTACAATCTTCATCTTGGATCTTTTCGTCGGTCATGGTTTCCAGTGGCGGCATTGATAGTTTTGTTTTCAGATCAAGATTGGATTATGATGGAGAGTATTCTTGCATTGCATTCACTTTTGTTTCTTTATTTTGCGTATATTCCAGTTGTATAATTCCAGAATTTCAATTAAAATCACCAGTTTCAACGTGTTCAAGACTCTGTTGTGTAGATTTGATTTCAAAGGTGCTTCAATATATGTTTTGGACAGCACGAAAATGAATTTAAATTTTTCTTTAACAGAAGGTACGTTAAAAACAATTCTGAGCAGGAATGTATATATATATATATATATATATATATATATATATATATATATATATATATATATATATATATATATATATATATATATATATATATATATACATATATATATACATATATGTATATATATATATATACATATATATATATATATATATATATATATATATATATATATTTATATATATATATATATATATATATATATATATATATGCATACATATATATATTTACATACGTATATATAAATATTTATATATGTACATATATATATATATATAATATATATATATATATACATATATATATACATATATATATATATATATATGTAATATTAAAATCCCTTATCTAAGTATTTTAATATTTTTGTTACAGTTTGCGTATTACATCTTATGTTTATTTTCATGTCATATGAAGTATATTTTTATTTATAGTAGTCTATTCTCATGTTATATTTTGTATACTATTTTTATAATATTCATTGTAAATTTCATATTTTTGGGGACGCTAACACTAACAATCATGGAGCAATTAACCCACTAATTTTCCAGCTCACTATCGAGAATGTTTTGGGGTCGAGGCACCCGGCAACAAGGGGGGGATATTCTGTAATGTAGAAACTTAACACTTTAATCCTAAACTAAAATTACTTACACCTCTATTCAAAAACCACCAAATCCGCAATTTCTTCATCTTTTTAGTGGCCTTTCGGCGTTAACTCTTTTGTTTCCTTCCTGTTGGCGAGCATCCCCCCCTTAAAGCCGGGCTCCTCGACCCCAAGACATTCCAGATAGGGAGCTGGAAACTTAGTGGGTTAATTGCTACATGATTGTTAGTGTTAGTGTCTCCAAAAATATGAAATTACAATGAAATTATAAAAATAGTATACAAAATATAATATGAGAGCAGACTATTATAAATAAAAATTTAAAGCGATGAAAAAATATTTTTTTTTTCTCTCAATCGGCTGAGTGTGAAATGACTACATATTTCACGAAACGTATAACGGCATGAGTTCGATATGTTTCGTTTTCAAACATTATCACATGGAGAGTGGCTGTATCTGGAATACCATTTGTGTATCCAAATTTGAAGGGACTAGTGGTGGATTGTAAAATATTCGTCCCGGTAATTTTACCGGGACGAATATTTTACAATCCACTTTGCTTTAACTGTGGTAAATTAGGCCACTAAAGTTTTGAGTGTCTGTTAAAAAATAATAGGCCTAAACCTCTGTTTCAAAGTAACACAAAATTAGGAAAAGTGACACATGCTGTTCAGGATTTACCACCCAACCCATGTAAATTCTGCGCACAAGTGGGTATCATGAACGCTTTTCATTGGGGTTATTCTTGTATAAACAGACCATCTGTGTCTGAAAATTTGGAGCCCAAACAACGAACTGAAAAATGACAATTAATTGTATCCGGTACATCGAAAATAAAACGTACGTACAAAATAAAACAAAAATGCGAAACAAAGAAAACTCGAGTAGAAATACGACAATATTGTTAAACATAGACACGGGATTCACGGTGAATATAATTCCGAGTAAACTTGCGGAAAGTTTAAATGTTCTTATTGAGGAAATGGAAAACATACAAATAAAACAAACTAAGGGACTAATAAAGCTTAACAAAACATGCAATCTTCATCTTAAGGTGGGCAACATAGTTAAACCGGCAGAGTTTCTTGTACTTGACACCGATTTACCATATGCCCTTCTAGGTTTAAAAAGTTGCATTGATTTTGCTTTGGAAATAAATTGTGCAAAACAGGTTGTTGTGCAGAGAAAGAAAAGCCTGATCACCTTTTCGAACTCTGATTGCAACAATTTGTCGTTGCATATTATGCCTGAAAATCCTGTTGAGCCAAATAATAGTCACTTAGAAAAAATAAATACAATAAGTCAAGGAAAAAATATAAAAGAGAGTGTTAAGAGAAAAGAAAGTAAAGTTAAGATACAGGTAAACAAAGAAAAAATTGCGAGAAAAGAAAGTAAACAGAAATGTAAATTTGATAAAAAGAAAAGTAAAAATCCTGAATTTCTCAGTTCTTCTGAGACGGATCTTGGTGATGGGTGCACACATTGTCAAGATCAGGTTGAGGAAAGTTATGAAATTTCAGAGACTAAGACACAAGGCGAGTTAAAAGAAATATTAGGAAACTACAAAGATATTTTTGCTACCAGTAAATATGATGTAGGAAAAATTAGGATAGAACCGCAACGCGTAAGGTTAACGTCGGACTTGCCAATTTCGTTAAGACCGTATAAGACCTCACCAAAACAGCAGGAGGAAATAGACAATCAAATTAAAGAATTATTGAATGCTAATATAATTAAAGAGAGTTCATCACCTTATTGCGCCCCAGTTACATTGGTTTTCAAAAAAGATGAAAATAAGAAAAATAGATTGTGTATAGATTTCAGAAAGTTGAATCAAATTACTAAATCAGATGCAGAACCTTTGCCCCTCATTGAAACCCTAATAGACAAGTTGGTTCAAAGTCAATATTTTTCAAAATTAGATATGGCCTCGGGTTATTGGCATATACCTATTCATCCAGATGACACAGAAAAACTTGCGTTCGGGACTCATAGCAGTGGTCTGTATGAGTGGCAACGTCTGCCTTTCGGGTGGAAAAACGCCCCTAGCATCTTTCAAAGAACCATCCGTAGAATTCTAGCAAAACATAAGATTAACTTTGTTGCTAACTATTTCGATGACATAATCATATTTTCAGAAAGTTATAGTAAACATTTAGAACATCTTCAAGAAATTTTCGAAATTTGCAGGAAAGAAAACATTAAATTAAAATCATCTAAATGTTCATTTTTGCAAACTAAAATTAACTTCTTGGGATATGAGATTTCCAACGGGACTGTCTCTCCAGATAATCACAATCTTGAAGTAATAAAAAATTTAAAACCACCTACCAATGTTAAAGCTTTGCAACGTTTTCTAGGTTCAATTAATGTATATCATAAATTTATTAACCAGTATGCAAAAATTCGTACTCCATTAAATATGTTGTTGAAGAAAGAAATTCCATGGCAATGGACTGAAGAATGCCAGAATGCTTTTGTAACTTTGAAAAATTTATTAATTTGTAAACCAGTCTTGAAAATTTTTGATCCTAAAAAGGAAATTCATCTTTTTGTTGATGCAAGTTTAAATGGTGTAGGAGGAGTTTTGAAACAGCCCGATATTTCTGGTGCCTTACATCCGATAGCTTTTCATTCCCGCTCATTAAAAGATTATGAAAGAAATTATGCCATTACTGAACTTGAATGTCTGGAGAAAGTAGTTGTTTGGCTATTAGGATCTGAACTTGTAGTAGTCGTAGTAGCAGCAGTAGCAGCAGTAGATCCAAAGCTTGGCACCTGAGAAAAGAAGCCACCACCAGTTGATGGAAAGGTTGAATTAGGAGCAGTCTGCCCAAAAACACTTGGCTGTGTCACTGAGGGTTGTGCAAATGTATTGGAAGTTCCAAAAAAAGAAGGCATTTCTGGAGAAGACTGACCAAATACAGGTGCTGGTTTTCCACCAAAAGGTGGAACAGATGATTCTGTTGTGACTGCAGCTACATTAGACACAGTTACTGAATTCCCAGTATTGGTCACTGAGGCACTCTGTCCAAATACAGTTGCTCCTGTTGTTGCTGTGGTAACAGTTGATAGTGTTGGCTCAGAAGTAGTAGATTTTGAAAGGGAGAGGCTCGGTTGAGAAGCAATGCTAGCAGTACTTACAAGTAGAGACTTAGAAACATCTTCAGAATTTATAGGAATAATTATAGTGGTTTGAGCTGTTTCACTTACAGTAGTGCTACTAACTGTAGGTGTTGATATAATAGATGTTTCAGATGCAGATGCATCAGGTGAAGGAGCTGTTTGCTTTTGATCTGGGAAATTGGAAACCATAAAATTAACAAATTTATTATTAATTGCTGGTTGACTACTTGTAGTCACTGAACTTTCTGTTTGTTGATTCAAAGTAAATAATTTTTGTCCAAGTACAGTACTTGTTAGATGGGTTTGGTCAGACTTCAACACATCTTGAACTTGGTCACTTTGAGATGGCTTAGAATCAACAGAATCAGTCATTTTAGGTGACAGAGGAAGAACAGAAATCTCGATTGTTGAGGAAGGTGGGTTCTCTGAAACAACAGCTGTTTTCAGAGTTGACTCATTAGGTTTGTTGCCATTATCAGATAATTTCTGAAAAATAAATCCTACATTATTCTTGTCTCCAGAGCCATCAGTTTTTTTGTCACTAGACATAGGAAACAAAGTTGAAGTTTTGTTTTCTGGTTGTATAAATAAAGGGCTAGACAATTGTAGTATATTTGCTTCTTGCTGACTATAACTAGGACTTAAACCAACAGAAAACTTCATGTTAGTAGATAACTGAGAAAGTTGTGTGTCTGGTTGACTAAATTGGGAATTTTCAGATGTGTACTTCATTTCAAGCCCAGAGTTGCTTTTGGTTGCTGAAGCAGTTGAAATGCTAATAGGAACAGTAGATTGTATATCCTTTTGAAGTCCTGGAGAGCTTAAAAATGTAAAGCTTGGTGCTGATTGTGGAACTACAACATTACTAACAGTTATAGGATTTGTAGCAGACATTTCATGAGTTTTCAGTGCTTCAGTTGTAGATGCAAGTGGTTTAGGAAAAAACAGTGACGGCAATGAAGTAGGTAAGGAAGGAAAACTTTCTACTGGTTTCTGATTGAAAGTGAGAGGTGTTCCTATAACATTCGGAAGATTTTCAAATTTACTGGTGATGGCACTCTTAATGTTTGAGCTGATTTCTTGGTCTGTGCAGCTTTTAGCAGATGATTCTGAAGTAATCTGAAAAATGAGTAAGAGGCATGTAATATGGAAATAAAACAATATTGAAGAGTAGGGTAGAAAACAAGTAAAATAAGACTTAAAAGTAAAATTTAAGCAACACATAAAGAAGAAATTAGTAAAATTAGAATTTATAAAAACAAAAATTATATAATATGAAAGTTGACTTTCAGTACACAGGTATATTTTTAATTCAGAGTAATAAACACAGTAATTTGTCTTTTTACAATATAAACACATACTCTTATTTAAAAAAAAAAAATCACAAAATAGGCTTTTCTATATTCATGGGTTTTTAATATTATAATAAAACAAGTAGCATTATCATGCTCTGATACAGTTATTATGCATTTAAGGTTTAAAAATAATCGCCCCCCCCCTTTTTTTTGCATAGCTCTTTAGCATATTCATCTGTTTGCCTGCTCATCTACCCATCCATATATATATATATATATATATATATATATATATATATATATATATATATAGAGAGAGAGAGCATAAGCAACTAGATTTAATGAATAAAACAATCATGACACATTGAAGGAAATGGCACAAGTCCAAGTCAAACTTAACTTTTATTGAAGAGCTGCTAAAATGACATGTTTAACAGTCAAATGCAAATGTAGGAATGATCATGAAAACACATGTGGATTACAGAGTTGGACCTCACAATAAGTGACACAGAATTTTCCCAAGGAACATGCAACTTAGTCAGCAAATTTAACAATATAAAGTAACTTAGACCAGGGAAAAACTGAACCATTTGCCAACGCAGCAGGAAAATGTGGTGAATGGACAGAAAATTTGCATCTACTGCAGAGAAAGCTTTGAGAAACAAGTTGGAAGAATTTTAACCTGTAAACACTGCTTTAAGACATTTTGTGGTGGAAAAATATATTTGAAGAACTAAGAATGGGAAAGAGGAGAATTTTTAAGAGATAGTTTAATTATAATATTTTTTTTTTATATATTACATCTTTTAAAATAAGGTGATTTTGTCCATAATGAAAAGGAATTTGTTTTAGTAACATTCTCATACCACAACTGGTTCTCATGGGCAATACCATGTGAGTACTGCCAATATATAAATAAAATTTACTCCTAGTATAAAGTACATTCATAGTCAAAGCTTGTATATACATAGTTAAAATCTAAAAATTTTGAATTTCATACATAATTAAAAGAACCCTAAAAATGATATGAAAAATATTTAGTTCTTAAGATATTTAGCGAATCACAGAACTTAACTACGGAAAACTTGTGAAAAACTGAAATCAATATATAAAACTTAGTTCAAACCAATTAAAAAGTAATACATTATGGATATAAAAGTACACTAAAATTTACAACATAAGTTACAATAAAAGTACTAACAGCTGGTTTAAAAAGGGGCTGGTGATAAACCTGTTGCTCAGAGATTTTCTCATTAGTCCTCAATAATTCAGGAACAGTGTTCACAGTAAATGCTGAAAGAAGAAAAAAAATGAATCATGAAAGATGCTTTTAGAAACAATTAGCACATTTTGCTAGCAGAATAACTACCTGCTGTTATTTGTTGCAATGACAAGTTAATATTTTTAAATTTCAATAAGGTAATTTTTTACTCCAGTACACATTTTTTTTTTTTTTTACTTTGTGCACAGTGATACATGTCAAAATTATCTGAGGAGAACAAAACTCAATGAGAACCAGCAGCTCTTTATTTTTGATTTTATAAGGATGTGTATACTAAAAATGTCTTGCAGTTCTACCTCTATTTAAATTTTTTTCATATTGAAACACCTGTATTTATACATTTACTAAATTTAATTTGGCAATTTAATTTTTATTAATACTGTTTATTATGAACATGCATTCAATATAAAAATGAAAACTGGAATATAATACTAGTGCATTGAATAGAGCTTTGTCTAGTATAACTTCCAAGATTGATCATTCATTAGTTAAATGATGGCAGATTGGTTAGGGTGCTGGCCTTCGGTACCGGAGTTCGTGGGTTCGAATCCCACTGTGGCATGGATGTTCGTAGCCGTTCGGAATCGGCTTTAAGCTGTGGGTCCCGGTCTCATCAGCCCTCATGTTGCAAAAAGTAGACCGTAGCACTCCAAATGAAAAGGAGAAGAAAAAAAAAAAGATCATTCATTAATTTGTAGCATTTAATATTGTCAAAACCTGTATGGCATAAACACCCAAATAGTGTTGCCATGAATATTTAAAATTTTTATGATTATGAGTGAGTCTGTATTTCAGATTTAATCATGTTATCTCTAGAACTGCTGTATATATTTTGATGAAATTTAGTTTAAATATAGGTTGATGTAACATACATACACACAAAAAAAATGTTTTAATACACATGCTTGATCAAGTGTAACACTCAATGGAGTCAAAAAGTATAAAACTGGCTATAGAACTGGAAAAAAATTTCTTTTCTTTCTTTTTTTTTCAATTCATATTCAAGCAGTAAAAAAAATGAGGAACAATCAACATTTAGATGATGGAATGAGATGGCAAACCATGGGAAGGGTGAAAAGCAGGCTAGTCTAATCCAGATTTGAAGAGACATCAATGTTATGCTTAGCATTTTGTTCAATTTATGGAAACAGTTTCAGGATACAAGATTCACCAACATAAATCCTATGCAAGGTTCTCTAAGAGTGATAGCGGTTACAAAAGATTGCTATTTGTCCATTATAGCAAGTCAAAATAGGCATGCTACAGCTTCTCAGCTGTCTTGTGACTTTTAACTGATAAGTACTGGTTAAGCATAACTACTGATTTTCAGAATACTTTCATATAAAGAAAACTGGGGACCATATATCTGTCTCCAATATCCAAGAAATCAACCATTATTGAAAGCAAACCTTTGATAATGCAAAAAGAGACCATTTTGGATGGTTGTACACTTCTCTGTATCTTTGAAAGAAGCACTGGGATTAGTGTGCGGTAAAGGGAATCTTTTATGTTTGATTTTTCCAAGATGCAGTTGGCTATGATTTAATTTAATCATGATAATGCATTGTCATATAAAGCTAATTGGTTAACAATTTTCTGGAAAATGAAGATATTTGCAGGACAGATTGACCAGCCAGACTTCCAGTCATCAATCCTATGGTCTGTATGATATGCACTTGGAAACAGCAATTGAAACTCAACCCCTCTCTGAGACTCATAAATCCAGGATATGAAAACAGTGTAGCTGAACGAGTGGGGTCAATTGCCACAAGAACTCATAAACTGCCTTATTTCCAGCAATAGACTTGCCCAATTCGGCATGTTTATTATAACTGTTGATTGGTTATTAATTTTCATATTATATCTACCTATGTTCAAACCAAATTTTATTAAAGTCTGCTTAGTAGTCTGGAGATAATAGCCAAATCTGAAAATTTTCTTAATTTTGAACAACAATGTACATGCACACACACATATTTCACTAAGCTTCATTTGTAATAAAAAAAAATCTACATATTCCACAAACACACTTAAAGGTGAAACATTTTCAAAAGAAGTTATAATTCCTATCTAATTAAAATGTTATTTACAATCAAAATATCATTCTTCTTGGCTAAAAAGCTAGTGAAGTATTTGAAAAACTTGCACCTAGTATTATCAAATAAACAAAAATGTAAACTTCATATGATACAATATGAGATGAAGCACAAGAACCAAGTGAAGAAATAGCTGAAATCATAACAAGATAAATTAAATCCCATACATAACTGCAAATTGTGATATATCATTAGTCTTACATTAAATTGTATAAATAAAACTTAAAGAATAATATGAAAAGAAATAATTTTAAATTTTCTTTTCTACATAATTTTATGGGATTACAAAATTTCATTTAAGTATTTACCTGAAAATATTGATTTTCAAGATGTATTTTACATTCTGAAAACTTCAAAATTTAACAGGAAATTTTTTGCATATAATGTCTTAATGAATTTAAAAGAAAAGAGAAGTATCATATCTTTATTATTCATTCAAAAGATTGAGTGACAATCAGTGAATCTTTATAAACTGAATGTAAAAGGATTGACAAAAAGAAGAAATGAATATTTAAAATAACCTATAGCTTCTGTGCTATGAGCATATGATACCTGAAACTCTATGCAATCACTAAAATTATTACAGATGCAGGATATCGCCATTAAAAACTAATACTTAAAAACAATAAGCCTAATATAAAAAAGCCTACTTTCATGGAAGCCAATTTTAGATACACTTTTATCAACTGGTGCAGTTACATCCACTGCTTCTGGTGGTGAAATAGGTTCATACACTGGAGCTGAAAGAATTTTCCCAATAAAGCAATTTTTATTAATGATAGTGGTAATAAGTAATAATAATAGTAATAAAAAAGACATCTAAAAACTTATTTTAAGCTTTTGACTCTTCCCATATGAAATAATAATTATATGATGTACATTAGATATAAAGCTTTAAATTTCATATGTGTAACTAAAAAATATAACTAAATTTAAGACCCTACACTACATTATTTTCTGCTTAAAATATAATTTACTATGAATCACAAGGGATATACAAAAGTATAAAGTATTAGAAGTGCATTCATGGCGATGCACAGGCAAAAGTATTTAAAAAAAGAAAAAGTACAAATTTTGACAAAAGATAATTTTGTCTCAATTTACAGCAATTATATTGCTATTGACAAATAAATGTAATTATTTGTCAAGAATTAAATGTAAATGACAAGATATCAGAATATAAGGTTGCTTACCATTATGAGCAGGCTGAGTAGGTGTCTTTTCAAAAGAAAAAGACAATTTTGAGGCAATTTTAGGTGTCTGAGCATCACAGGGAGATGAAACTGGTTCGGGAGTTTCCTTGCCTTTAGCTGGAGTGCTCATAAGCTTAGGAGTGCTATCCTGTAATTAATATACAGATATATATATATATATATACACACACACATATGATAAACATTGACATGTATGTATACGTGTATATTTATATACAGTCAAACACTGCTAAAGTACATGTGTGAATGAACAAATGTTACATACAGCACTGATAAAGTTAAATGTTTTAAATGCCAATTCGTTATAACACCAATCAATATTTTCCAGGCAAGAATTAAAAGTGTAATATTTTGTTATTTGTTTACCTTTTTTTTTTCTCTGTTTTAATAGTGTATACCATTTATAACCTAGAGTGTTTTCAAATAATTAGATCCAGTACATGAGTAAACAACATGGTTAACACGAAGTACTGAGTCAGCAGACTCAAACTGAGTGTGGTCTATAACAGGACTGATCTAACAACATAGCTGAGCTAGTAAGAGAGATCTTTCTAACTAATGTCTGATCTCAAAAACATGACTAATCTAGCTGATGGCGGGAGAGAGAATATGAACTCTTTATAGAAAAATATAAAATCTTACACTACAGGGTTTTGGAAGGTGTTTTTGTGGATGAACATTCAGAATTTTGAGGATGTTTTTAGACTTTCTTCATTGGTTCTTGTACCTTTTTCTTTTTAGTCTAGTCAAACAGATAGCGTGGGACACTATCCTATATGGCACAAGTGGCTGGCATGGGGATTAACTCCCACAAGTTATGTGACTTTATAGTGTCACGGGAATTCACCCATTTGATTTTATAACTTCTGTAACATCAAAAGAGGATTAAAATTGCATCTTCATGGCCTACAGGTGGTTCACATCTGTATGCTTGCAGGAGGTCTTATTTGTTTTCCACGCTTAGAGTGTTGGTAGGATTTTTTCCCTTATTACTTTTTGTTTACGGGGGCTTATAACTAGATCTTTTATTCCTATATTACAATATTCCCATAATACATTATTATTCCTTTCCTATATTACACATATATATACATATAAAAGCAGATTATATTTAAAAACATAACAACTGAATTAGAGTAAGCAAAAGTTTGTATTATTTGAGTAAGTATGTGCAGTTATGTAAGCATACCCCTCTGCTTCTTTCTCTCTCTATAGATATGTTGTAATATCCATGTGCAGTTATGTATTTACCTATCTCTCCATCTATCTACATACATATATGCATACATTCATACAAACTCTCAGATGCATACAATTTAAAGCTATAAAAATATTTTATAACTTTATTATATTATTTACTTACCTTATATAAGGCATTGTGTGCCAACATGCACTTTAAATATACACTTCATCAGTTTGTACACAAAACAATCACATTAACATATTACCTATCAGACAAACAGGTTAAAAATATTGCTATGCATCAAATTTAAAAAAATATAATTCATAATTAATTAAAGCATGAGCTATTAGCATATATTCAAATCATGTATTTGGTCGGCATAATTAAAAAGTACTATGCACTTTTGAATTTCAAATAAAACATACATTAAATTTCAACAGTAAAAGAAAATACTTGTTTCAGATTGGAAACACAAGGGGTAAAATTAACCAAGAGGTTAATGGTAGGTTCTATCATATAACTTTTATTTATTTATTTATTTTATAGGAGGAACAATGAATGTTAGATGCCAGGTATAATATTTGGATGTAACAGTTTCAAATTACTGCAAAGACATATAAAATTCACAGGGAGCTTTGAGTTAGAAATAAAGCAATTATAAACTACCTTTTAACATAATTTTATCTAAATTAAAACAACATTATGATCACTGCTATACTAGTTTCAAGTACTGAAGTAGATGATAATTTCAACAGAACTTTAAAGTAGGAATTGAATTAGATATTTTAAATTTTTATTTGGATCTGTTTAACCCTAGGTTGTTGTGTTTGATGCTGAATTTAATTTATTTATATGTTAATTTCATATACATTTGTCTTATCAATAAGGCTAAACAAAAATGTGTATGAAATACTATCTTATTAAAATAATTTTGACAGAAGGATTTGATTCCTTTTTCCTTAAGAAATTATATTAGAATAGAGGAAGTAAATTAATAAAGGCAAAATCCTTATTGAAAGAATGCCAACCTACTTTCTTGGGATCATGGTTATTCACTGAAATGTCATCAGAAGGTACAGCATTTGATAACAGTCTGGACTGAGATGGGTAATCTAGAATAAATAAATAATAAAATTAAAAGTCATATTAAAAAAGCTAGAGCTATAGTTAGACTTTCTAGATTATAAAATTAAAACAAAATGTTGACATTTGAATAGCCTTTTCAAATATGAGTACTTATGAATGTAATAGAAAATTTGACTTTATTTAGGTACATACAGAATTTAGCTGTGTTCCATAACTGAAAATGCTGCTTAGATTTGACTTTTTAAAATTGACAATCAGAAGGAAGTGTAAAATAAACTTTGTTGAAAAAGCAAATAAATGGAACCAATATATAAAGTACACAAATAAAAGAAGAATAGCAAAGCAGATACCTGTTTTAAAGATTAATAAGCTTCTTCAATGTGAGAAAGGGAGATATTTATTTACTGACAGAAACTGTGTGAGTTCTCTTACTATCTACATTTCCTTACTTCATTTAATTAGGTCTCCCAATTAATACTAAACTGTACATATTATCACATAGAAATAAAAAAATGCTGATAAATTTAACTTTCTATACTGATTTATGTTGCTTATACAACTTATTGCTATAGTTCAATTCCCTTTTTTAATTCAATTTTGTTATCTGAAATACATACAAAATCTGTTATGGATTAACAGTTTGTCCTTTTTTTAGACCAAATTAATTCCTATTATTATTATAATCTTGAAAAAGTAGTAGATATATTTTTTGTTACTGTCACACAGACATGCATCCAGGATTTTGTCTTGGGAGGGGCTGAACAAACTAAAGCATAACTGGCTCACAAACTCTTTATTTGGATTAAATATATGTAATAGAAGATGCACTTAAAAGTCCAAATTCTATTTTCATTAGTTATTTTATTAACAATTTTTGCATAGCTCTTATTAAGTAAAAATATATTGGATCACTAAAAGTATGAAGTACTAAATGTTTTTTAATTTAATTTAAAAAATACATAATTATAAATTAAAATTTTTTTTTCATTGTCAAGTCAATGGTTAATCCTTTATGTTAATTTCAATATTTTTATTGATATTTAACACAGCAAAAAAGACGTTCTTGCTTTGCTGTGTTTCTTAAATAAGTTTTCACCCTTTGTAATATTGACAACTTCACTTATGGATTTAAAAGAGATGGGGAAAGGAGGGGGAGACCTCAGACTCATCACCTACTTTCACTTAACTATTTATAAACTAGTATATAGCCCATCATATGACGGGATCACTAAAATTTTTATTATTCCAGAATTGTAAAGTACCCTAGGAGGCAGGTAAAAAAATGATTTGTTTTATTGCTGAGAATTATCTGGTACATGCTCAATAATTTGTTTATCTTCATACTCCTCTAAAGTCTCCAGATACTGTGAATGCAGTTTAGAATCACATTTAATTCATTTAGTCAAACTGTGTGGTTATGTAAAAAAACAGACACATACCAACGAATTTATTAATCTTCAAAGACATATAACTTCAACGCTAGATATTTATTAGTCCGTGAAATAGACTCCTAGACTTTTAAGAAAAGAATTTGTTGTCAAAACCGGTGATAAAATTTTTATTGCAACAAAAAATAATCGATGATTAAATTTAAAATTATCACGTATGTCCCCAATCTATTATTTAAGCCAAATATAAAAGAAAATTATTTACGTAATATCTAAGTTCAGTGATAAAACGTATGAAGATAATGCAGATAATATTTAAATAATTTAAAATAAAAAATAATTATATGAAATGGTTAAAGGAAATGCTAGAAAAAAATGTTATTTTTACTCATTTATTATGTGATAAATTGATAAATTTAATCTCCTGCTCTTAACCGGGGAAAATAGGGCTTGAAATAAGGGCATGAAACGCTCAAAAAGGAGGGAAGAGGTGGATTTCGAACGTTGCTAACCCTAAGTCATCAAGAATCCAATATGAATGCCGCTATCCATTCCAGGTCTAACCGCTTCATAAATCATTGAGCCTATTATTATATAGGGGATTTTACTTACATACAACTGTAGGTCTGACAGTCACAACATCTGACTGCTTGAGGAATGTCTTTAGAATATTTTGAGACTCTGAGGAGAGCTTCTTTGTTATCTCAGTAGGCTCACTTTCTTCTGGAAGTTCAATTCTCACTTGCAAAAATTCATCAGCTAATGTGGAAAGATCATCTTGCAATGACCTACAATAAGAATGACATAAAATTTACATTTTTAATGAAGATAAACAATTTAACGTAATACACAATTTAAAACAGTTTAGATCAATTTTTTGCAAAACATTAAAGAGATTTTTAACTTTAAATATTAAATTATTCTGAAAATGCACAAAACTATGATAGAAAAAAAATTATCCTATTTGTACTTTACAATGAAAGTTATATTATGAAATGAATCAAAGCAATACAAAGGCAAGCAATTCCTCACTGCTAGTATAGATAAAACAAGATTAAAGTATCTATGACTTGCCTATTAAGAGGTAATATTATGGGCAGACATTCAACTATTAAGATTTGGTGGAAATAAATATAAGTGTTTTAGTTAACTTTAAATATAAATACAGGAATATTTATTTAAGAAAATACATTAGGCTTTTATCAATATTACGATATGTATGGTCTGAAAATTAAAAAGAGGTAAAAACACTGGACAAAACAAAAAAAAAAGTTAATTGCTTTAAGTTTTTGCCAATAGAGCAATTAAGCTTATTCTAAAGAAAATAATATATATTTCATCAGAAGTATGCAATTCTTCCTTTTTTTTTAACTAAATGTAATATATATCCCACATACAAATATATAAATAACAATTTATCTTTCCTGTAATTATCTAAAATATTTAATTACTAATATTTAAAAATTAAAAATATTCTACCTGTTATAGTACCTATTACGAGAAGCACTTTTAGTTGTGTTCAAGAGTTTTCTCTCCTCAGATTTTTTCATGAGAAACTCTACTTTTTTTTTCAAGTTGTGAATACTGTTTTGGTTGTTCACAATTGTTTTGTAAATGGCTTCTGTAGATGATATGTGCATATTCCTTAAAAGAAAGAAGAAAATATTGGAGACAGCAGATTATATATATTTTTTAAAAGTCATATTTTTTTTCAGAAACATGTTATGCAATACTTAAGTCATTTAGAAAGTTAAGTTAAGAACAGAATATGCAAATTTGTATAATTACAAAAGAATATACAATATTTTTTATGCTGAAAATTATGTAATAATAATGTACATGAATACATTTAAAGGTACACATGCAATGATATTTTAACCAAACAAACCAACTTAATTATAGTTATATTCTAAAATAAATTTCTGGCACTTCTACACCTGAAATGACAACTTTTAGCAAAAGTCTTTGTTTTACTTTAATTCTAACCATTGGCAAACACAGGTACATCAAATTAATTACTGCTCAGGTCAACCAATCTTATGTAACTACTTTACATAATTTAGTATCAGTTGTTAGCACCTCTCAAGTGGTATATTCTACCAACTCTGGTTGGTTCTCTTGTATCCTCATGGCACTATATAAGCTCTAATGTACTATGTTTGTGGGGCACAGCACTAAAGATGAATTATCTCAATTAACTCTAGATTTTTTATTTTCATATATTGCTGGGTTTTTTTTATGGCTTAATGACAGTTCTTTATGCAGCATGGAGTAACTCTAGGTTTATATTATGTTAAAAGCACATGTTACAATTACATGTATGCAGTTTAACCTTGATTTAATGCCACTCTGATATACCCCCTACCCTACTATAGTGCTATATAAATGTGTGATCAAATCTTCATATAAAACTTAAAAATATATAGATTCATAATTATTGTATTTTAATAATGCATACTATTTTTACCTTATTTTTCAATAGTATTCAAATATATTTGTAGAAAATTCTGTGTTCCTAAATAACAATTTGAGCTCCTAGAAATAATAGTGTTCTACAAGTTAACAGGCTGTAAAAGAAACACTATGTTTATCAAATTCTGGTAAGTGTGCTAATATCAGCTATAGAGATGATATTTAGACTGAAAATATACAAGTAATAACGATCTGATAATGTATTAAGAAAAGCTGTGAAATTTTTTCTTTGAGATTAGGTATTTTCTTGTGTTGATAAGCAAATACAAGCAGACATATTGAGATTAATAAACTACTACTAGTTTCAGAAAAGATAGAAGGATTAACAGATTATAGATTATGCAAAAAAAAAAATAACAAGGTCAATTTTTTTTCAAATATATATTCCTGTCAAAAAGTAGTTCAATTAAAATGCAATCATCCTAAAATGTAATGTATGTATGTAAATATCTAATTTTTAACCACCCTGCAGAGAATGCATGATTTATTTCAGATTTTCCAATAAATATAAGATCATAATTTACTTCAAACTCATTTTAGTGCCAAATAATGGTTCAAATCTATAGGCTTAAGACACAAGGAAAAGGGTTTGCTATGACAGAGCAGTTCACTAGGAACAGGAAACAGACTTTGCTAGCATCTTATTGCTGTCAGACCTGGTGTTGTCAATGTTTCACTTTTGATTTCTAGCATGCTGATTCATTAAATAGTTTCTTTAGCAATCAGAAAATTTCTGTGAAAACTTGTGGGATTTTTTCACACAATATTTAAAAAAGTAATTTTTGATAGAATGTTAGAAGGTAATTCAACCAATATGTAAGTGTAGAAAAATGCTCTGCCTTATTGTTCAGTTGATAAGAGTTTTGATTTACAGCTTATTTTGAACTGCCAGCTCTAAGGAACTGATGATGGCACTATAATGGAATTTGACTGTATATATATATATATATATATATATATATATATATATATATATATATACATACATACACACACACACATATATACATTTATATTTATTAGCCACTTTATTCTTCACTTTTGGTCTGGGTAGTTAAGATTTGTTAGTCATATATTTGCATAAGTTCTTTCCCTTACCATTACTACATTGCATTAATTTTAAGTTCATTAAATCTACATAGTTTTAAATCATAGTACTTGCATTTACCAAGAAACCTTTTCCTAGTGTTTATTTGTATAAAATAATGTTATTTTGTATAAAATAATTGTATAATATGTTTGTTTGTATAAAATAATAATGTTATATCCTTATTATTTGTATAAAATAATAAGGATGGCTTACTTAAGAGACTTCTTCCCCTTGTCAGAGCTGAGTAAGATCCAATTCTGGTCAAGCCTGTCATTCACTTCTCGCATTTGTGTGCTTAGGTATTGATAATGTTGATTCATTTTTTTCATGCGCTTTGCTGTAATAGGGTCCAAAGCACGTTCCTTCAGCATTGTGACATATGAGTGGTCATTTCGACGCCTTTCTCTTGAGTAAGCTTCCTCTACCAGAGCAAAACTTTCTAGCAGCACATTTTTCAGAGTATAAATATCACTACTGATTGACTAAAATGGTGAAAAAAATAAATAAAAATAAAAAAGTACTTTAACAATTTTTAAAAGTAACATAGGGCTGACATGACTATGATAACATTTTCATGTCAGTATGCTTAAAAGGCAAGCAGGGATATCAATTTGCAATAGTGGTACATTATTCATTTTCAAGTTTCATGCAATAATACAATAATCAATATTAGCAAAGAAAAGATACCAACAAGTAAGTTAAATAACTACTATATTCATTCTAAGACTTGATTAAAGAATGTTACAGTTAGTATTTTACATAAATGGATTACACTTTAAGCACACTCTTTTACAAAATGTATATCTCATTATTTAGTCAACACTGATAATTAGTTAAAAGTTTAACAACTGTATCTGGTTTAGAAAATCATCAAAAATTGTTGAATTATATAGTAAAGACAAGACAGTTAACCCATGTTAAATTACAAATATGGGAATCAAACCAAAAAATGGAATAAAAGATGCTACATTAGATCTGCAATTCAACAGTGGCTCAGCAAAGTCTCATTAAAAAGTACTAACTAAACAATAACAATCCTAATTAAATGTAGCATGTACAAAGGAAAGGAGAGGTGATCTGAAAAAGAAATAAAGTCATCTCTGATCAGCTATTTTGGTCCCTGTTCTACAAGATATGTTGCAAGCAGGCAGCCTCTTTTTCAGAATCCCCCCCCCCCCCTTCTCTCTGGTGATTTCTTCAAATTTTTTTCACAATAAAACTTTGAACTTCTCACCAATCAAATCATTCTCAACATGTTTATTGCAAAGGACCATGATGTATTCTTGTAACAGAGCTACCAAAAGTGGTAAAATTTTGTTTCCTGGTTTCCTTGCCAATTATCCTGCCAATACACAGGAGCACAATCCAAATTTTCTGAGCACCTTCAGGAATTCTGGCACTCCTATGCTAGAGTGTAAAAACCAGGCTGAACACACAATGGTGAGTCATCATTTCTCCAAATATAATGTTCCTTTAGCACAATGAAAATGTTTTTAAGTACATGGATGTTACTTGAGGAGATAGGCATCTTACTTCTGCAAATTATGTTTCATCAGCCTAGGTTGGTTACTATGGTTTGCTTATAAGAACTTGGCAAGAAAAAAGTTATATGACACCTTTTTAGACCCCTTAAACTGTAATTTAGTGGTTAGGGGGATTGGTATGGGATAAAATTTGCTGTTGAAAGACTATTATTTATATTGGCTTTTTTAAAAATGCTCTATGACATAAAAACATACACGCATTACAGTAAGTTACATTGATTTACAATAAATAAATTATTAAAAATCACAATTAAGGGCTCAAAGTTACAAAGAAAAACATCAAGAATCCATAAGAGAAATCCTTTGGACAAAGTGTTTGGAAACTTGGAAGCCGTGTTACATTATTCAAAATTATAAATATGAAAAGTTATAATTTAAAAATTATAGTAGAAACCAGAAGATACTTAGAACCATATCAAAATTAAACTCAGGAATAAAACTTGATTTGAAAAAAATTAGGGCTAAGACACAATCATACCTGCATTGTCTTAAGTATATCCTTCTGAAAATTCTGCAGGTCAAGAGAGTACAATTTCAGTTTAGCCATATCTTCTTCACAGTCAATAGTTGGAGTTGAGTTCTGCAGCTGCTTCAGGTCTTGCAGCTCTTTCACAAAACTTTGAATCTGGAAAAAAATTATTTTAAACTAGATCAAAAGAATTTCTGCTTAAGTGGGAGACAAATTATTATAAAAGGAATGAATTTTTAATTTTAGTATTTAAGCTATGAGTTTGTGTTTAAAACATTTGCTTTAAATATTCAAAATTTTAATTAAAACCATGTCTTGAACTAGAGAAGTATAAAACTGAAATATAATTAAATTTTAATAGATTTAAAATACAATTAAGTTTTAGCAAACTTTCCATATATGCCAAAACTTACAACAAAAATCTACAGAACACATTTCAATAATATATATTTAGTTATATAGCATATTTACATGTGCAATAACCAAAAGATTTGCAGTACTTTTAAAATGTTGTTGTAATATTCCAAAATTTTTTACAAAAACCTTTTCCTTAAAATGACTTATTTTTCTAAAAAGATCATTAAAAATAAAAAGGATAAATTTTGGTTCATGATATAATTGAAAATCAATAAAACTTTTTGATAAAATTTCAATACTTTCTAAATATTTTAAAAATTGATAACTATTGCAAACAAAAAGTAATAAACAACACAGTTTCTGAGAAAAGACATTTAAAGATTGTAATACAGCTGCTGGATGCAAACAAAAGAATACAATATGAAAACGTCAACCTATAATTTTTTACTAAATTAAATTTGGACTTTTACATTGTTTGAGGAGAAAAATAATCATTGAAACTATTTACACTTTTAAAACTCTATAAATCCCAAGTTTCTTGCATTTAAATTTTAAATTCTGGTTTATTACAATATGTACTTTGCTTTTAGATTATCATAAAAAAATTGATTTAATAAAATTATTTTGTAATTTTAAATTGCTTGGTCTACTTATACACACACATGCACACACTCATATATATACTTATATATAAATTTTTTTTTCCATAATGATGAATTTGGAGTAGGCTTATACTATAGAAATAGAGTTTTTAAGAATTTTAAGATTTTCACAAGTGAACTGAAAAGATTTAAAAAATGGTTTAAATAAAATTAAAGGATTTTGATAAATAACCAGCTGTTTTTAAACAGTTTAAATACTTTCTCATGAATTATGACTATGTAAACCTTTGACTGCATATTAAAAGTTAATGTCTTAGTGTTACATTATACTCAAACACAACATTGTTCTAAATTTTAAAAAAAATTTCATCTGTAATTTTGCATTGCAAATAATTATATATGAATGTGAACTTAAGCAAATCTATAGTGATATATGAAAAACATGCATATAAAAATTCATGTGTAAAAGGAAGTGAAAGGAATAATAAAAATCAAAGTAGTTGATTTATTATATTTTTTCCAAAATTAAACCTTTAAATTTACAAATATATACATACTATTTTTGCTGACAATTAGAAGAAAATAAAATAAAGAAACCAAATATGCCCCCCTCCCACCCTGAAAAAAAAAATTTAATAAAAAGCTAAAAAAATGTACTGAAAAATAAAGTGTTTATACAGACTTATTAAAAGGGTACATTTTACACATACAGTTATAATAGTTCTATTAAACGAGGGAGAATTATAGTAATTTAATAATTATCCATTAATACAAATTTGACACAAAAATGAGATAAGTTTAATATTATGTGGTGTTATAAAAGAGAAACAGAGACAGAAAGTATTAAGTTACCTCAGTAACAATGGCAGACATGTAGGAGTTTTGAGTATTTGACTGAACTTCTATTTGCTACACAGAAAAAATAGAAATCATCAGATATTCTCTATTAAAAAAATTCTTAAAATCAAAGTAATACAGGTTAAGTACTAAACCAATTATATACATGAAAAAAATTAGTATCACTAAATACACACAAATACATTTCCAGACACATATATATGTACATGGTGCCTACCGAATTGTGAAAAGTCCCTTTTATTTATTTATTTATTTTTTATAGTTCTGTTATTTTTGTCGATTTGGGAACTTTTTATCACTAATTACAAAAAACAGTTCCAAGAAGAACAAATACTACATCTGATACATGGATCCGTATTAAGCTGATCCCCCCACTTTAGATATAAAGGATATATATTTTTAGGTATAAAGCCCTATATATTCTTGGCTTATACATAGAAATATATGATATATTGAATGTATATATTGAAACATCATTTTCTTAAAACATGAATCATGGGATAAATACATAAAATGTTATTCAGATATAAAAGCAAAATAAAATATTAAATCTTGTCCCACAGTACCCTATTGAAAATAACATACAAAATTAGTAAAGTAATGCAGATTCAGTGCAGTTTTATACTATATTCCTTTTAACATCAGATAGTCCTCTGAATGTTGTGATTATTTTGTAAACTGACAATTTAGATTCAGATAGTGTTATATACTGAATCACTTTTTATCATACTATTTTCAGTTCTTTCTTTTCCTCTGGGATGTAGTAGGGCACATTTTTAATAGCATTAATTCTTATTGTTTGAAATATAGAAATATATTAAAAGAATCATTATATGGCTATTTTAAGTAATTTTCCATTAAAAAATAAATAACATAGAAGAATTTATTTAGCTTTACTCATTCTAATAATAAATTGATATTCTAAAATGGGAGATTTGCTGTAATCTCTGCAAAAGTTACAATAAAGTCAGTATCTAAGCAAAATGAAGTTAAAATTTTATAGATAGATTTTAACACAGCATTTGAAAATTTCAAACCATTATTAAAGTGTATTTAAAAATAATAATTTTAAATATACAAATATATTCAATTATGTATACATTTCAGTTAGGCTTTGTAAGTAAATATGCAGGAAAGGTACATTAAATGTTGATATTGTGGTTTCTTAGCTATTAAAGTGAAGTATCTTAGTGATCTATCTGAAAGATAAAAATATTAATTGCAATTTATAACTGTAAACTGGAAATATATATATATATTTAAGTGAGCATATATGCATACATATGTATGTAATATATCAAAATTATTACCTCCAAAATATCAATCTAAAATCATAATTTTTCCCTTCTCATTTTTAATACCTAATTTCCCAACCATAAAATGTCAGACAAAATGGAGTGTTCTTCAACTTAAACTATTTTTGCTCATCTCTCAAAACTAACACAAGAATAAATGCTAATTTCCTGTCCCCATTGTTCAGCTATTCCAGCAAAATGGCTTCATTTTTCCAATAATAGCTGCCTGTGTAGTTTTTTAGTTTAAATGATCAAGGTTTATTTTTGTCTTCCCCAAAGTGCTGATCAATCTCTTGTCTCTTGGGATTGGAAACAAAATCCTGAGATCACTGCTCTGGAGTCCGAAATTGTCACAAGACGTATTTTTCTTGAAACATTCAACAGAAAGTTCTTGCCTTGTGATAATGGTCACTTAGACCTATGCTTTTTTATCTTTCATAAATTTGAAGCTCCCCAACATTGGACTTATGTTCTTATTAAAGCCATGACTGCACTACCATTAGGAGTTCTTACTGCCCAAGAAGCCCAAAGGAATTTAAATAATAGGGGCTAATTTCCCCTGTAATCAGTGATAGATAATTTCCTGTTACATACATATATATGTAATATATTAAAAATGTTAACTACAAACATCTCAATTATTTTCCCCAATTTTAATTCCAATTCATTATAAAGAAATGACTCTCAAGTCAATAGTGAAATCTTTGCCATTTTTCACATCAATAAAATCTTAATTTGCAGTTCTTGCTCCTTTGTTCATTTAAACTCTTATGGGATTCTTTTGCACTATTCATACTCTGACTATAGATTATAAATTTTAAGAGACTGTCTTGCTGACAAACCACAGGTATGCAGAATTTACTGATTTGTTAGGAATATGCACATCCATTTCCCTCAAGGGAGTCAAGTTTCTATATGTTTTTCACCACCCAACTTAGCTGCCAGATTTAATCAGCAGAGCTACTCTATTTTCTAAAATTTAATGCCAATAAAATGAAGTACGCAATCTTCTCCCCAGTCGATGAGGTCTTCAAACTGGTGTGCACGTGTTATGAGGTGATTTAGATCCATAGAAAAACTCTTTTAAATAAATGTTTATAACAGTTGTACTTATAATAAAAGTTTGGAATCCAAATCTAACTTCGTAACACATACAAACCTGTTTGAAAACATCATTGACTGGGGAGAATGCTTAATACTTAGAGAATTAAAGAAATCAGTTCATCGACTGCACCCTTTTTGTTAAGCCTATTACCCCCCCCCCTCTCTCTTCCACAAAAAAAGTTTATTTAAATTTTTAGGTAAAATTGGATGGCCACCAAAACTTTGTGAGATCATTGAAAATTTATGCTGTTGGGGATCATTATCGATTTTGGGATGTAACATATGCATACATATATGCATTCACAAAAGTGTATTTATGTGTGTATGTCTTATAAGACAGAGAAATGTTTATAAAACCAATGTATATTTATACACATTAGTTAATATTAATAGACATATGCTTTACCAAATAAGTATAAGGCCCATTTTGTTTATAAATCAAAAGTAAATTTCACTAAAAATTTACCCAAAATTCAAAATTTGTATACAAGCTGAAATAATAATGATGATAAAATCATGTAATGTTCAAACATGAAGCTGAAAATCTTGTACACACAGTATTACTTCAAATGATACTTACTTTCTCTGCTGTAGATGGAGATGGAGTTACTCCTACATAGCTATTGATAGGACTTTGCTGAACTTGACTAACGGAAATACAGTCTGGTTTCTTTGTGTCACCTGTTGAAGGAAATGACTGGTTAATGTTAATAAGAAATTGAAAGCATTTTTCACACCAGAAATTTGTGCAACAGTATTATGCATAGCATAAACATGGTAAGTATTATAATACTTAGGAAGTTTTTACAGTAGTAGATCAATTTATAGTAGTAATTAAACATATAGCGGATTCTTATAAAAATACATGTAGATATGTATATTGGTAAAGATCCTATTTATCTAAGTGGTGTAATAAAAAAATGAGAACTAGTCCATTTGATCATCAAACAATATGAAACATTGTTTAAAAGCATGAGTAACACAAATTTCTACTTATAGTATAAAACAGCTTTTTTTATTAAATTTTTTAACGTATTCTTATGACAATCTATAAAAATCTTTTTATGGTAAATTTTTTTGAAAGAGATATGAAATAAATTCTATTATTAGAAAGAAGAATTTCATTTTAAAATTTATCAGCTAAAACTTTGGTTTGGTTGGCAGTGCTTCAATAGGCTGTTTTGCTTTAAAAAAAAAAAGGGCCAAAATTTTGTAACTGGACAATAGAAGTAATTTAAAATGTCTTATGTCCTTGATTTGCAAAAACTCTTCTAAATAAAATCATAATCTTGCTAAGGAAGGGGAACAAAGTCTAAGATCAAAAGATACTGGCATTAGTTTTCCTACAATGTTTATTATTTTTTTAATCATAATAACAATGCTGTTCTCTAACAGATTATTGTTATGCAGTCAGATCTTTTCCTTTTGTATCTGCTGCCTGTCTCTTTAGTGTATTAAAGCCTTCAATAATACATATGTACTTCTAATATAATTTCTTCAGTTAATTTAATGATAGCTGTGAATTCACTGGGAAAATGATATTTTATTACAAAACTTGAAACAGCTAGCCAAAATTTTAAGATTTATTTTTATGCCACATAGATTTTACAAATTTTCATAAGGTCAGCTAAAATGAGTGGAGTTAGATATGAAATGTACACATAAATACCCTTTTATCTACTATCTTTAATGAAAAGCAAGATCACTTACAGAAAATGTAATTGTAACAGGAATCAAGTCTAAGAATGGATTAATACAATAACAAACAGATCAAACTTAAGTATTAAAATGTTTATAATGTTCAGACATCACAGCCTCATTATCAAGATTTCATCTTCTTTGAACAATAAGTGAGATAAAATATACTTTATAGTTTATTTGGAGCACTACATTCTATTGTTTTTGTTAAACTAGGGCTACTGAAACTTGGGTTGCTGCTAAACCAGATCTTGAATGGTTACAAACATCCATGCCAACAGTGGAATTTAAACCCACAGACACCAGTACTGAGAAGCAGAGCCCTACTCACTTAGCCAAAAATTATTAAAATTAATAAAATTTGTTCAGCAAACAATCTATGACTAATACAGAATAAGATAGCAAAATAAATAAATAAAAAGTAAAGTAAAACATATTAAAGACTGCGAAAGACTTAAAAAGTTTAGTTTGTATTAATAACGTCAGGAATAATTGAACAAAACTCACTTAAATAGTTTATTAAAACACAAAAACTATGCAATGACTGACAGAAAAACAAAGTATTAAACCAATACATAAAAAGGAATGAATGCATATATACTTGTTAAAAAGATAAATTGACATTCATATGCTTCTGCAGATGACAGATGTTTATGAAAAGAGATTTTTAAAGAACCTCAAGCCAATAAATGGCATCAATCATAATTTCTATATCAGGTGTCATTGTCACTGAAAATCTTATTTCACCCATTGAATTTAACAACTAACTTGATAACCAAATTCCCACCTACCCCCTGCTACAAAGTGTAGGGTATTCTAAGTAGTAAGAACAATGGATTAATTATTGTGAGAAATAGAATATATAAATGAAGATACAAAACTTGTAATCAATAGAAATAGTTTCTAAAGGCAAAGGTGGAAAGAATATCATGAAACATTTTCAGCTGTCTGGCTGGGATTCAAAATGTTAATATAACACAGCGCTGTCCAACTACAAAGAGCCCACGGGCCAGAATTCTGGTCACTGATCACCTGGCGGGCCGCAGTTTGGAAAAGTTGAACAATAACCTCTTACCTCTTATACAATAACAATTAATAGTTGAATTATTAATTATAAAACAATGGAACAGAAGGAATATAAAACAATTTGCAATCAAGAGGGAACTTTGGGGACCTTGGCTTGACCAAGAATGGTAGTCTCGGATGCTTCTTGATACCATAAAATTCTGTAAAAAGAAATATGCTGAATAAGAAGGCGGGCCGCACAATTTGTGTTGACGGGCTGGATTCGGCCCGCGGGCCGCCAGTTGGACAGCCCTGATCTAACACATGAAATGTGACAGCAGATAGCAGTTATAGAGTGGACAGTACAGAACCTTTCATAGTAAAGAAGTCATAATGTTTACAACATAAACACAATACTACATCACAACTTATTCAGTTGTGAACTCTTGGTGACTTTTATATAGCTTGTTCAAAATATAACTGAAGTGTTGACATTCATGTATACATAAGGGTTTCTAAAGTTCATAGTCAAAAAATCTTTTCTAAGTAGGCTTGAAAGGATTTGAAATAACATTACAAATAGTTTCAATGATTTATTTCGAATATAAATAATTCAATATGAACCTTTCCCATGTTATTTATTGGTCTGCATACAGGCACATGGGATATTCTTTCTCTTTCCTTGCTCAGAACAAAGTTCAACCAAATCACTCAGAAACCAATTCAGTTATCCAGGTGAAAAAGAGAGAAGGGGGGGGGAGAATTAATGCTTTTCAATGAACTATTTTTTTTTAAGTTTTGGTTTATTAAAAATCTTAACATTTGTTTAGTTATACAAGAGTTTAATTTTTAATGACTAAAACAAATATTATGTATTCTATTAAAATTACAAAATCTGAAAACGTAAAGAAATGGACTAACTGCATTGGTTATTAGGTGATTCAATTGTGTGTTTTATATTTAATACAATTTCATTTTCTCTCTCTTTTTTTTAAATCTTTTAAATTACCAAAATTAATAGGTTATAGATATATTTATTTAAGACCTTAATGCAATAATAAAAGAAGATTTACCAATTAAAATAGATGCTTCTTTTGTTTGTGCCACAGGAGACATTGTTGAATTATCAAGCTTTCCAAATGATGATTGACTGATAGGAATGTTTACGAATTCTCGGTTCTTTTGAATTACAGTCTGGTCACCTCCTACTTGAGGTCTAAGGAAAATTAAGACAAAAGATGTGAAAACTATTTTTTAAAAACTTAATAAAATAGATGCCCAAAATGCTAAATATTTATGTTCAAATTTAAAGCAGCAATAAACGTTTATACCTCTAACAAAAGGATTTAGAGCAAGAAAGATTATATTCAGAATTTTGGGGTTAACTTACATGGAAATAAAAATTCCTTAAAAAACAAGTTTCATTTCATAATTAAATTCATTTGAAATCTAACTTTATAATTTTCCAAAGCTTTTAGGTAGCTAACACAGAATTCATGCATGTTTTTAAAAGGGAAAATTAAGGTATTTTTGAAGACTTTTTTAAAAAAATATTTTTTACAGGATTTCTCTCAAAGAAAATTATGGTTGACAAAATTTATTCAGATTTATAATTCTGATTACACTCCTCTGCTTTGTTCATATAATAATAAATTATAATTTATTGGTAATACTATTTGCTCATTTTACACTTTTGCCAAATTATTTCAAATTTTGCTGCTGTTAAAGAAATTAATTTGCTCAATAAAGAAGGATTCAATATAAAAATTAAGGGCACTTTTTAAAGCACCTAAATTTAAAGAACTTTTCATGAGTGTGTGAACTCTGAAACATAGTAAGCCTGGTTTTGTTCAACACAGTCCAAATCCTTTTAATGGTTTAAATAAACAACCCTATAATTTACTAAAACCATTTAAGGTATCCGTCTACATTCGGAGAACTTTTTTCTTCAAACGTAGAAACTAGCTCATATTTTTACATTTTTTGTTTTATTTTTTATATTATCATAGTAAATTGCACTAAAAAAATTTATTCCTGGAGAAGTTTTTATAAAATTTCTAATAAATAAAAAAAATTTAGTAAAAAAAAAAAAAAAAAATCGGGTTTTTTTTTAATAAATTAAATTATTTTAATATTTTTTTATGCAACCCATTTCTTACACACTGGGCTAGTAAATCACCTAAAATCATTCTTAATTTACATTTGGTAAAATATTTTGGTCCTTCAAAACCATACACATTGAATTTTTAATGAATTTTTATTACCTTTATAGGTAACAATGAGTGTAACATCATTAAAAATTATCCAAATTTAAAGCTTTTAGGTCATTTACTAGTAAATACTACCAAAAGCATTCATAATAATTTTCAACAAAATATTTAAGAACTTTTTGAGAAATCACATTTCAAGTTTCAACATTTTATTAAAAATACTGTTCTGAGAAAAGTGCATTTGAAGTTTATGAAAGTAACTTTAACTATTAAAGAATTAAAATACATGTTTAAAATTCCCCACACTTTCTTGCTCCAAAACTTTATTATTACCAAGTTAATAATTATTAAAAATACTAGAAAAATGTTTAAACTAATCTTCATAAAAATTTAAATAGTTGTGCCCAAAAATGCTCTTTAAAAGGCTTTAAATTTACAACTTCTGGTTCCGAAGTCACTACTTCCGTTTTGTTTTTTTCTATTTTACAGCTGTCACTGATGTTTAAAGAGCTGTAACATTTCTTTAAATTGCCGTAGAGACAAAACAAAAACGGATTTAGAAGCTTAAAACTTGAAATTTTACAATAGAGAAATAAAAAAAAAATTATGATTTTTGGCAAAAAATGACGTTTACAACGTAGACGGATACTTTAAATCAAATCCTCCTGAATGTAATAGCTGAAAATTTTTTAGTTAAAAAAAATGTTTATCTTAGTATAGTAGTAGTAAATGTTTATATTTAGTTAAAAAAAACTTAATCTAAACTTAATCTTTTAGACTAAGTTTTTTCTTTACCCTTCAGTAGGAACATGAAAACAAATATAACTTGACAGAAATATATTTAAGACAGTTTAAGTAAAGGCCCATAGAAAATATGTCAATTTTTACCCTTTCACAAATGTTGATGACATAAAAGATTGATTTGAAGTGGAGGGGACTTGTTGCATCAATGAAACTTCTGCAGTAGGTACATCTGTAATGGATTGCTATTCAGTTATACCTCAAGCACAATAAAAATTTCTAGTAAGAACATAGGAATTTTTATAAAAATGTGGAAAGACATAAAATTCTAAAAAAAAGTAACAATTAACAATTTTTTCCCCAGAACAAATGAAAATGGGATACTTTTAAGAAGACTGTATGGTGTATAAATTCTTAACATATTTATATAAGAAGTAAGCCAGATGTTTCCAAAGTAGGAAGTTATACTTTTTAAAAAATTAAAAGATTGTTTTTAAAAGCAATTGAAAATAGCATTACCATTTAAAAGAATGGTGAACAATTTCAAACTTGACAATATATTACACTATTTTATAATAAAATATTAAATATTCTTCTGCATACACCAAGACATCATAAAAAAATATAACCTTTCATTATCATGCTCTTAAATTTTATCAAAGGTTTCAAAAAGGTTTGTTAAAATAAATCTGGGTATTTCAGTTTAAGGAGACTTTATTTAGGTTATTAAAAGTCAATTTACATATAGAAAAGTTAAAATTTTTTGATAAAATTTAACATAGAGACATAAAAGACTTTCTAATATTAGGTGATTCAATTGTGTGTTTTATATTTACATACAATTTCATTTTCTCTCTTTTTTTTTAAATCTTTTAAATTACCAAAATTAATAGGCTATATATATATTTATTTAAAACCTTAATGCAATAATAAAAGAAGATTTACCAATTAAAAGAGATGCTTCTTTTGTTTGTGCCACAGGAGACATTGTTGAATTATCAAGCTTTCCAAATGATGATTGACTGATAGGAATGTTTACGAATTCTTGGTTCTTTTGAATTACAGTCTGGTCACCTCCTACTTGAGGTCTAAGGAAAATTAAGACAAAAGATGTGAAAACTATTTTTTAAAAACTTAATAAAATAGATGCCCAAAATGCTAAATATTTATGTTCAAATTTAAAGCAGCAATAAACGTTTATACCTCTAACAAAAGGATTTAGAGCAAGAAAGATTATATTCAGAATTTTGGACTAACTTACATGGAAATAAAAATTCCTTAAAAAACAAGTTTCATTTCATAATTAAATTCATTTGAAATCTAACTTTATAATTTTCCAAAGCTTTTAGATAGCTAACACAGAATTCATGCATGTTTTTAAAAGGGAAAATTAAGGTATTTTTGAAGACTTTTTAAAAAAAATATTTTTTACAGGATTTCTCTCAAAGAAAATTATGGTTGACAGAAATTTATTCAGATTTATAATTCTGATTACACTCCTCTGCTTTGTTCATATAATAATAAATTATAATTTATTGGTAATACTACTTGCTCATTTTACACTTTTGCCAAATTATTTCAAATTTTGCTGCTGTTAAAGAAATTAATTTGCTCAATAAAGAAGGATTCAATATAAAAATTAAGGGCTTTAAGAGACTTTTTATAGAAGCACCTAAATTTAAAGAACTTTTCATGAGTGTGTGAACTCTGAAACATAGTAAGCCTGGTTTTGTTCAACACAGTCCAAATCCTTTTAATGGTTTAAATAAACAACCCTATAATTTACTAAAACCATTTAAGGTATCCGTCTACATTCGGAGAACTTTTTTCTTCAAACGTAGAAACTAGTTCATATTTTTACATTTTTAGGTTTATTTTTTTATATTATCATAGAGATTTGTAGTAAAAAAATTTATTCCTGGAGAAGTTTTTATAAAATTTCTAATAAATAAAAAAATTTAGTAAAAAAAAAAAAAAAAAAAAAAATCTGTTTTTTTTTTTCAAAAGGTTTAATTTTTTAATAAATTAAATTATTTCAATACTTTTTTATGCAACACATATCTTATACACTGCACTAGTGAATTACCTAAAATCTTTGCTGATTTTTCATTTCGTAAAATATTTTGGTCCTTCAAAATCATACACATTGAATTTTTAATGAATTTTTATTACCTTTATAACTAACTATGAGTGTAACATCATTAAAAATTATCCAAATTTAAAGCTTTTAGGTCATTCACTAGTAAATACTATCAAAAGCATTCATAATAATTTTCAACAAAATATTTTAAGAACTTTTTGAGAAATCACATTTCAAGTTTCAACATTTTATTTAAAATACCGTTCTGAGAAAAACGCATTTGAAGTTTATGAAAGCAACTTTAACTATTAAAGAATTAAAATACATGCTTAAAATTCCCCACACTTTCTTGCTTCAAAACTTTCTAATTGCCAAGTTACTAATTATTAAAAATACTAGAAAAATGTTTAAACTAATCTTCATGAAAATTTAAAAAGTTTTGTCCAAAAAATGCTCTTTAAAAGGCTTTAAATTCACAACTTCTGGTTCCGAAGTCGCTAGTTCCGCTTTGTTTTGACAGCTGTCACTGATGTTTAAAGAGCTGTAACATTTCGTTAAAATGCCGTAGAGACAAAACAAAAACAGATTTAGAAGCCTAAAAGTTGAAATTTTACAATAGAGAAATAAAAAAAAGTTATGATTTTTGGCAAAAAATGATGTTTACAACGTAGACGGATACCTTAAAAAATCCTCCTGAATGTAATAGCTGAAAAATTTTTAGTTAAAAAAAAATGTTTATTAAAAGATTAAGCTTTTCTTTACCCTTCAGTAGGAACATGAAAACAAATATAACTTGACAGAAATATATTTAAGACAGTTTAAGTAAAGGCCCATAGAAAATATGTCAATTTTTACCCTTTCACAAATGTTGATGACATAAAAGATTGATTTGAAGTGGAGGGGACTTGTTGCATCAATGAAACTTCTGCAGTAGGTACATCTGTAATGGATTGCTATTCAGTTATACCTCAAGCACAATAAAAATTTCTAGTAAGAACATAGGAATTTTTATAAAAATGTGGAAAGACATAAAATTCTAAAAAAAAGTAACAATTAACAATTTTTTCCCCAGAACAAATGAAAATGGGATACTTTTAAGAAGACTGTATAATGTATATATTTTTAATATATTTATATATAAGAAGTAAGTTAGATGTTTCCAAAGTAGGAAGTTATACTTTTCAAAAAATTAAAAGATTGTTTTTAAAAGCAATTGAAAATAGCATTACCATTTAAAAGAATGGTGAACAATTTCAAACTTGACAATATATTACACTATTTTATAATAAAATATTAAATATTATTCTGCATACACCAAGACTTCATAAAAAAATATAACCTTTCATTATCATGCTCTTAAATTTTATCAAAGGTTTCAAAAAGGTTTGTTAAAATAAATCTGGGTATTTCAGTTTAAGGAGACTTTATTTAGGTTATTAAAAGTCAATTTACATATAGAAAAGTTAAAATTTTTTGATAAAATTTAACATAGAGACATAAAAGACTTTCTAATCTATCAACAAAACATTCCCTAGAATAGTTACAAGATACTTTTAAGTAACAATGATAAAAAAGAAAACATTTAAAACAAATGTGTAAGAAACTTTTTAAATTATCAAAACATTTGAAAATATTGAATTCCTTATTAAAAACTTATCTACTTTTTAAAAAGGATCTGTTTCAGACGTGAATTATTAGTCTAATTCATTGCCCATGTGTACAAAATTTTATATCTCAGTCCATCATTTCCAAATTGCTTTGTATGCCCACAGTAAGTTATAAAAAAACTGAAAAAATATATGAAATATGGATTTTCTAACTCATAATTTCAGGGAAAGAAAACTCAAGCAGAGAGAATTTCAAAATATTCATTTTTTATAAACCAGAGGAATAAACAGAAATAAATACCCAGTAACATAAAACACAGTTAGTGAAACACAGTTAGTTGGGATTTTTGGTAAGAAACTAAAAGTATTTTTATAAAGTTTAACTATTCAAATTTACATACCCCTAATTTCCAAAGGCAGAGGAGCAGAAACAAGAGATACAGCTGATGGGTTTGAATTAATCATATGAAATGATACTAAAAGACCATTGTCAGTTAAGAGAAACAAGATAGGCATGGGAGCATATGATTCACTCTCACCTAAAAATAAATAAAACAATATTCATTAAAACAATATTAAACATAACTAGAATATATGAAACAAAATTTGTATTGTACATGAACAAATTCTCTTCCCCTTCCTTTCTTTCTATACATATATACAGACATATATGTTGCCTAAAACTAGTATGACCTCAATTATCCAGATGTAGATGTAAAATTATTAAATCAGCTATTTCAGTTTATATGATATAAACTAAAAATCTGCAAAGGGAAACTATCCCTTCTTATGTTTCTGTTGGTGCCTGTAGTTAAACACTTAATACTAGTGTACATGGGAAGCAAAATGGCTAAGAAGCAATATTTTGGATATATAAATATTGAGCATGTGATATGCCATGATTATTTTATTTTATTAAAAGAAGAGTTATTTTAATCTAATTGTCATCTGTGTCCTTGCCTCATAGATTAACATTTCTATGTATGACATTACAGACAGTGGGGCCTTGGTTTTTGATTTTAATTTCTTATGAGATGGATCTTGTAAGTTGAATTACTCGTAAATCAAATCATTTTTTCCTTCTGAAATATCTTAGGAGTTTATAGTAATTTATATTTCAGATAGTTATTATATATTTGGCAGAAATGATTGAAGCGTTAATGGGTTAAGTATCACTAAACCATTTACATTATAGAGGTCAAACAACACAAAGGTGATGAAAGGCTGAACATGATAACTTTATATTAAATTCATTTTTTTCGATTAAGTCAAATTAATTCATATTAGTTTCCCCAAAGGAATCCCCAATTTTTCTTTACACATTTTGAACATAAAAGATATGTATTTATTAGAAATAAATATCATAGAAAAGCATAAAAAAACATAACAGAAGAGAATGTAAACAAATAAATTGATTTTGAAGCTACATAATTAAAAATTAATTTTTTTACTGTTTTACCTTTACATAATTCTCTTTGCAGGTTTTGGATCATTCTATATTAGCTCACCCATGTATTGAATTTGGGAGAAAAAATCAAATGCTTGAAAGATGGATTTTTTATCTGAAATATGATCTGTCTCACACTTGGTAAGATGTGTATTTTTAAGCTTCTATTCAAAGCAGTAAATATTCAGTAATTCAAGATACATTTTTATGTCTTTTAAAAGTACTCGAAATGTCTGTAAAGTTTGCTCATTTAAAGAATGACATAAAATGGCATACCTTTCATCTGAAGGATAAGAATTTAAATACATCTACATTCAGAATAATAAACACATAAGAGTTCTCCATGCATCTATATGACAATAAATCCTCTTACTTATGACAAGTTCCCTTTGTGCGGAATACATCACAGTCATTCCTACAGCATTAGAGGCCCCATCTTTACAAGGCAACAATGCTTTGCCATCTTCTTTCAAGTCCCATTGAACCCAATTAGGCTGCATTATTTAAAAAAAAAAAAAAAAAAAAAAATCCATTGTTATACTATAAATTAATACAGATATATGTATAAACATACTTTAAAAGCAAACACAGGCATCAAAGAAAGTTTTTACCAAAAATTGGAGGGAAAATTTTTAAATATAAGAGAAAATATAAGTATTAAGGATTTATTTTGAAACAATATAAATTTACAGGGTTTATATCCATTCTAAATAAAAAAAAAAATAAAGCATCTGTATCAGTACATTCATTTTTTAATGTATATAACATGCACACACTCATTTATATATACATATATATTCTTGTTTGCATATTTGCTATGCATTCTGAATTGGCTGGATCGATCTTGAAGATTCAGGTCAACTCTGAGAAGGTTTAAGGTTAGTCAAATTGTTTGGATGTTGAATTTTTTTTTTTTTTAATCAAAATTGCCTTTTGTGACTTATTTTGGTGCATTTGGTATATTTTCCTTTTAAATACATGCTACAATAATTAAAATGTTTTAAGCAACTTAATTACCTAATAGTGTTTAAAATTTGCTATGAGATAGTAATTTTTTTAAATTACTACTCATAGCAAATTACAATATACATTTTTTAATGTATATAACATGCACACACTCATTTATATATGTATATGTATATATATATATATATATATATTAATTCTTTGTTCATATATTTGCTATGTTTTCTGAATTGGCTGAATCGATCTTGAAGATTCAGGTAAACTCTGGGAAAGTCTAAAACTAGTCAAATTGTTTGGATATTGAATTTTTTTTTAAAATCAAAATTGCATTTGTGATTGACTTATTTTTATGCATTTGGTATATTTTCTTTTTAAATACATGCTAAAATAATTAAAATGTTTTAAGTAACTTAATTACCTACCTAATAGTGTTTAAAATTTGCAATGAGATAGTAAAATTTTCCTCACTTTTTTTTATACCATATTTACTTGACTTATTAAATTTTATCTATATTGATTTGGGATATTACTTTTATTTTCATTTTCAGCCTTTTTTAGTTATCAAATTTTTAGGCATCAATCTTATTCAATTATTCCTAAATTAGGTTTGGAACTATATGGGAGCTATTTCATATATTTTTTACTTAATTACATGCAAAAATAATTATTTCTAAGAAGTCATAAGTAACTTAATTCATAAGAGAGTGTTTAAAATGTGCTTTAAAATAATAGAAGTTTAGGGTATTTTGACATAATTCAAGTGATGAATTATTTAATTTAAAATATTTTTATTTTTTAACTTGAATTTTGTTCTTTATTCAAATGACAATGCATTCCATTTTTGGATAACCAAAAGGCCATTTAGAAAATTTTACTTTTTTTTGTGTGTTATTAAAATCAAGCTCACAAAAGTCAATTAGAGCTAATCAGTGATTTTTTACAATACAAATCTAAAAAAATTCTGATTATCTTGATATTTTTATTTCTGTATGTACCTTAATTCTCTTTAAATAACTAAGCAAAAAATGTTGCTACCTTTCCTTTAGTTTAGTAGAAAGATAAATCACCAAATATACTATTAAATTTATGAAAAAAATGAGAATAAAACATTTTTCATATTTTTAAACTGATTTATTTTATTTTTAAACTCTTAAAATTGATGGTGTAACATATTCAAACATTAATTTTAAATTTTGAAATAAACACACTTCATTTGGAAACTTGAATACTGAAGGTTATGCATGAAGAGGCTAGTATATTAATAATAGATTCCTTTCCAATCTTTCAACCTTTTATTAGATGATTATTTGGTTTTATTATATTAAGAAGTATATGTTAATCAATGTAAAACTAAGATTTTTGAAGACATTATTCATAGAAATTGAAGCCAATAGTAAAAAAAATTTAAATAATGAGAAGTTTTGATGGGTGTTATATTAAGGTAATAAAAGAAAACACAATGAAAATATGAGTTATTTAAACAAAGGGTGAAAGCATCTTCAATAGAAGTAAACATGATATCATCACTAAAACAATAGTAATTAATATGAATTACACATAATTATTTATAAATTATTTATTACAATAAAAAATTAATAAATCACTAACAGTAATAATTCTAAGATACTTTGTTTTCATATTTTATATCCGAAGCAATTATTGCAAGTTCATAAATCAATAGTTCTTGGAGTAAAATTAGCAGAAATTTTTAACACTAAGATTGAAAATATGTTGCTAATTATGAACACTTAATTTTTCAAAAAGAGTAAAAAACAATACTCACCATACCTCCCAAAACAGCTATTTCAATTGAATCAAGTGAAGCACACAATAAAGTACCCCTGAAATAATTTTGAAACAACGAATGCACTTAAATATCAAATTATTCAAAAATATTGAAAAGTAATAAATGAATAATTAAAGATGAGAAAAAAGTAAAATAATATAAAATGAAAAAGAATATGCCAAAATCTGTAAAGTTTTTCTAAAATATACAAAGCTTTGTCAACACTAAAATAATTTATTCATAAAATATTGTTTTTTATACATATATACAGTGACAGTATACTTGTACAAGTCGAGGTGATTAGAATATCTTCAAATAATTTTTATATACTCTTGAAGTACTTTTGAAGACCTATGAATTGGTATATAGTTTATTAAAGTCAAGCAAATCATTTATATTTATCAACATCTTTAAATTTTTTTAATAAAATGTTTATATAATTCAAGCAGGATTTGAAAAATTTTCTCTCGTTTTTCTAGTCCCTTTAATATTTTAATATCTATTATTCTTTTAAGAATATTATGGTCCAACATATGATTTGAAAATTTCAATTAAGTAGCTCAAAAATTATTAATTTTTCATTTTTACATACTGAAATTGTCTCACAGACTGAATCTACAGCTACTGCAGTTTTATGGATCTATCTACAATCAGGTTTCTGGTTTACACACTATAGCAGGTTTTCATGCAAATTTGTAATAATAGGATGCAAATTCTGCAAAATCTCTCTCTCTCTTTTTTTTTTTGCTGTAAAACCCACTTTTATCTCACTAGTCAGTCAGTTCCTGGAACTCTAGTTGTGAATAGTTCAGAATGAACACTGTGGCTTCCATCAGAGTTCTACAATTTTTCTAGTTTGTTTAATATCCTTCCACTAGTATATAGCCCGTCATTTGACAGGATCAGTAAAATTTTTAATTTTCCACAATTGTAAAGTACCTATGAGGCAGGTAAAAGAGAGGCTTATTTTTTGTGTTTCGGTTGTTAAAAATTTCGTGATTCGATTACAAACCATGTGGTTATAAAATAACAAACTCCTTAATTTTCAAAGATATATAACTTAAACGCTAGATATCTATTGGTCTGTGAAATAGACTCCTAGGTCCAGTCTCACCAAAGTTGTTTAACAGTTAACTGCGATAAATCTCTGCTTAAATGGAGAATTGCATCACACCATTGGCTGGCACCATGGGTTAATTGCCATTAGCCATTAAAGGACTTTGGTGAGACTGGCCCATAGATGTGTATGAAAAGAATTTGTTGTTAATATCGGTAATAAAATTTTCATTGCAAAAAAAAATAATAATAATAATAATAATAATGATTAAATTTTAAATTATCACATATGTACCTAATCTATTATTTAAGCCAATTATAAAAGAAAATTATTTACGTCATATCTAAGTTCAGTGATAAAACATATGAAAATAATGCAGAAGATATTTAAATTTAAAATAAGAAATGATTAAATGAGGTGGTTAAAAGAATGACATCATAATGCTAGAAAAAAATGTTATTTTTACTTATTATATGATAAATTGATAAATTTAATTGCTTGATCTTAACTGGGAAAAAGAGGGCTTGAAATAATGGCATTAAACTCTTGAAAAGAGGGGAAGGGGTGGATGTCGAATGTTTTTAAGTTGACAGTATTTTTCGCTGATATGAAGCATATTTATAATAATTTATTTTAGAATCGGAACAATAGTTTAGGAGGAGATACTCTTTACTCGATTTGGATTCTGCTAACCTTAACTCATCAAGAATCGAATATGGATGCCTCTATCCATTCCAAGTCCAACTGCTTCAGAAATTCAAGGACAGACATACAGATAACTTAGGCTATTATTGTATAGGGGATTTCTCTAGTTTTCTAGAAAATTCAACAAGTGGATAAAATTTTTTACCTTAAAATTTTTATTCCTGCTCACAAATCACCCAGCAGAAAAGGGTAAATTGGTATTTTAAAACATGTAAATGCATTAAAGTAATGTTGCAAATAATTAACTTATTTATAGTCATATATTTTTCTGAATTTTTATATTAATTTCTTGCATTCACCCTTTTAAATTTCTAATGCCTTGAAAAGTAATAGATTGATCTTCCACTGTACATAGATTAAATAAAATTTATGACACTTGGTTGGGAAGTATTTCTTCAAAATGATAGGATTAGTTCATATATATTTTCGAAATTTTTACATTATTTTTGATTACCTTTTAGTTCTACTTTGAGTTAAATGACTTTTAAAGATTAATTAGTACAAAATCTTAAATACTTGTAGTAAAGCTATATTTTTTTAAGCGTTATTTAATTTTATACAGATATAAAATGAAAATCTAAAGATGTCTTTTCAAAAGCTTATTATTTTTTTAAATAAACAATTACAAAGTGTTATAAGCTATTTGAAATATGACCATAAGTTTAAAGAAAATTTAAAAAGTTGTTTATTGTTGACAAATTTTCAAACATCCAAATTTAACAAGGTTTATATATATATATATATATATATATATATATATATATATATATATATATTAAACATAGTCTGAATAAACTGATGATTTTATAAAAATTTAATTTGTTAATACAATATATATATTTATTATTATATTTATTATATGTTTATCAAAATTGAATTCAATCAGAAAGAATTATATGCAAAAGAGTAGTTACATATAGATTAATTTACATACACAAATATAAACTTTTACTCGTGTTAATTTACTATTTTACATACTTTTTCAGCTATTTAAATACATATAATCACATCATAAAAGCTATATTCCTGCTTTATTGTGTCCTTTCAATGAAGATTTTTGGAGGCAATTTTGACTAATAGGTTTAATTTTGAGAAAGTTGCTTGTATCAAACATGAAAACACCATGCAAACAGCAATAGATAAATCCAGTTTCAAACTATTTTACCATAATTTTTTAAGGAAAAAATTGATTAACAATAAAAAAGAATCACTTGTGCTTATAGAATACTTACTCTTATAAATTAAAAAAAAAAAAAGAAAAAAAAAAGAAAAAAAGAGGATTAGAACAGGTTAAAAATAAACAGATACAGAAGGATCCTCCTAAGAAGGAGTGAAACCTCTTATTTCTAACTTGACTATAGCGCTTTTAAATCCCAGAACCAGAATTTCCTGCTTGTATATAGGAGTATGCGTGTGTGTGTGGAAGAAGAGGGGTACTAATAACTATACTACATTTTGTAAATTGTTGCATATTAAAACCTTCAACTTACTTTTTTTCTATGTAATTAGACTTGACAGTGGTGGACTGGGGTGGAGGGGTTGCATGAATTCTCTCATTGTTATAACTGGGCAATCATTTAAAGGGCCTTACTAGACTGTAGTAACAAAAAATTTATAAAAGAGGGTCACTAGTCTTCCATAACTAGGTATAGTTTCGAAAGACTCTGAAACCATACAATCTCAGTAAGGAGAGACAGCATCTCTGCCTTATCCCTACCATCAAGATAATAGAGGCCAGATGTTCCTTACTTTTATATTAAAAAGTACTTACCACGAGGATTCCAAGTGCATCAAATATCTCTGATGAGGAGTTGAACTGTTTCCCAAACAGACATCATAGAAATTCGTATATATATGAGCAGAATCTTTCTAATGAGTAGAGATTACATATCAGTGAATTATCAAAAAAGTAAAACAGTTTTCAAAAACTTTCATCAGGTTAAATAGAACAAAGCAAATGAGGACTAATTTAATGTTGTTTCAGAACAACAATAACAAATTAAATAAATCAATCTATAATTGGTAATTATCTATTTTCATTAGAAGATATTGATTCTATAGACTCAATAATATATTTCTATATTGAGATTGTAAAAGGTATTTTCTTTAACCTCAAACCAAACCAAACCAAGCATTTAAAATGCTCATCTTGCATAAGAGCATAATGGTTATAATAAAAAAAAATACTATTTTTTATGTTAATTTAACACTGATCTTGCGATGCTAATACTGAAGTAAAATTCAAAGAAATTTAAAGAAGAATATTTTAAAACATATAGAGGAATATATAAATAAAACAGAATTTTCTTTAACCATAAATCAGTTGATACAAGCATTTAAAATGTCATCTTGCATAAGGGCATAATGTTTATAATTAAAAAAAATATATCTTTTAAATTTATAATGATGCTCACTAATCTAATGATGCTCACCAATATTAAAAAAAAATTCAAAGAAATTTAAAGAACACTTCAAAAACATATAGAGGCATATATATGTCATGTTTTGGATTGTCTGTCTTTAATTAAGCAGTTGTGATGTAATTTTCCTTCAGATTCATTCTTTATTAAGATCCAGTACATGAGTAAATCACATGCTTAACACGAAGTACTGTGGCAGTGAACCTCTTAGCAGTCTCACATGAGAGCTACTGATCTCAAAGACATGACTAACTGACACAATTAGTTAAACTCATGGCTGGGGTGAGAACATACTAAATGATGAGCTGGCAGCTGGGGAGAGAATATTTCCTTTTCTAATTGATAGCTGGGGCTTGAATATGAGCTTTTTATAGGTTTGGTTTGGAGTGCTATGGTCTACTTTTTGCAATACGAGGGCTAACGAGACCGGAACCTACAGCTTAAAGCTGATTCTGAACGGCTACAAACATCCATGCCATAGCGGGATTTGAACCCACGAACTACGGTACCGAAGACCAGCACCCTAACCAATCGGCCATAGTTCAACGCTCTTTATAGGAAAATACAAAATCTACATTATGGGGTGTTTTTGAAGCTGACTATTCAGTATTTGCTAAATCGTGTTTGGGGCAATTTTGGACTTTCTTCATTGGTTCTTGCACTTTTTCTTTTTGTTTCTAGTCTTGCTGAACAGATAGCGTGGATGCTATCCCGTGCTGTACAGGTGGCTGGTATGGGGATTAACTCCTTCAAGTAATGTGACTCTATAGTGTCTCAGGAGATTTACCCATCTGATTTTACGACTTCTGTAATGTCAAAAGGGGATTAAAATTGCATCTTCAAGGTCCACAGGTGGTTTACATCTGTGTGATTGCTGGAGGTCTTGTTTGTTTCCCATACCTAAGGTCATTGTAGAGTTTTATCCCTTATTACTTTTTTTTTTTTGGGGGGGGGGCTTATTCCTAGATCTGTTATTCCTATATTACAATATTATTCCCTTCCTATATTACATATATATATATTTATATACATAAAGCAAATGAATACTAATACAGAGTTCCCACTCTTTTTCCAGAACAAAAATTAAGGACTTTTTAAGGACCAAAAAAACTTTTTATAAGGACATACTTGAAATACACGGCATAACAACATAAACCCTATTTCCTAAGGAACATATTTTAATAATTATGAACCAGACAAGGCATGTTCAATAAATGCCCTACAATATATCAGAGCTATGTTTTTAAAAATACCTAAAAATTAATATAAGATAAACTTACTTGACAAAAACATTTTGAAAAATGTACATCTAAAGTTTTTTGAGTGATCAAATAAAAAATAAATTGAGAATAAAATATAATATTATAAACGGTATTTTCTGAGGGTTTAAAAATGACTCTGATATATATTTGTGTATACATATACTAGCTGATTATACCTGACGTTGCTTGGGAAAGAAGAAAGTTCTAGACTCTTCTATTACATTCAATGCAAAGAAAATTAAACTTCCATAAGTAACTGAAATATCTACAACCCCCCAACCTTAATGCTTTGTTTAATTAAAATCTGCATGACTGTTAGCTATTAGGAAAGGGCAGCTGACTTTATAAACCTTTTCAGTATGCAAAAGATTATTTATTTGTCAGAAAAGTTTTCTAGCTTATGACCATCAAGGAAAGGAATTTTGAATTACTACAGAAATACACTGAAAACATATGTACTTGAGGATTTTCTTAATTACTAATACTGCACTTTTGGCTAGAAAATATAAAAGAATGCTATGAACATTAACAAATATTTTATATATTCTTTGACCAGTACTTATCATCTGTTGTAGCAGATTGACTATTACGAACTCAATCCGCCGCAAGACGGTGCCACTTGAACTTACTTTGACTTTAATTTTTATTCTATTTCAGAAGAGATGTGAGATTCGACTGAACGCGAGAATGTGCGTAATTGTTACTCCGAATTGACACTAACTAATGTATCATGAAACCTTTAATATTGTATTTAGAATTAATGTTGTAGTATCGTGTTGTTCCGTAGTTAATAAATGTTTGTTTAGTGAAAGTACAGACTTGATTTAAATGACAATCAGCAGATGGAGCCTAAAGAAGTCCTGAGACAAAGAATCAGGTATGTTGAATCTTCAGTCTAATTGAATATTTGAAGATATAGAAACTAAGATAAGTTGAATATTATCTAAGAAATTAAGAATAGTAATAGTAAGTGTGTTTTTATACCTGTACTGGCGTTTTTAATTAGAACTGGTTTGGGGCAAATTTAACTCTGAACTTACAAAACCAGAAAGTTTGGAGAGTACGGCAAAAATTGATAGGAAATCACGTGACAATGGATAAATTTTTCAAGTTCCAATTTAAAAATTAAGGAATTCTTAAGGACCTTTGACAAAAATTAAGTAGTTTTAAGAGCCCTTAAAAATGAAAGCCAAAATTAAGGAGTTAGTTCTTAAGGACTTTTAAGGACTGTGGGAACCCTGTAATATGCAGACCAAATCAGTGATAGATCCTTGGGTTAAGGTAAGGGAAATTTTCTTCAAAGATTTTTAGTAATATCTGTATTTCTGACACTTAGATAATGAAATCATGGATTTAACTCAAAAACTAAGGTGCCCATATGACAATAGTGAGGAATAAAATGATTAATGCAAATATTCTTTAAATTATAAAATCTGAAGAAATAAAATTGTAATACACTTTTTGCTGTCATTAAAAAAAAAATTCATAATAAATCTAATTTAAACAATATATAAATAAGCATCACAGCATTTATAAAAGCAAATTAATATAAATAAGAGTTAAGATAGTTTTAAAATGTTCTATTTGTTAAAATAAATACATGTGACAACTCTTTAAAAGTATTTAATTTAAAACACAGAAAAAAATAACCAATAAAATGTAAAAATGTAGAATATGAAACTGATTATATATATATATATATCATTATATATATATATATATCAATACACAAATCCATACAAAATAACATACTGGAGTAGAAATGATGAACAGATTTGGAGTATCTCCCACAACATAGACTACAGCAAACTGAGTACTTGCAATCCAGCATATGCTAGAAACTATAAGAAAAAGGAAAAAAGCATATTTCATACATATATATATATATATATATATGTATATATATATATATGTGTGTGTGTGTGTGTATACTCACACGCACGTGTGTGTGTATATGCGATTAAAAAAAAAACTCTGCATCACTATTTTTATAGCTGCTCTTACCAGATATAGGAGAATTTTCATCTAATGCAGGTGGTGGTATTGTTTTCACTTCTGCCAAATTGGGTTTGTACTGAGTGAAGGATCCATTTTCCTTACCAGCAACCAACTGTTTTCCCTTAGGACTCCAACAAACTATAAGATTACAGAAATATTAAATTTTTCACCATGGTAAAATAGAAATATACATTTCTAACAGTGCATTGAACTTTACTAGCCAGGAACTGTTTATACCTCCTCCTCATTCTCTCTGAGTAAATATGAATCAATATATACAGTATTTTTACATTAATGTAAACACTTCTTACTTTTGACCATTAGAATTTCTGAAGAACTACTGAATGAAGTGTTTTAAAACTTTAATAGGAGTAATAATTGCATTTACTCCCTCAAACAATCTTATTAACAAGACACCAGAGCATTTAGGAGATATAAAATAATAATAATAATAATGAAAAAAGGTAGAAATTGGTTCACACTGTGAATGATGTATAAATTTCACAAAATATGAATATTAGTATATGGAATTGTTATGTGCAATTCAGAGAGAAAAGGAACATTGAATGATGTAGAACTGTTTCTGCATGATTAAATGTTCCTTTATTTATCTATTTAAAAGTTAATTTTGCCAATGTCTGTTCAATGCATGCACAATTTTAAACTAAACTTTACAAAGCTTTCAGATTATTTGATGAAAATAGCAGTAATATAGTACTAAAATTTGAAATGAATGTATTAGATAATCAGAGACATATGGGTTGCTAAACAAAATGATTTTGTGCACATATGCAAAAGATACATTTTTGTATTACAATTTCATTACTTCTAAATTAATACTATCTATCTTATATCTATCTCACATGTCAAGATCAACATTATTAATAATATAATTGTCATATTTAATATATATTATTTACATCAAGAACTGTATATAAAGGCTGAATAAACAGGTCACTGCACTTTCAACTAAAGTTTTTGTATTTAAATAAACTGCTAGTATGGATGTTCCTAGCCATTTAGAATCAATGTTAAGCAGTAGATTACAGTCTAACTACCCCCAACAAAATACTTGTAATAAAGGCATTCATTAATATCAATAAGCTATACAAATAATTTGTGCTAATAATAAAAACAATGTTAAATATACTATAAATAATCTCATAACTGATATAACAAACTATAAGATTACATATAGTAATCTTATAGTTACAAAAATATAGTTATAAGAATACATATTTCTAAATTATAAGTGTTAAATATATGAACAGTACAATGCTGAAGGAATTTGAAAATGATGGGTGAAAGTAATAACACTTTAAAAGGCATAACTTTAACAAATATATAATTGATGAAGCAATAATGAATATTTTGCCTATTTTATCAATATAAACAAAAAAGTTTCTTTTTAAATACTTTTAAGAAGTTATGTTTAATACAAACCCTTTTTTACACTGATATGTATTTTATTTCTTTACTGGTGATGCATTTAATACACAATGAACACCACAATACTATTTTGATTAGCAAGTGTACCACTTTTAATCTATTAATAAAATCCCTCTATATAATAAATAAAATTTAAAATAAATAAAAAAAAACCATACCTGCAATTGCATTAGCACCTTGAACAGAAGCAGTAACAGCAACTGACATTCCAGAAACTTCATGAATTTGTAAGCTGCTATCATTCAAGCAAACAGCATACACACCTTCAATGGTTGGGTTCCAAACCAAATCCCGAACTTCTGCTGATAAAGCCTTGGTGCAGAAAGGCTGCCACATACTGCCCTAACAAAACAAACAAAAATAAATAGTTAAAAAAAAAAACTTTAGTTAAATATATGTGTATATAATTATACGCATGTATATATGTATATGCACACACACACACACACACACACACATATATATATATATATATATATATATATATGTAATAGATCAAAATTTATTGCCCCCTCAAGTTCCTCAAAATTCATGCTGTATTTTTCTAATTTTAAATTTCTCAGAAATCTAAATTAAAACTAAGAAAAGGACATGACTGTTCAAAATTGCATACCTTCCAGACTCCCCAAAACTAAAGTTTGAATTAATAATTACTGTGCAACTTTCTTACTCCTTTTATGAACAATGTTAATTCTCCTAAGAAAATCTGAGGAACATTGCATGCATCTTTCTGCAACAATTGTTTAACAAGCTACAAAAAAAAAAAGCTAATTGAACTCTTTCTCACAACAAGTTATGCAGATGATTTCCCTCTTCTCACGATGGCATTTTCACAAATCATCATATGCACAGTCTTTTGCCTGTATCAGACATGCCTCTCAGCTCTTAAACTTTAAGATGAAAAAATGAAAGATTTTTGATAAGTATCTGCCGTATCTTAGTGTTACTATCTACGAAACGACTGCACTATAATTATGTTGCCAAGCAAGCCCTGCAACTAAAAAATATGGGCTATTACCAAATGTGGTTGGTGAAGAACAGTTTTACCAGTTATATGTATATATATACATACACACACATGCATATATACAGTGTGTTATAAAATTAAAAGACTACTTAAAATTTCCATACTTTTGCTATACAGCATAATTATAAATTTCAAAAAACATATGCAAAATACAAGTGATGTTTTTTTTTAGTTTATTCAGCTACAAAAATTAAGTCAGATTGAATATATTTTTAGTGCCTAAATATTTTCCTAAATCGCCATATTATATAAATTTATGGATTAAAGCAGCCAGTTTTGTGCTAAGTTTAGAGATAACCTCTAACTCAGGAGCTTCCAACCAGAAAGGAGCTCCTCTATGAGATGGCAGACTATTATCCTTTGAAGTGGAAGTGGCAAAACATTTTTTTAATAATAAAGTTGGTATTGTTCGAAATATGTCTAAACTATTATACCTATTTAAAAAAAGGTAAAATAATTTGGAAGATATAGTTACATAAAGGCAACCAAACCTATCTGAAAAGGTTACTGAAAAGAAAAAAATGGTGAACTTAAAGACATAAATCAGATTTTTAAAAAAAAAATCATGTTTTAAGAAAAAAAAATTTTATAAGCTATTTAAAAATGTATTTTCCTGAATTTCTTTTCATTTATATTAATCCCGTATTTTTCTTTAATGAATCCTATACTTGTAGTAGTGTTTGAAAAACACAAGCATATAACAGGCTCAGAGACAATAAAAGAAATAGTCAATAGTGTAGCAAGGTCTGTTGATTCCTGGAATTTCCTTTTCACCAGACTATAAAATAAAATTTATTGAAAAGGCAATGAAACCATTTTTTTTTTTTTTAAAAAGCAGTCAAACCATCAATTTGAAAATGATGTATTATGACTAAAAAAAGTAAAATAACTTTTTAACAATAAGCCGGTCACTACAGGAGCAGTATGCCTTACACTATGCTACATGAGGCTAATTAGATTATGATCAACTACTTAAAGCGGATTTTGAATGACTACATGCATCCATGTCTGAGAAGCAGGACTCAAATATGTAATAAATGGTCTTGTCCTACCTGATAGGTTATCATTCGGTATAAAGAAAGAACTAATGAAGGTTTACTCATCAGGACTTGCTCAGGTGGGCTGCATAATTTAACATTTACACTTGCTCCTACAAATCTCAGGAATAGTTGTATTTTTATAGCTTTTAAAATTTAACAGAAAAGAAAATATACCTAAACAAATAAATATGTATTCAGAGCCAACTTATTACATATTTGTTTAGTTCATGGCATATAAACCTTTTTTTTTAAATAATTTTATTTCAACATTTCAATAAAGCAATACCACAGTAGATAAATTTCTCTTCAATTCAATTATAACAGAGTATGATATATTACTATGTTTCAACATAGAAGAGTAAAACACATTTGAACACATCCAAGTTGAATTTTAAAATGGTATGGATAATTAAGTAGTCACTTTTTATCCTGATAGATATTGTCCATACATGTGACAAGTATGACTTTTTTCTAATGAATTTATGTACCCAGTTTACAGACTATGTATATGAGCCACATTATAGTTCCCAAAATCCTTAATTAAAAAAAAATTGTACACTTAATAAACAATTTATGTAGAAAAAGGGGAAAATTAAAGTAGAATCATATTATTCTGTTCTCATGCATCATTAAGAGAAGTACATGAAGTGAAATTATCATGCTGAAAGTAAATATTAAAAACAAAACTTGAAAAATGTTGAAAAATACTACTGTAATACAGTAATTTTCTTTGAGAATCATAATGAATTATATAAAACAGAGTTAAACATAAAATTATAAATTGTTTCATAGTTTTAATTATTTTTTTTAATCCTGTAAAAACAAATATATTTAAAATATTTCTGTGTATGATTTTTTTAAACATTTATTTTTTCTTTTTACAGAAAACATTTTCCAAAATTTTCAATTCATTTTACAGAAACAGAATTATGGATTTTAGAAGATTTCATAATTTCAGTACCCAATAAAAGTGAATTGATGAAAGAGGTCAAAATATTTTAACAGATGTTTCTAGATAAATTCATATAAAAATTTTAAAACAGAATTTCTAAAGTTTACACCAAGAATTTTCTCTAAATTTGTGCACATTTATTACACACTTTTCACACGTTTATTACACACTTTTCACGTTTTCACAATTTTATTACTGAACTATTTTGTTATATAATCTTGATTTATATTCAGTCAATATTTATATAGATATTTCTATTTTTATTTTTCGCTTTGTCCTGATACTTTTGATTTTAAATTTTATATTCTATTTGTGTTTAATTCAGTTGGCAAAATAAATACACAATTATATTTCATATGAAATTTAAATCTAATTACTTAGTTTAGTTTAAAATAATCTGTCCATGAATAAGAATGCTTGATGCAACCAAGATAAATTGCTACAGGCCAAAACATATCAAATGTCCTATACTATATCAATTCCAATTTCAATATGGAACTACTGTATACTTGACCCTTTTTTTTAACAGTTTTAAGCATTAATCAGATTCCTACAGCCATGCTAGCCACATAATTAAGTCCTAGTATTTATATAATAATGGAAACCATACTTACTGAACCATGATATGTGGAGAAACTATATAGATTAATAGCAAATTGTGTATTACATTTAACACACACAGCAAGATTTGTTTGATTAGCATTCACAGATAATATAACAGGGGTCCCTGATGGCACAAAATCATATGTGTAATTTTCAACAATACTTCGGTTTTCTTTATCTTCATCTATGGTCAAAACAGTCTCTAATTTTATAATATTAAAACCTACAGAGAAAAATCAGTAATACTGAATATTAGCAAATACTTATAAATAACTTATAAAAAATTAACAATTATGGCACTAGTTTGGATTAAGTTTTAAATTCACTTTATTTAACCATTTGTACTAGAGCACGGGAAATAGAAATATCTGAAAGGATGATCAGATTATTTTTTTATTTTTTAAAATTAGGATGGAGATAAATTCCAAATGTATACAGTTTTAAACTTTTATATATGTTACTCAAAAAAATACTTTTCATAAATCTATCATTGTGAAACTTAATTTCATAATTTTTTTTTAATATACAGTAATGATCTTTTATTTCAAGATACATTGATGGTAACTTAAAATTAACAATTTATTTGATTTTTACAAAGTTTAAATAAAAACCGAATGCAAATTGTATAATCCCCATTAATTTTAACTTCAAAAATTGTCTAGTACATTTAATGGCATGTATTATAGTGCAAAATGTACAGAATTATACCATTAGTAATAGGGATTAACGAATATTTTGCCTTTTGGAGAATATTTGGTTTGACTGAAAACTAAACAGATATACTTGGCTGAATACCTATGGTTGAATATTATTAGATATTCGGTTGAATAAATTCATGACAATAAAAGAAGATATTAAATTGTGATTTTAAATAAAGTTTATGAAGAATACTGCAGAGTTACGTTTCTTTGCATTAATTATTAGAAAATGTAACATTTTACTCAACTTAAATTGCATAATATATAAAAGCATTTAATGCTAGAAAAATAAAAATGTTTTCTTGTTGAAAATTTATTATCATATGCATTTAAACAAGTATAGGAACATTTTATATTACAAATTAAATAAATACAATTAAATAAATGGCTGAATATACGTTGCATTGGGAATTAAAATTTCTTCATGATAAATAAACATAATAAATGATAAATAAAATATTATCATATCAGTAATAGTACATATATATCATTATATAATTATCAATTATAAAAATAAAACACTTATTCCTTTAACTAATATACTTGATAATTAGAGATTCAAGCTATATAAGATATAAAGAAAATATATAAGGTTTAAAAATTGTTCATTGGTAAATAGGAAAAGTCTTATTGATAAGTAAAGTGGAGAAAAATATTTACATTTTAATGTAAAAAATTTAACATCCTAAATTATAAAAAATTAATATATTATTTTATATAAAAAAAATTATATGTAAGTTTTAAATTTTTGATTTTTTGGTTTTTATTAATTTTTCTGAAAAAAAAAGTTTATTTAATAGTAGTAATGAGTTGACATTTTAAATAAAATATATAAATGACAAGCATAACTTTAGATGAAATATGCTATTGTTAATTAATCACTTAGATTTGTCAAAGCCATATAGCCCTATTACTAGCATCAAGATATTAAAAACACTACAAAAAAATTTGTCAAGTTGTTAACTTTTTTTAATATACAAAGATTAAAAAAGCAATTTAGTTAATATTTATTTAATTTTCAATTTAAAATTTGAAAATTATTTTGATTAGAAAATGGCAACTAAAAGTAAAACATTTTTAAAAGAAGTAAATATTTGGCCATTAAAGATTTGAAATGCAGTTTATAGTTGGGCTAATATTCGGTATTCAACCAAATCACTAGTCAATTACATGCTTCATATACAGTTTACCTTAAAAACAGATTATACAAATTTCTTTTTCTCACTTTTAGAAAAATAATTTTAAAGAACTTCAAAGAAGAAAAGAGTACTTTCAAGTGAAAATGAAATGCAAAATGATGCACACAAAAGAGCTTAAAATATCGTAAATTCTTTTAAAAAGAAAAAAAATCCTAGTAAAATTAAGATTAATTGTTTAAAAGAACCAAAGTCAATGTTTTGCTTATACAAGTGCTAAATAAACCAGGACTTAATGATTAAAGTTAAACCTGAAAAGCGTACATTATGTATATCAACAGTTGATCTCAAATTTACAGATTTTGCTTTTTTACAATCTAGACCTACTAAATTAATAACTGCATAGGACTATTTGTTAGTTGCTATAACATATTTATTATTTAGGGCTAGAACATATATTTTTGTAAACCTTAATTTTATATTTTTTTGAACATTAACTTATTTTGTAATATATGGTGGAGGGCTTAGTTATAAAATGGTCTTTTTCACCAAGAAATACTTTATTATTTTTTAATTATTAAGCACACTTACATTTTCACTTTAAACTGTATTATCAAAAAACTTATTCTCCATAAAATATTCTGAAATACTTTATTAATATATATTTCTTAGTATGTGTTAGGGTTTAAACATATTTGCATACTTTTATATTATAAAGATTATTTTAAAATAGTATTATTAAAATTTGGTCTCTACCCCATTTTGTTTTCACTTTTTTTTCATACATTTTTTAAACCATTTTATGTACATTTTTACACACCAAAAATTTCAAAACATATACAAATTCTAGGAAGAATATAAATGTTTAATCTATATGAATATTAAAATGGAGAAAAATAATGATGGACAATTGTATTTAGCAAAAATATCTCTTAACATTAAAAAAAAGTTCATAAAATTTTAATAATGTTTATTTTGAGATCATAGTTAAAAGTTATTTTTATAAAAGATTTGTTTAGTATTAATTCAAAAGAATAACAATCTAATAACTGTTTATTTAAGTTAATTTTTCAATCAGTCGAGAAAATGGAAGGAAAATTAGCAAATTCAATTTACCTCCTTCCACTCCAACAAAGAGTAATCCATATTTGCTGGCAGCAGCAAGAATATTCCTACTATTTTCAGGAACTTTTTTATTATTTGTTGTTATCCTTAATGTTCTTAGTTGAAGAAAGTGAAAATCCTAGAATAAATACAACATTAATAAAGTATAAAATTAAATATATATATATATATATATATATATATATATATATATATATATATATATATATATATATATATATATATATATATATACAGTCAAACCTGTCTATCTCGAATCTCTTGGAAGTAAAAAAAAAAAAGGTTTTGAGATACACAGGTTTTATGAAAATAGACTAAGAAAATTTCTTTACACAATACAAAAGATTGAAAATTTGAAGTACTTTTAGTTTTATTTACATGCACGGCTCTTTTTCATTGTTTTGCAGCCGTTTTCGAAGTTCTTTTGTACGATACCTTTGTTTTTCATGATAGTGGATATAGTACTGGGTGGAATTCCAAATTTAGCGGCGACTACGCTTTTCTTCATGGGTTTTCCTTCAAAAATGACAGAATTTCTATTTTTTCATGGTTAAAACATTTAATTTTCTTTTAAGAGCTGCCATGTTTTAGTTCTAAAATTGAGACAGCAAGATATGAGATGATACTTTAGTCATTAGGCTATAGACTGAGAACCAGTTCTATTTCCAAAAAGAAATTTCTCCCGTCTCCTCAACCCCAATCCCTTATTATACCAGAGCAGAGAACCCGATTTTAGTACAATTCCCACCCAATCAGTAACCAAATAAACCTCTGAGAGAGAAAACTAGAAGTGTATTTCCTGGAAATGGAAACTTGTGCGGTTGTCAACACAATAAGGCTCTAAACTGGAATGTTGTGTTTCCTACAAAAATTCGAGATAGACAGGTTGGGGAAAAAATAATTTGAGATAGGTTTGGAAAATATGTTAAATATCTATTGAAAATGTAGGGAAATTGAAAAAATTCAACATAGACAGGTTTTCGAGATAGACAGGTTGAACTATATATATATATATATATATATATATATATATATATATATATATATATATATATATATATATATATATATATATATATAAAAGGTTCACTAAAGAACTTTTTAAAAACCACAACTGTAATTATCAAATACATAATAAAAGAGGTTGATTGGTTTGGAGCATTACACTTAATTTTTGCAACAATACATTAAAAACTGGTAAAACAATTCAATAATCAGAAATGGTTGAAGAAGAAAGTCTTCATATAACCTAACATCCCTTGTGATAGAGGTTAAATTACAAAATTGATTTTAAGGGTTATAATGCTACTTAGGATTATTCACACAACTACAACAAGAAAATAAAAAACATAGTAAATAGAATCACAGAAAAAGAATAAACTAAAGAAAGTTTAAATCCAATATCTATGCTAAAATCCAATATCTATTCTAAATATCTAAAGAAATAGATTTTTTTTATTCTGCTTTTTTGACAGATTGATATATATTCTGTAATGTGTTTTAAAGGGCTGAGTTATAAAATGGCCCTTTTTCTCTAAGAAATGCTTAATATTTATAAAATTAGGTACACTTATGATAAATTAAACTTTCAAATTCAATTTTAAAAAATTTATTATTTATCTTGCAAAACAAACTGTAACAACAAACTGTAAACATTAACATATGTTAACATTTAAAGTTTTATATATATATATATATATATATATATATATATATATATATATATATATATATATATATCCTAAAAAAATCTTATAAATAATATTATTCTTAAAAACTAGTTTTTAAGAAATTTTACATCCACTTTCATAGATTTTTTATAAACCATTTTATAAAGATATTTAAAATAACAAATGAAATAATTTTATATACAAGTGACATTTAAAATGACAAATGAAAATTTAAAAAAAAAAGTATTTTAAAGTAATAAATTAAATGTAAGAGAAACTTACATTTATATTTTTAAAACATAATAAACTGTTTGCTTTGCAGACTGAAAATTATACATTTATAAGCATGAGAATTTATTTTTTTTTTTCTACTGAATTAAAAGTTTTATATGCTGAACACAAGCATGCTAAGTTTTTGATTTTTTTTGCCTTATTGTAACAGCATATTCACTCAAACTGTTTTTTTTTTTCAATGTAGGAATACTTACTTATAAAATAACATGAGTTTGCTGACCACCTTATTATGGAATCACCATATAGGTGGTCAACTTTACTTTCTATAAGATGACAATACAAATGTATCTTATTTGGACATTAAACCAAAGCCCATTATTAAGTAGAAGCACACCACAGTAACCACTACACACTATATGCAGTTATTTGTAAACTTATCTTTGATTTTATTAAGGAATTCTATTACATTAAACAAGAAAACATATTTTAATAAATTTTTAACCACTTTCAAAAATAAATTACTATAAAAAATTACAGGGGAAAAACATGAAAATTTTAAAATCTTCCTATATTTTTAGACACTTAACTAGTAAACATATAATTTATATTACCTTAGAATAATAACACATATCAGAAGCATACTGACATGCAGACTTAAATTTAAATGCATAGTGACATGTACCTTTTTTGGTTAACATCTCAAAATATCTACAAAAATTACTAACCTGTTCACTACTCTCAGAAATTACCATCTCAAACATCAACTTAAACAGAAAATACTGTAATGCAAATTTTATATTTCAAGCATATTTTTCCTCAATTGCTATGGATATGCACATACACACACATATACCCCAAAAAAGAATGTGTTAGAATGTGTGATGCTTGCCACAGAACAATAGGCTCTGTTGCAGAACATTCGCGGCTTGCAAAATGCAACTAAGTTTTGTAAAATATAGAAAGGAAGAATGAATTGTGGCAAAGGTGAGATTTGAGAGGCAATGCAATGTTTATTGAAATCAAATCTTTTATTAGTTCAAGCTATAAATGCATTAAAAACTGAAACACCTACATTTATCAGTTTCTTAATAGACATTTTATCGATTTCCGAACCAAAAAACGTTTTCGAATTATGGGAATCAGCAAGAGATAAAAACAAATAGGCATAAACTGGCCTTTTTTGAAATAGGTATAATATAGATCATGGTGATGAAAGCACTGTCAAAAGAATTGATAAAAGAATGTTTATTTTGCACTACTAGGACACAGATAATTCCAAAAAATTAAAATTTTCCCTTTCTTTTAATGTTTGGGTCAAAATGACTATTCATATTTCATCATTGTGATGATGTTTCTAAAATATTTCACATACAAAGTACTTAACAAGACTGTAAATACCTATGTCATTGACATAGGATTTACAGTCTCCGAGGTTAATCAGAGAGTATTAGATTTACTCCAATTTAATAAAAATATTTTCCCAAATTCATTGTTTTATTAAATATTTTGACTCTATTCTTTAAGATAAAAATATATTTGTATACTTTTTTTACTTGTGTATGTGTACCACAATGGCAGTAATATTATGAAAAAGTAAAGGCTGATATAATAAACGCATTTGAGGTAGAATATTTTTGATTTTCTGAAAGCTTATTGCAGAACACTGAAAAACATTCTGCTGTAGGGTACATATATATATATATATATAATACATGGTTAGATTTACAACTCTAATAAAATCTTTTCTAGATAATCTCGTGAATAATAAAGGTTTGCTGATTATTATAAAATAAGAAACAAACAAGTACATAATTTTGTAATTATGATCAGAACAGTGTTTGAAACTATTCAATACTTTTATAAGATTATAGAACTGTTACATGTAACAGAAGAATAATATATCCATTAAAGTATTTTACCTGACAATTAAAATAATTATGTACTTTTTACTTTATTTTTTAAAATTTAAAGTTGTGTAGTTTAAAAAAAAAGTTTATATATAAACAATAGAATGCAAACTTTCACTAAATACTTACTGTAACTTCAGATGGATCAGGGCAGTCAGTCAGCATTTTCAAGATTTATCTAAAAAATATAATTAAAAAGTAAATATATGAAATTTATGCATGTACTATATAGATACAGATATATAATGAATTTTTTACATCTACGTTTTGTTCACAAAAATTTATATATGACAATAGTGACAAAATTTTTCTATACTTAAATGGCAAAAATACATATATTTTTTATAATAATATGCTTAATACAGACATTCTAAATGCAACAGATTTTGTATAATCATTCCAGAAAATATGAAGCAATTGCTGAATGATGACCCAGTGCTTAAAAATCCCAGATTTCACAATTTTCACAGCAAAATTTCCTGACTTGATTTGATTTATGAAGTGTACATAGTATCATACTGATTCAATTTTCTCCCTCTGATTGAATGCATCTAGAAACGCATGCACAAATATACAAATACATATATACAGATATATGTATTATACAAAAAATGATTGCCTATCAAAATTCTCCCATTTCACAATTTTTTTTTTAAATCTTTAATTTCCCATCTACCAAAGATGAAAAGGAAAAGATTCACAGAGATTAAATTAATTTTTACAATTCACCATACACTGAAATAATAAATGACAAATGAAAAGACACCTACATTTTTCTAACTTAGCTGTCATTTCTCCCAGAAAAACAACTATTTTTACAAATTGCATATGTGTATGAATTTTGGTCTACAGCTTTGCAGTGCATAAGCACAAAAGCCAAAAGAAAAATACTGGTTTAGAAACTATTCCACAAGAATTAAGAATCATGTGATCTTTAGTATTTGAGACATTTTTACATGTTCACAAACTTGATGTGATATTAGTAGCTGTCAGATGCTATGTTTGTAAGAAAACTTGGATCAAGAAATAATTCTAACTTTTCTTGAAGTTTCTGTCTAGTTATCAATTGAGTGAATGCTACTCTTCATGGCTGTGTAAACAGACTATAGACATTTTTTGTAAATTTAATACAGTAATACTATCAGAAAACATTTTACTAGTCTGTTACAGAAATCTAAAACAGGAATATATAAACGCATATATGCGATAGAAATTTTGATTTCGTTATAACTTTTTATGGAAATTCTGATAAGCAACTTGTAATCATTTAATAGTTTGATCGTAATTTTTTATTCTCCCCCAATCCGATTAAAAGGATTACTGGGAATTACTTTTGTTAAAAATAATTATGCCAACTCTTAACTGTTCGTTGATTCAAACAAATGTGAAACTTAAAATACGATAGCTGTTATCAGGAGCAAATGAATAGCGTTATTATAATGGCATATCGTTGGTTTCTCTAAACATACATTGTAATTATTTATAACATTTTATAAATTTAAATAAAAAATTTTACATAAATTGGCAAATGTCAAACATAATAATAAAAAATAACTTTTCAAACACTGTAGATTTAACAATTAATGAAAATAATAAATTCACTCACTGTATCAACATTTGAAAACTATACATAAAAATAATATATATTTTGACGGAAACAGTTATCAAACTTCTTGACAGTTAAAAGATAAGAATTTAAACATGGACCAAAGAAGAATTCTTTTACGAATTTCGTTTCCGGCTGGCTATTTGAAAAACGGAACAAAGGCGTGATAAAGAATTAATTTGTATAGTTTGTGAGAGTATCATAATTTAATTGTAATTAAAAACTAATCATAATTAAATTTAAAAAAGTTAAATTTAAGAAAGTTTTTTTTTCAGAATTTTTTGCCTCTATATAAAAAAAATTTTTCTCGGAGGGAAAGAATAAAAAAATTATGCTTTTTATGAAAAAATTAACTTATAATGAAGTAAGTAATTTTCTACATATTTTTTTTATACGTTGGTTGTCTTTGGAGGTTACTGGGAACATATTTGTTTATAAATACTAACTTTCATCATATGTGAACATAAGTGAACATATACATAGATAATCGTATACATATCTGATCTTTATATAAATACATATCACTTATGAGAGGCTACCAAATTTGTAAACAGCTTAAAAAATATCACACATATTAAAAAGAAACATCGAAGCTCAAATTAGCACAATACGCATGAATGTTGACACCTAAAAGAGATTTCCAGAGAAATGAAATACATACGTACTTCTATTTTAAACAAAGGAAGTGCCATCTGTGGGAGTTTCCACTCGTTCTATACAATATATGCAGACAGCTCTAAAGAGAAAAATTCAAAAGGTGTTTGTTAGACATTCTTTTTCATTCCCGCAGGGACATTTGCCTGTTAAGCATTCGCCCGGGGCCATCATGATCACGATGGCCCCGATTCGCCCAACTTCTACGAAACTGTTACTCATTTAGTTCCTCCTGGGAAGGACGTGTTGCTTAAGGTATGCTACGACGTGTGTAGAATTTTCCACTGAGTCCTCGCAATTTAGAAGCAGGGATCAAATAGAAGTCTTGGCTTGCCATCACCATAGGTATCGTTTGAAAACTTGGAGAACATTGCAACCACGAACATATTTTACTTGTCCCAGTTACCATTAATGAACATGGCTGATTTTAGGCCTACTCGAACCTCGATCCCTTTAACCACGAGATCGCTGCCTGTACAGACTGAGCGAACGTGGTTCCACATTAGATATTTTAATATTAGAACCTATAAATCAGTTTTTTTTAATTTTGACAGTAAAATTGAATAAAATTTTAATATTTTTCACTTTTTAAGCAATACATACTTACTAATCTTCATGTCCATTCATTATTTCTGCAAGAACAATATGCATCATTTATATATATATGTGTATGTATGTATGTATGTATGTATATATATATATGTGTGTGTGTGTGTGTGTGTGTTTATCATATAGAGGTACAGAGCTTCTTTCCCGTTAGAATTCCTGCGTAACCACTGTTGTCTTGTTATTAATAGTATTCATTAATTTTTTTTCGACAAACTGAGTAACCTTTATTTATGACTTCATCGTATATTTCCTAAAGGTATAAGAGAAAGTTGTTTTTTAGAACAAAATAGGAAGTTGACTGTTACAGTGTTAAAACTGTTGTACTGAACATTTTTACCCGCACCTGAAAAGTTGCTCAGTGGTTATACAAAGATATATTTTTAAAGACCAAAAAATGTTAAGCCAACTTAAGGCGTAAATATTGAAAGAAAATATTTTAATAAAATGGCATTTGTTTATTAGACTAGCGAATTTTACACGCTAGGTGACTTGAGAACGGAAATAAAAATTCTAATTTTTTGTTATCTCTAAAACTTATTATAGAATCCTTATCAGAAAAATTCCCTATTTCCAGAAGAAAAAAAATTAAATGAGACAATTAAGGCAAAATAATTTTTCAGCTTCAGCTATACGTGGCTCCACAATTTCACTCTACCTTTCTCTGAGTTTTCTTTGTGGCTCATACATTCGTTTCTTCTGTGAATTTCTCGTAATACTCGAATATTTAATCATTTTAACTTTCTACCTTCCTGTGGCTTATTAGTGAATATATTTTATTTAATATAATTTATTTAAACTTCATTCAGCCTTTTTTATACATGCTGAATAATATTCAGGTTTATATGCCCTTAGAAAAATAAATAAAATAAATGATTTGTTTATACAGAAATGAAAATTTTCTTTAAAAAATTGACAGCGAAACAAAATGAAGAAATGTCCAGCTTCTGTCTCTTCATCGGTAGTGTTAAATCTATATATGTGTATCAAGATAATCTAATGCAGGTTGTTAAGAATAACTAAACCTGTTCATAACCGTTGAAATTGTAATAAGTGAAATTCAGTTTTTTCCACAATATACGCATAGTTAAATTTTAGCAAATAGTCAATTATCTTTAATGACTTTAATGAGAATGGGCACATCTTTTTTCGTCGCTTTGAGATTTAATATGCTTTTTCTTTTGTAATTTCTTATATTTTATTTTGTCAGAAATCAGTTCCAGTTTTTAGGCAGTTAGTTACATTTATAAATTATTTCATTCAGTAATGCCTCTTATTCACCCAAAACAATATTTTTCTACGATGGAAGTCATAAAATATTTTTTTTTATTTAAATTCTTCTGTAACTAATTGCAGTAATATAAAATTAGGTTAAATAAATTTTATATTAAAAAAAAAACTATTTCGGTTCTTTTTTAAATTTTTCTATTTTTGTCTTGATTGCTGGATATGACTTAAAAGTTACTTTTGTCTGTTGAGTATTTCAAATCAATCGAGTATTCAGGTGATGTTTTAGAGAATATATGTAACATGAAGTGTTTCAAGACAATCTAGAGCAGGTTGTTACGAATAATTAAACTTGTTCATTACGTTCAACTGTTGAAATTGTAGCACATGAATTAATTTTTTCTACACAAGAAGGGTCATTACATTGAATATAGTGATCAAAGAAACCGTTATATTTTATTTTATTGTTGATGAATATCATTATCCTTCTATTGAAAAGTTCATTTTTATTACCTTCAACCGTTGAAAATGTAACACACGAAATTCATTTTTTTTCCACACAAGAAAGGTCAATACATCCCCTATATAATAATATAATAATAACCTAAGTTATCTGTACGTAGAGTTGTGAGCAGTGGAAAAAACCCGGTTTAAACCGGGGAAAAAACCGGGTTTTTTGGAAGGGAATTTTGAAAATTTCCAAAACATGGGAATTTTGAAATATTTTGAAGTCGCCAATTCCTATGACACAATGAGAACCACCATTTTTTTCTGTCTTTGTTGTAGACCTCAAAAGTTGATATTTTCACAAAATTTAACTATTATATGCTATGAAAAAAATTGAATAATTGGGATTAACTAACTATATTTGGCAAAGTATCATGTTTAGAGTATATTTTTCCTTTGAGAAATATCCAATATTTTTATTATTACATAAATATTACGCAATAATCTGTAGTGTCACAAAACCCATAAATCATTATTTTTCTAGGAAAACATTTCTCTCTCTCTCTCTCTCTATATATATATATATATATATATATATATATACACACACACACACACACACACACACATATATATATATATATATATATATATATATATATATATATATATATATTGCTAAAAGTAAAAAAATCTCTTTAGAAATAATATGCTAGTTCTTAAATAGCCACTGTTGAAAAATAAATATAAACATTGTTAAAATGATTTCTTCCCAAAGTTCTCAAAATTCCGGGTTTATTCCTCTAAATTCCCGGGTTTATTCCCACCTCTTCAAAATTCCGGGATTTTTACATCTCTATCTGTACGTCTGTCCTCGATTTTATGAAGCGGTTGGACCTGGAATAGATAGAGGCATCCATAGTTAGCAAAATTCATAGCGAGTAATGTTTATCTTCTCCTAAACTATAGATCCGATTCAAAATTAAATTGGTATAAATATGCTTCATATCACAGCGAAAAATATTGCATTCTTTAAAACGTTCGAAATCCACCCCTTCCCCTCTTTTCGAGCTTTTAATGCCATTATTTCAACTCCTATTTTCTCCGGTTAAGAGCAGGCGATTAAATTTATCAATTTGTCCCATAATAAATAGGTAAAAATAACATTTTTCTAGCATTATGACGTCATTCCTTTAGCCATCTCATTGAATCATTTCTTATTTTAAATTATTTAAATTATGCCTTATTTTCATACTTTTTATCATTGAACCTAGATATTACGTAAATAATTATCTTTTATATTTGGCTTAAAATAAAAGATTAGGTACATATGTGATAATTTTAAATTGAATCATCGATTATTTTTTGTTGCAAGATAATTCTCAGCCAAAAAAAAACAAACCATTTTTTTTACCTGCCTCATAGCGTACTTTACAATTTTAGAAAATTAAAAATTTTACTGATCCCGTCATATGACGGGCTATATGTTAATTGAATATAGTGATCAAGGAAACCGTTATATTTTATTCAATTGCGGAATGAATATCTTTATTCTTCTATTAAAAAAATCATTTTTATTACGTTCAACTGTTGAAAATGTAACACATGAAATTCATTTTTTTCCACACAAGAAAGGTTAATAAATTGAATATAGTGATCAAGGAAACCGTTATATTTTATTCAGTTGTTGAATGAATATCTTTATCCCTCTGTTAAAAAAAATATTTTTTATTGCTTTCAACCGTTGAATATGTAACACATGAAATTCATTTTTTTTCCACACAAGAAAGGTCAAAACATTGAATATAGTGATCAAGGAAGTCGTTATATTTTATTCTATTGTTGAATGAATATCATCATCCTTCTATTGAAAAATTCATTTTTATTACGTTCAACCGTTGAAAATGTAACACATGAAATTCATTTTTTTTCTACACAAGAAGGGTCAATACATTTTAAGTGATCAAGGAAATCGTTATATTTTATTCTATTGTTGAATGAATATCATTATCCTTCTATTAAAAAATCATTTTTATTACGTTCAACTGTTGAAAACGTAACACATGAAATTCATTTTTTTTCTACACAAGAAAGGTCAATACATTGAATATAGTGATCAAGGAAATCGTTATATTTTATTCAATTGTTGAATGAATATCTTTATCCCTCTATTAAAAAATCATTTTTATTATAATTCTCCACAATGTCATGAGTGACATATTTTTTTTTATTATAACCCCAAATATTTATACATTTTATATGCGTTTAATACAATTATCTGCATTTATTTCGCTCTGATAGTCGTTTAAATTCTTTCTAAAGATAATTTTTAGCTATAATATTTTTTCACAGAATTTTTAAAAAATCTATTCTGACACGATCTGATTTTATTTAGTACTTTAAATTACAGAAGCCTCCAAATAGGGGGTATTTATTTTTACAGTTGGATAATTAATTATGTATGTTCGATTAATTGAGTATTGTTCAGTACTGTAATTGATAGTTTAGAATTTGAATCCAGCCAGCTATATTAGCAACTGTACGAAATAGGCTTTTGGTGTCATCATCCTAGCGCCATTTAGCCCAGAATTAACAAAATGTTGATCATAGTAGAGTGGAAAACAAATCAAACTCCCAGAGACCATTACAGCTAGTCATTGATTATTTATCAGATAATTATGATATATTTTGACTTAATAGACTATACTGAAACCGTGTTTAAATAATAACAGCTTCTATCGAAGCGTTGTTAATCTATATTATATTATAAATGATTTTGTTAGATTGATTAGATAATCGTATGCATTTCAACAAATAGGATTTAAAATTAGATCTTGATATGCCTTTTCCCCCCCATTTCAAATACCCATGGTAAAACTCAACGAAGTAATCTTGACATCTGAAAAAAAATAGTAAAACTGCTTTGCGTAGTTTGTACAGATAGCAGATTTAATTTTTGGTAAAATAAATAAATAGCATTCATAAAATGTCAAAATTAAATAGACTTCATTAAATGTTCAGATAAGCTATTTCAATAGATTGATAATTCATGGTAAATAGCGCATTATTAAATCAGAACAATATAATTTTATAGTTTTGCCGCTAGAAGGGACATGATGCGATCTGTGCGTGCAATATCGTTCTGAAGCAATTCTCTTTTACCACTCTCAATTCTGCGACCGGATGTCATAGGCGCAAGCGTGGAATTTTGGTAATTTTAAGCACTTATTGATTTCAAACAGGTTTGACATCACTCAATATGATGAATGACATTGCATTTCATTTCTAAATGTAAAGGTGGATACAGATGATTTGGATTGTACAGTGGTTTATATTAATTCACTTCAATAACTTTCACGTCAGAGACAGCTATCCGTTATATTTAGCATATTGAATCAGAATATTACAAGTATATAAATGATATCTACGGAATGGCTTTTATTTTCTGGAGGTCTGCTAATTATATTACTTGGAAATTTTTTCGTAATATTCAATGATTCGAAATTGACCACTGGCATAAAAGTTCGAAATTGACATGGCTTTGAGCAGCAGGCCTCAGTTTAATTGCGGAATAATGTCCGAATGGGTAAGGAGCTAATCTTGGGTACCGGAGTTTGTAGGTTCGAGTCTCATTGCTGGCATGAAATATCGTAGCAGTTCGGAATAGGTTTTAAGCAGTAGTTTTGAGTCTCAATACCCCTTGAGTAGCAAGCAGTATACCATAGCGTTCCAAACCTAACCAAACCCAGTTTAATTAGCTTTCGTGTTCCAGAAAAAGTTATTACAGTGCTTCAACCCGACACAAAATACTGACGTGATGTTTGTGTTTTCATTTATTTCGTAGACTTTTCTTTACCAACATAGTAATCGTGTCTTAAATTTTGATCTTCTGATTCTAACTCTTTTCTAGTTTCTTTCGAATAATAGTTATAACTGTTGTGTTCCTTGACATTAAATTCTTCACTGTTTCCAGAAAAAAATGGGGCCATTATTAGAAATAGATTCTAGACGATTTCTTAATCTATCAAGAAAAGAATTCAGACTGAGTACGCGAGTACGACACACCTGAAACGAATAAATTTCATAACATCTACTGCTAGAAATGAATTAGTTACTTCCTCGCTCAACGAATGTACTCTCAAATTTAGATACAAGCATGATTTGGAAAGACCCTGATTTAAACAACAAACAGATATTATTATTGTTATTAATAACGCGGAGGCACTTGCCTGTTAAGCATTCACTCATACATCATCAAAGAATTTGTTGACCATTTTTATTATAGAAGTACCACACAAGCGGCCAACATTACTGCCTAATGTAGCCTCCACACTGTGGCCAATTGTTCTTGGAAGATGGTTTACGGGTTGCATCACCACACTGGGCCACTAAATGAGCTCTGCGCATGGATTCGTCCATAGGGTCTACTGCGCACTTTAGTTGAGCATCTGGCTGGCTTTGATCTTTGGAGAAAATCCGCTTCCGAAGCCATCCTCCGCAAGGCCATTTTACTGTCTGCCATCATCGACCTCAATAATCCATACCCCCTCCAGACAGTGGTAATGGCTTGCAGTGGACCATAGTGTGGAGGGGCCTTAAGACAACCCAAACAAAATGGGCCTCGTAATTTAGGAGCAGGAACCAAGCAGAAGACCACTTGACTTGGCCTCGACCTATAGAGGTATCGTTTGGGAACGTGGAGGACATTTCGACCACGGACTTGTTTTACGTGTTCCAATCGTCATTAATGAACATGGCTGACCTTTGGCCGGTTCGAGCCCCAAACCCGTTACCCTCCGGTTACAAGATGGCTGCCTTTGCCAATTGAGCTACCGCGGCTTATCAAACAAAAATGACTTAAGTATATCATTTCCAGTACGAGTTCTTGAGGGTTAAGAATCAGGTTTTCTAACTTCTACGAAATCTAATGACACTCGTACTAATTTGTTTTGGGCTTCTAATATCTCAATTCCCCTGCCACACGAGACGAAAATACGCAATGACAACTGTTTCAAGCGACTGTACTTCGTTCTATTATTGGGTGAGAATCTACGTACGATAGAGTTCTAGCTTCATCAAATGAGTCTAACTTTTAGCGTGAAACAGTTGGCAGTGCTAAATTACTTCTTGTGTGGTAAGGATTTTAGCTGTTACCTGTAGAACCTTATTTCCAACCTCCAATATTTTAAAAAAATATATATACTTACAAAATAATATTTAAAATGACTATTATGTAAGCTTTCTGACACAAAAATTTTAGATATTTAAAAGTAAAATTTTTTAAAGTAATATATTTTAGCTATCTTATCGCGCACAACATTTCACTTTCACTCTAAACATAATGTGACATTTTTAATTGAATATAGAAGATTATATTTAGCTTTAAAATTATGAACTGCAAATGACTATTGCATATTCTTAACAAAATAATAATCATTTTTAGATATCTCAAAATCTAACTGATAAATTCATTAAAACTTCTGGGACTGAACAATAGTCTGAGTAGGATTGAACAATAGGGAACTGACAATAATCAATCATTTTACAAGCTCATTATATTTTTTTCAATCTCAATTTAGCAGGTGTACATAATAAGAATATGCATGCAAGGTTGCGTGCAATCAGGCAAATGTTAAAAGTAAAAGCACCAAAATTTTGAATTTTCAAAAACTTAAACCTAAGAAAATTTTGGTGTTCCAAATCGTAAAAAAATTTGCCTTGACGGTCACTAAAAATATAGTTTTTCTAAATAAATATTTTTTTAAGTTATAGAAGGTTGAATATAATGTTGATTTTCTAACAGTCAAAACGTACCAGATTCCTTATACGAAAAAAAAAAAAGTTTGTTATTGTTTTAACTCCTCCGTATTCTTCCCCGTAAGGATGCCACTTAAATCGAGTATTTGTTTAGAAAAAGTACCTACTTTTACGAGAACCATAATGAACCTCCTTCAGAAATTCAGGATATGATTTATTTTAAATTTTGTTATTTATTTCTGTTGTTTATTTATTTTATTTTAACATCCATTTTTCCCTTAATGGAAAGTATTTACAAGCTTTTATTTTATTTTTCAATCAATTTTTTCGCAATGCAGTGGCCAATATAAATATATATTTTTATACCAAATACGGCTATGAAGTTGTTACTAATTTAGCACTACCCGAGGAGCTCATGCAGCTAATCCTACAGAAGCGAGTAACGTTCCTGGGTTTTCGTAATTTAGAAGCAAGAACCAAACAGACTTCCAAGGTGGCTACCATACCAGTGGTATCGTTTGGGAACTTGGAGGACATTGCGATCCGGAACCTCCTTTACGAGGTCCAGCCTTCATTAATGGACACGGTAGATCTTTGGCTGGCTTGTCCTCAAACTCATGATTTTCCAGTTACCAGATCAACGTCTTTGTGCTGACAAAGCTACCAGGGCTTTTTCAAAGCAATTCTGGCTCTCTAAATATACTAAATCATGATGAGATCTCTGGTATCTCGAGTGAAAAAAAAATTATCTCTCTCAAAATTTAGAAAATGTTTCTAAATGCCAAAAAGGCTATTGCATGATTCACTGAAAGAAACTAGCGATGGTATTTTCCCGAATATTGGCCGCAGCATTTTTCTAGAAAACCCTCTATATGTGTTATCATATAATTTCCTTGTGGACGCGAACAAACTTTCCCTGAAAACCATAGCTTATATCAAAGACCTGCATATCTTTCAGTTCGCCAGCTAAACGATTACGTAATTTAACAGAAGCATTGAAATCATCTGCGAGGCTTTCAGTATCGAGCTACTTTAAAAAAGAAGTGAGATACGATGGGTTGAGAGAACAAATTGTTGCCCTCTTTGCAGCTACAATGTCGTCGTAAATCCTCCAGTCTCTAGAAGACATCATGGATGAGCAAAAAAAGTTCAGATGATAATTCAGGAGCATCTGCTTTGCATAAAAATGTATATGAGCTTAATTATATTATCAGTTTAAATGTTTCAGTAAAAAATACTTGATCTAACAAAGGATTTCTCAGGCAAGTGCTTGGATAAATAAATATGACAAATCAAGTACGTGGACCTGAGTATTCCAGCAGAAAAAAAATTGATCTCATAATAGAAAAAAAATATTGGGATTAGAGAGAAAAACCAAAGCAAAATTTTAGATTCTGTTTTAGAAAACTGAAATCTTAGTGACTGATTTCGCTATGCAATCTACCAAAGCAGACTAAGAAAACATCTAGAGACTAAGGGTCTTTTACACCCAGCGCAATCTGGTTGAAAAAAATGATAAAAAAAATCAATGTACCGAAGAACATGTAACCATTTTATCTTAGAGTATTAAAAACAATATTGATAAGGGTAATATCGTAGACGCTGTTTTTGTGGATTTTAAAGATGCATATGATTGCGTCTGGTAAATAAAGCTTCTATTTAAATTGCCCAGTAAACATATATCACGAAATATATTCCGGTGGTTCAAGGATTATCTTGGCCAACCCCTCATAAATGAACAGTATGATAGCGCTCAATCTGGCTTCAAGGCACTACATACTGGCATCCTTCAGAGATCTGTGTTAAGTTCCTTACTGTTTGAATGCTCTCTGATCGAAAAGAATACTGAAGTACTTCTATAAAAAGACGATCTAGTCCTTCGGACATCTAGTCCTAAATTCAAGTCTAAAGAAAGACTTAAAAAGTTTCTAAATAGAGCTATGTCAAAAATTTATTCTGAAAACAATATAATTGTTAATACTCCCCCCCCCAAAAAAAAGAAAAAACAGTGTATAAGACTTTTCTTTTTGCAGTTTCACAGCACAGCATACGCGAAGGTATGAACCAGGTCTATTGAGAAAGTCAAGTAAAAGAGACACAAGAAGATATGAGAAAAGACTTACGGTTAATGACAATTTATTTTAAAATTTAACTTAAAATTTAAACATTACCACATATCTCAACTGTCTCAATTTCTTACCTTAACCTTTCTAAAATTATTTTAATATTTTTTTCCTTTTTAAAACTCTGAAAAGCATAAAATAGCACGAAACTTAATAAAACATTTACAACAAGACGAATATATAAACTGAATAAAGGTTTAGTTTATAAATCATTACGCTTAAATTAACTTTTTGTAGTAAACTGTAATTTTGATGATTAGGTTTTCTTATCAGTCTTTTTCGTAGACTTTCTGCAGTTCACAGTACAATATCTGATGGCAAATAGAGTGGTTGATGTATTAAGGCACATCAATACATATAAACAGTAGACGTCCTTATCCTGGAATATAAAAGGGATGTATTTACGTGAGGTTGTGGATAATTTCAGAGATGAAATTTTCCACATTTGGGCTGTGGATTGAATCCTATGTATGATATATCGTATAATAAACAACTTATTTTGGTTACAAATAAATTCGAAATTTAACAGTATTTTCTAAGAAACAAAGGAGTATATTTTTAGAAGGTAATTAGCTCTGCAATTTGATTCTTTTTGAACTCTAATTTTGAAAGGTTTTGGATGTCAAGTATAACTTTGAGATACAGATTTAAAACGGCATCTTTTACAGTCCAAAGGAGATATAGAGAAATTCACTTCTTCGTTTAAATTTACTAGAATTTATTTATTCGCAGTATTAACTGTGGGTTTGAACGCATATGTGTTTCTCGAAGCTGTCTCTCGCTTTGGTTAGTTACTTCATTAGTGAAATGGGTGGACCACGAGAACACGGTGAATGCGTCATTACCCTGGCATCCTAGCTCATTATGTTGGAAGCTCATTTTGCGATGCGGGCGGCGTGCGAAAAGCCCATTGCACAAACACAGAATACTGATCGATTCCAGAAGAATTAAAATTCAAAACTTGAAGCGCAGTTCGCAGGGACGAACTCAGGGGCCTGTTTAAATCATCCTTCCTTGATGTTATCCACGGTGAAGGCTTCAAAATAACATCCTCTGGGAATTTTAAACAGTTTAATTATATTTTTCATCTCTTCAAAGAAGCTAGAAATTTTTTTCTGAATCTCTTTCTTTTCGAAATCGTTATTCAGAATTTCGACTTTCAATGAAAAATTCCGTTTGAGGAGAACAGGGAGGAGGGAGAAGTTTTTTTTCTCCTTGAAAGAAATACATTTGAAGATGGCAAATAGAGAAAAATTGTAATAACATATTTATCAGTCATTTATTTTTCAGTTAATAATATAACTGAAATCCTGAAGATTTTGATGTTTTTTAAAATTTTCTGTCAAATCAAATATAAGGTAAAATAAAATAAAATGAAATGGTGTGGTTCTATTTCTCAGTTGATTTAAATATGCAGTTTTGAATTTATAAACTGCACAATTAAAGATAAAACAACAGGTAAATAGGTGCCCAAAAATTAAACAATTGTTTCTTATGTAAATTTTTAACGAAATCTAATTCACTCGGAAAGCATGTTATGCAAACGTAATATAATCATAATAGTTGTAGTAACAATGAAAAAGAAGGATAATATTTGCTTTTATTACCCAATAACAAAATTTAGAAGAAAAGAAAAGCACAAAATACTAATTAACACTTTAGTGGAAAAATTAAATAAAACGAGATTTGCAGCTTAATAAGGTGTATGTCGTCTCTAGCAGCCTCACATGCTTAATAAGGATTTCTTTCTATTTGCAAAGAGTTTGTGAATGACTCGTGATTTCACAGAGTTCAGAATTCCAAACGTTGCGGAGAGTACTTTTCAGTTTGGGGGCGGAGGTTGGTGGGTTGCGTGTTGTTTCTCTAGAATATCCCACTCATGCGCGATAAGATTGAAATCAGAAAAGTTAACTTTTATGGAAGTAGTCCAAAGGAGATATAGAGAAATTCACTTCTTCGTTTAAATTTTACTAGAATTTTATTTATTCGCAGTATTAACTGTGGGTTTGAACGCATATGTGTTTCTCGAAGCTGTCTCTCGCTTTGGTTAGTTACTTCATTAGTGAAATGGGTGGACCACGAGAACACGGTGAATGCGTCATTACCCTGGTATCCTAGCTCATTATGTTGGAAGCTCATTTTGCGATGCGGGCGGCGTGCGAAAAGCCCATTGCACAAACACAGAATACTGATCGATTCCAGAAGAATTAAAATTCAAAACTTGAAGCGCAGTTCGCAGGGACGAACTCAGGGGCCTGTTTAAATCATCCTTCCTTGATGTTATCCACGGTGAAGGCTTCAAAATAACATCCTCTGGGAATTTTAAACAGTTTAATTATATTTTTCATCTCTTCAAAGAAGCTAGAAATTTTTTTCTGAATCTCTTTCTTTTCGAAATCGTTATTCAGAATTTCGACTTTCAATGAAAAATTCCGTTTGAGGAGAACAGGGAGGGGGGGGAGAAGTTTTTTTCTCCTTGAAAGAAATACATTTGAAGATGGCAAATAGAGAAAAATTGTAATAACGTATTTATCAGTCATTTATTTTTCAGTTAATAATATAACTGAAATCATGAAGCTTTTCATGTTTTCTAAAATTTTCTGTCAAATCGAATATAAGGTAAAATAAAATAAAATGAAATGGTGTGGTTCTATTTCTCAGTTGATTTAAATATGCAGTTTTGAATTTATAAACTGCACAATTAAAGATAAAACAACAGGTAAATAGGTGCCCAAAAATTAAACAATTGTTTCTTATGTAAATTTTTAACGAAATCTAATTCACTCGGAAAGCCTGTTATGCAAACGTAATATAATCATAATAGTTGTAGTAACAATGAAAAAGAAGGATAATATTTGCTTCTATTACCCAATAACAAAATTTAGAAGAAAAGAAAAGCACAAAATACTAATTAACACTTTAGTGGAAAAATTAAATAAAACGAGATTTGCAGCTTAATAAGGTGTATGTCGTCTCTAGCAGCCTCACATGCTTAATAAGGATTTCTTTCTATTTGCAAAGAGTTTGTGAATGACTCGTGATTTCACAGAGTTCAGAATTCCAAACGTTGCGGAGAGTACTTTTCAGTTTGGGGGCGGAGGTTGGTGGGTTGCGTGTTGTTTCTCTAGAATATCCCACTCATGCGCGATAAGATTGAAATCAGAAAAGTTAACTTTTATGGAAGTCGTCTACAAGAACCACACGGCAACAAAGCACATTACCATCTATGATTAAGAATCCTGAACAGACTCATTTCGAAAGAGGTCAACATAAAGATAAAATAATTCATCTCTAAACCTTTTAGAAGATCCCCTTTCAAAGATGAGGAGTATATATGCAAGAACGCCGATAGCAAAAATGAGATCCGACACTGTTTTTCATGCCAATTTTACCATGCCGTGGAGCGAATATAACATTTACTCCGACTAAAAGAAGTCTTAAGATATCTACTTTACAGGGGTCTTTATGCAGGCCATATCACAGAAGGTTGAACAGAATGGTTCTCTTAGAGCGAATACTATCGAGAGAAGAGTCAAGGCGGTGTAAATGTAGTGAGATCAGTTTGTGAAAAAGTAATGAACAGGGCGGTAAGTAAAGGTGTGCGTAACAAAGGCAGGACAAACACCAACTACAATTGATATCTCACGTGACAGACGAAGAACACCTGCTCAATCATACTTAAACGATCTGGTGTCTGAACTTCAAAGGCCGAGTTCATTGAACAACCAAACGATCATCTCTCTGATCTCTTTACGAACTAGATGAATCACAACTAAGTCTGGAAAAGTTAGAGTGCAGACCTTTTAGGGATTCACCAAAAAGTTAATTTTTTGCAGTTCACTCAGACATCCAAGGTGAAAGTCCAAGTGGTCGCTGTTTCCCTGTGCATCACCAAATGGGCACAGTTCATTCATGCTCAATTTTTAAAGTTGATGTTCATGTACAATAACATGGGGAGTGAGAATTTGGCTCAAACATAAATCTGTCCCGTAACTCTTAAGACTCGAACTCGGGAAAAGTGAAGGTGTTCCCTTTTTATTTCTGAAGCAATGTATGTTACCATACATTGGTTATCACCTTCTTTATGACGAGAGAAGTCGGTAACCCGCTTCTGCGTAACAAACTTGGTAAATTCATCTGTTTCTTTGTTGCTGGAGATGGGTTGGTGAGGAGGAAACCAGCTGAAGTCTACCGCAACTCTCTGGTCCCCTAGAATACCGAAGATTATTCTGATGATAACTGGATGCGTTACTTACTCTTTGGACATTATCGGAATAAAAAGGGGTGATTGCGACGTTAAAAATTATAAACATAGGCATATGAAGCACGGTACAGGACTTGGTAGAAACTTGAACAAAGCTGTTAGAATTTCTTTAATGATACAAATCTTAAATGAATTCTTTAATGAATCTTTAATGAAATTTATTCTTTAATGATACATCTTGCCCTATTTTGGTTATATCGTAAAGAACCAAGAACAGTAAGTGAAATTCCTATGTCGTCCCGGCGAGAGTCATACAGCCACTGAGAACACGTAGCCACAACAGGTCCTCCACCATCATACTCCAAGATTCACAGTTCATGGCTAAGCCATTTTCTTTCCAGTCATTGCACTAACTCCGTCAATGGTCGTCGTCACAAGACCGCCACGAAGAGAGCATGCAGATCACCAATCAGCAGAGTTCCTGTCCAATTGTACCTACCTTCTAACCAATTTTGCCACTGTGTTCCGAACCAAAGAACAGTTCTCCTTTATTAATACAAAAATACAAAATACAAAATCATAAAATACAAAATATAAAAAAGTACAATATACAATAAACAAAATACAATGAAATACAACAATATAATACAAACCGAATCATTACCAAAAAATTATATACAATGTATACAAAGTGCAGCTGTGCTAAGAATTTTGAAGAAGCTGACTGCAGACATTCTTTATAGCTTTTCAAGAACTGTAAAAATGTAATACAACCAGACGTCTTTGACATCTTTCTTCTGCTACATGAGTCTGGTTCAAAGCTGGTTCTAGTTCCCAAATTTCTCGCTGTCTTTTATACGGCTCTACCGAAAGACAAATGTCATATTAAATGTTCATTTATACTTTGAATTAAGTCTTAATATCTTAATGCTTTCGTGTTAAAAACTATATTTATTCTATGTGTGTTTTTGTAAGCATTTTGGAGCATGTACAATAAATTAATTTAATTTTCTTCGCGAAAGAAAAAAATTCATTTGGATATTGCTTCAGTTTTTATCAATTTCGGGTTTCACCAATTATTTTCGGGCGAATTATATGTATTTATGTTTACATATATCTATGTAAACATAATATCTATGTATATATATGTATACACTTACCATCAAAAATTGCCGTACAGACGATCGATTTTACCCGTTCATGCAACAATTTGTATATATGAAGCCTTTTTGAATCATAAAAATTTTATTGATTTCTCAGTTGCTGTAAACTGAAATGGTACATGGAAGAATCACTTAATCACTACATGGAATAAAACAAAAATTCATAATATATGAAAGCCAGAAAGCGAATGATCTAAAGTCAACATACGCTTAAAATAGCAGGTGTTTGAAGACATTTTTAATGCAAAATAATTGTACTAAGTCATGTTTAAGTAATAATAGATTTTTGTTACAGTTTAAATAGTATTTGGGATAATTATTGACTTTTTGGGATAGAGAATACGTGTGGATCGAGACACTTGAACATGACAGCTCAAAAGTGAAAATGTGGTATGATGTGGCATGACAATGTCTACGCAGACAAACCTAAGATAATAAAGGAATAAAAGAGATCCATTATGGAATAGAATATATTTCTAAGAAAATGCGTAGTGAGCTTATTCTTAGCTTTCTTAAAAGATAGAAAGATTGTATAGATGTTCATGGAGCAAAGATTAAAATGTGTGAACGAAAAAACAGGCTTTACAGCAAACCTTTTAAATTCCTTCTTTCCCATACAAGTTATTGCATTAAAATAGTTCTATTATTATAAAGGTTATAGGTGTCACTTCCTTTCCATAATTTTGAAAAATTGTAATGTGATTTCATACCAGGTAATAGAAAAGAAACGAATATTACTAGAAGGAAGATCATCGTAAACCTTCTGAAAAAGGTTCATTCTCTTATAGCCATTGCTGAAATTGTTAACATGAAACATTAATTTATTCAAAAAGGGATCGTGGGCTGGATATCAGAAGGATGTTTAACGTCCAAATCAAGATCTGGTCTTCAGTCTGTATAGTCGCCTCGTCAACTGTAATCCATTCTGTAAAAATAAATCAAAAGCTATCAACTTCAAAAATAGTTTAAAATGTTCCTGAGAGATTTCAGAAAAATACATGTAAGTTTCATAACAGTTCGAAAAAATGTGAAAAAGCTTAGCTTTCATAGTAGAACTGCAAGAAAGAAGCCATTCATCTCTCGTCAGTACAGAGCTAAAAAAAATGGCGGCCTTTACCAAAAAACACTTAAAAAATATTACAGATATTTGAAAAAAAAGGGGGTGATATTTTGTGGGGGAAAGTAAATTTTATATTTTCTGCATCATAGGATAAAAATATGCTTGAAGTAATCCCTGTAAAGAGCTAAAAAAAGTTCCGACCGCAGAGGAAGCAGGAGAGCTGGTAATCTGGACATTATTGACTACAAAATGAATAACAATGATTTTTTTAACATACTGAAGAGAAATGTCCAGGCCAAATGGCGAGAAGCTTGTAGTGAGTGAATGTGTAGTATGGTGTTGTGTGCAATGTCTACGCCGACAAACCTATGATAATAAAGAAATAAAAGTGATCCATTATGGAAAACGATACTTTACCAGGCCAATAAACTGAAACCCATAGCGTAAATTGTGAGACTATAATCGTCGTACCACGTGCCAAAGTAGCCCAATACACTTGTCCATCCCCGTATCTTAACCTTGAATTTTGAAAGAGCATTTGTGGGATTCAGTTGAATGGAGAATCGGGGAACATAAAACAAATTTAAAGAAATGTTTGAATTTGTCGTAGTCTAAGAGAGGAGCAAAATAACCATAGAAGAGCTATTTATGGTAATTGAATCTAAGCCAAATACTAGGCTGAGAATTAATTTTAAGTCACAATAAATTATCTTAAACGTTTTTGTCCGCTTACGCTCCCTCGCTTTGTGCTTTTCTTAAAATATGAATACTTGTATTGTTTTATGTAACGATCAAGTAATTGTTACTTGTACCATTTATATTAATGACGTTTGAGGAATTAATAAAATTTGTAGTCTTCAGAAAGACTTTATTTATTTAATGATCATAGCATGAACAAGGAAGATTGGTAAGCGGTATATATATATATATATATATATATATATATATATATATATATATATATATATCCCTATATAATAATAGCCTAAGTTGTCTGTCCGTCTGTCAGCGAATTTATGAAGCGGTTGGACCTGGAATGGATATAGGCATCCATACTGGATTTTTTATGAGTTAGGGTTACCAAAATTCAAAGCGAGTTCGAAATCCACCTCATCCCCCCCCCCTTTTCGAGCGTTTAATGCTATTATTTCAAGTCTTATTCTCCCTCTTATTCTATACTAAATTCATTATTGACAGGATGGCGAAAGCGGAGCGCAATATTAAAATTTATGGACTGTTTTTACTTGACCCATTGCTTCTAACCATTTCCTTCACCACGTTTAAGCTGGCACATAGGGTAGCGTGTCTGCCCATTTGATCGTCGTACTTCTCGGGTTGGTTGTTCTGCCCCCGAAGTAACCGAATTTTTCTAAATGTCTAATTAATTTAATAATTTCTGCTTTTTCTTTTGAATTCTTATTCCTAAAGTTGTTTTATTATTTTTAAAGTTTTATTAGTTTTAAAATAAATTTTTAATATTTTTCAAATTTTTATGATTTTTATTTTATTAAGTTCACGCATTACCATATTATCAAGCTCCATTTTAAGAGCTTGCGTTTAAATGTATCAATTTATCACATAATAAATAGGTAAAAATAACAATTTTTTTCTAGCATTATGACGTTATTCATTTAACCATGTCATTTAATCATTTATTTTAGATTATTTAGATATCTTCTGCATTATTTCCATACGTTTTATCACTAAACTTAGATATTAAGTAAATAATTTTCTTAAGGTAATATTTTGTTGCAAAATAATTCTCAGCCAAAAAACAAACCATTTTTTTTACCTGCCTCATAGGGTACTTTACAATTCTGGAAAATTAAAAATTTTACTGATTCCGTCATATGACGGGCTAATGCTAGTATATATATATTTATATATTAAAGTATATACATATGTATGCATGTATATAGATATCTCATGTTGAGAATGTAGAGGTTAGATTTAGAAATTTATCCATATGATGTATATTCAATAAAAGATGCAAATCAATCTTTTTAGAAAAGAGGGGTGGATCAGTCGTATGTTACTAGTAGAACACCAGTACCAGTGGCGGGGATAGGGGGGTTCAAAATACTTTATCATGTTCTGGGTACCCCTTAATGTCTCGGAAACAAACAAGATTTACCAGAAAATTCGATAGAGGGAAGCCAAAAAGGTATTGTGCACCGGGCATGAATTATGATCTCTATGCCACTGATCAGTACTCCGTACGAAACAGAATAAACTAGATCAACATACGTTGTGTGATACATTTCGGAGAATAAACTAGATCAACGTACAGTGTGTGATACCCTTTCGGTTATGTCCTTTCTCAGTACTATTTTACTATAATTTCTTAAACCAAGCACACCAATGTCAATCTTTAATTATCACCAAGTATAGTTGGAGTTTAAAATGGATATTGTATAAGCACATTTAAAAAATTGAACAAGATAAAGATAATAATTGAGTAAGATTTTTAATAGATTTTGTTCACTTCTTCAATTACAGCAGTAATTAATGTACTTAGAGACCAATGAGTTATACATTTTGTTAAATCTAGCACTTTTAACAGTTCGGAAATAGCGAACAACTTTTTGGGTCCCATGAGGTTCGTTATAACGGGGTCTGGTTGACTATATATATGTAAGAAAAATTCTCAGGGGTTTTCAAGGCTTAATCCAAGGGCTAAAAATTCTTGAGCCCTTTTGCATTCCCCTTTTTAACCCCTCACCTAAATTGACCACTGGGGCTACAGTTTACGCCCTCAGAGAAGGGGTCTGACCAATTATAACTCTACATTGCCCTAACGGACAATCTAGGAAATTTCCAAACAAAAAGGGGATGCACGCTGTCGGAGGCAGATTTTCCCACAAATTTTGACTGAGATGTTGACCCAGGTGTTAAGGGTCGTTTACATATAACATCTTGTTAGCTGACCCCTCAGTTTGTCTTGTCCCTATGATGAAATGGGAACCCGTCCTACAACGTTATCTTAATAAAGGGTCTTTAGCTAAAACGGTGTCATTTTAATGGGCCATGACTGCAAATACCCATCTTCAAGTCCGTCTTATTACATATATATACACATGCATAATACATGAATATTCATATATAAATATGCATACCTGCATAAATGTATACACATCGGTATTATACAACAGCATACTCGAAGATGTAGCTATGAAGACTCGACCCATTATTGTGCTCTTCCGTAACCATCTGATTCGTTGTTTATCTGAGCAGCGAGCGAGCACAGGCGGCGCGCTTTGTCGGCTGACTCCTCGTGTGACAGGTGGTTTTGTTGTCAATGCCAACCGAGCATGCGCGTGTTTTCTCTCTATCTCCGATCCTCCCGAACATACGGCCGGTTCGCTTGCCGGGAACTCCCGCTTCCGAAACCTGACACAGCGACGACCCCCCTGCTTCCCCGAAAATGTTCTGGCCCGGACAGAGGACACCTCCATGACCTTTGACAACAGGTAAGACTCTGCCTCTTTTTGGTTCCTTCTTCTTTATTTTTTTTTAAATTTCAAACTCCGGTCAGTTATCGCGTTTTCTCTGTGTTCATGTCAGTTGTTTCGGAAGGGAACAGCTGTTTCAATGTTGTAAAGCCTCACGACACAAGAAGTTCGGCAAGGTTGGTCAAAAGTGAGGTTCCATGTGGCTCTAATCCACATGATGTCCCTACGTTAATTAGTTGTTACCTATTTATATTCTTTTGGTCCTCAAATTTTTATTTCGTTCATGTTCTGTGATATTTTAATTCTGTCGCAGGTGTTTCGTATTTGTATAGATAAACAAGAAGTTCCGGTCACAGTTCTGTGTTATGTCACTTTCAGTTACAATATGTTTTTAAGTGACAGATGCCAATATGGAAAGAGTTGATGATTTGATATGATAGAGGCATCATACATTTGAGGTTATTGTATTTTATGAAGGTTTATTTACTTTAATTACGCACATATACACACATTTAAATATATAGAAATTTAAAAGTGTGTCTATTGAGACTTTACACACGCACACCCATATATGTATATATATATATATATATATATATATATATATATATATATATATATATATATATATATATATATATATATATACAATTTAACCTCAATTTTATGAACTTTCGTTGTAAACATGTAAATTTTATAGGATTTCTTCATAAAATAATCTCTACATAAAGAAGTACATTTTCCATTTTACGAACTTTTTTCGGTCATCAAAGTTATTTTCTTTTTATTTCTCAAAATATTTCTGGGCTTTTCAATGTTATTCATACTTTTAACACAATTTATATCGTTTTTTACACGATAATGTTGCACATATACACATATTTAAATATATAGAAATTTAAAAGTGTGTCTATTGAGATTTTACACACGCACACCCATATATATATATATATATATATATATATATATATATATATATATATATATATATATATATATATATATACACACAATTTAACCTCAATTTTATGAACTTTTTCTTGGAAACGTAAATTTTAACGGATTTGTTCATAAAATAATCTCTACATAACGAAGTACATTTTCCATTTAACAAAATTTTTTCCGTCATCCAACTTATTTTTTTCTTATTTCTCAAAATATTTCTAGGTATTTCAAGCTTATTCCTACTTTTAACACAATTTATGTCATTTTTTTTTTTAACACGATAATGTCATTAAGATAATTTAATTTTAATATAAATTTTTTTCAAATTGAAAATGTAGTGTATTTTTGGATAGTGCTTAACATTATTCTTGTTTTTCATGCAGATTTCTCTTTCAGGAATAAAACAAATATCTTTTAATTTTACAAATGTGTAATCAATTATTTTTCTATATAATATCTTATGTTCATGAGTTCCAAATCGGTTTTATATACTTTGAAAAATTAATATCTAATTCACGAATTTTCCATATATCAAATTTCCTTTTAGAAATTTAGAAACTTCGTCAATAGACGGCCGACTGTATATACACAGGTAATAATTAGAAATGTATAAGTATTTACACTTGTGTTTACAAATTTACACATAGTGAAACCTGTGTGAAACGGAACTGTTTGTAACGATAGTACAACGGTATTTTTAGTGAATGTATTATTTATTTATTGAAAATTCACCAATGGATGAGTAGTTTCTTTAAAAAATATGTCCATTTTGAGTACATACATAAATCGAATCCAAAGTTTTGCATGCACACTACGTACTTAGACACTGGAGGCATAAAAGTCCAAACTCTCCTTAACGATAACGCGTCTATTACAATATTTTCTTATTCTCTTTCAATCTTGTAAAGCGTCGAGGTACAAAAATGTTTGTAAGAATGGTCTAAAAGAAGGGAGAGGGGATTCATATGATACTACCCGAACGATGGCCGAATGGCTAGGGTGCTGGCCTTCGGAATCGGAGTTCGTGGGTTCGAATCCCACTATGGCATGGATATTCTTAGCCGTTCGGAATCGGCTTTAAGCAGTAGGTCCCTGTCTCATTAGCCCTCGTGTAGCAAAAAATAGACCGTAGCACTCCAAAGCAGAACCATAACCATGTGATACTAACATACATGTAAGATAATTAGTTGCTTCTTCTGTATATATATTTTTGCTCTTCTATTTTTTTTGTTTCCTCCATGTTCTGTAATTCTTCAGTTCCGTCTGAGGTCTTTCGTATTTGCATTAATAAACGGTCATCATTTTGTGTGATATTTTTTTGGTTGCAAGATGTAAAAAAAAAACTAAACTCCTCGGCGCAACAGCCCCTAGGGTGCCAGGGCCTACGGTGCCAATCTTAGTTTACGTTACCAAGGACCCTGGGGTGCGAAGCATATGTTCCGGTTAGGTGGTCAATCTTACGTGGAACCCTCAGTGTTTAGTTCCCAAGCAAGCTTGGTCCTCAGTTCATCTACCCACTGAAGGGATGAAAGGCTGAGTTAACCTTGCCCAGCCCGGGGATCGAACCTCGGAACTGTGTCGTGGGTGCACGAAGCGCTACCCCAACGCCACTGGGTTTTGGTTGCCAGATGTATTAAATTGAAATTCGGTTACTATATGTTTATGAGTGACAAATAGCTGACAGGAAAGTCGTGACGGGATGACATATTATAGATACTTTATATACACTGGTAAAATTAAAGAAACAACAGTACAATATTGTCTAACTAGAACAGTTTTACAGATAATAGGATGAAACTTATACAATATCTTTATTTGGTCATGCTTAACTTACATTTAAGAAGCAGAAACTGCCTATTTCTACCAAAAGTAATTAAATAAAAATATAGAAGTATGCAATATAATAGGAGATAAGAAAATTTAACTGTTACAAGAAACACATACGAAAAATTAATAACTTATGCGGTCACCCCTGATCGAAATGCAAACATTGCAGCATTTTTCATTCTGTAGATTATACTATCCAAAAGTGTTTGTGGTAACAAAGTACAGAAAAAATGAATAACGCCTTGAAGTTCGTTGAAAGTGTTAGGTTGCGGGATTGCCGAGACGGAAACAGACGTCTCAGTGCGTACCACACGTGTTTTATCGTGTTTAAATCTAAAGACGATCCGAGACTCTCAATTTGTTGATTTGTTCATCTTCAAGATAATTAGTTACTAGTGCAGCGTGATGAGGACGTGTTTTATCATCCATTACGAGCAAGTTAGTACCCATTTTACCCCTAAACAACTTTGCATGGAGTCATGCCAAGTTGTCAAGAACCTCTTCTTTCTATATTCCAGTTTCACAATTGAACTGTAAAAATCTGTAGGTCAGTGCGACCACTCAAAATAGCAATCGTTGCCATATTAGGTCCCAAAAGTCTGTAATCGCATATTTTCGGTCTTGACCTGATTGTCTGATTACCATTCTCTTTAAACTATTTATAGATTCTTTACATGACGCTTTTGGCTAGTTTTAATGTCTGTATAGACCCCTTCCATTGTTTGTTCCGTTTTGATATTTATTACCAAGCGCCATTTCACTCAATCTGTCAAATGTCTTCTGAACGACATATGCACGTACTACAAAACACGTGCGAAAATTTTATACAACAATTCGCACAATCTTGAAATTAGAATATGAATTCAAATCACTCCTTTTCACACGTATCGAAAAAAAATGTGCTAAAAATGTGTATTATATGGACGAAAGGGAATTCCATTGCAGTAGACTATAACATTGACATTGAGTTCCCTACCAATCACTTTTCATTGTAGTTAATAGAATTAACACAATACAGTTTTATATGTTTGTTTCTTTAATTTTTCTTACCAGTATATTTGAGGTTATTGTATTTTATTAAGGTTGCGTTTGTGTTAATTACATAGTATAGTAGAAATTTAAGTGTTTCTAAACAGACTTTATATATACATCGAAGAGCCATTACATTATGACCATCCTTCATATATAAAAATCGACTCGTCCAGGAGCAAAATTTCTGCACGTGAGCGGCTGTTCTTGGAGTATAGAAAGTGGCTATGGATTTCTTTCCAAAAATAGTCCATTAGCAACAGAATGGGAAAAGCAGCTGATTTATCAAACTCCGATAAAAGTTAAATTGTTAGGACTTGGCTACTGGGAACCTAAATATCAGAAACGGCGCGTTTAGTGGGCTGTTCACATGTAGTTTTTATGAGCGCATATCAAAAGTAATGTATGTAGGGTGAAACGACAAGTCGCCAGTCATCAGTGTGTCGTCTAGGGGTGCATTGATTCCAGAGGAGAGGAGATTACTACGAATTGTTCTCCGTGACCGCAGAGTTACGACAGCCGAAGTCGCCAATAGCTACAACAGTAGCGATCCAGACAGTGCTTCTCAACACATTATGCAGCGTATATTGCTGCATATGGGCACACGTGGCCGGAGGCCGAAGCATGTTCCTGGACTGGCGACATGTCATCGCCAGCTGCTTCTGCAATGGGCTAAGAAATATCGGAATATTGGAATTGGATATTAGAAGAATGGAAGAAAGTTGCATGGTAGACGAATCACGTTTTCTGGTCCATCACATCGAAAGGCATGTGCGAATATGCCGATTTCCAAAGGAAACCCTAGCTCCCGGATGCACAGTTGGACGGAGATAAGGTGGTGGTGGGGAAATTATTGTGTGGGCAATGTTTTCATGAGGTACATTAGGACTCATAATCCCCATAGAACAATCCCTAACGTCTGTGCACTACATGAACATCGTTTCTGACCAGATTCGCCCATTCATGACTCCAGTACTTCCGTCGGAAATGGTGTTTACCAGGGATACAGGATAATGCACCATATCATAAGGAGATCGAATGGTCAGGGAGTGGTTCGAGGAACATTCTAGTGACTTTCATGTCGTGTTTTGCCCTCCAAATTCACATGACATTAATCCAATAGAGCATTTGTGGCTCCTGGAAAACCAAATTCGTGTTGCTACGCTACCCCCTCACAATATGCTGGTATTGCAGGACCATTTAGCTTGCGCTTGGCACCAGTTACCTGAGACTACCTGTCAGCACCTTGAGGTGTCAATGCCATGCGAGGTACTAGTGGTTTTTAGAGTTAAAGGTGGTCCTACATATTATTAATAGGGTAGTAATGGCTGTTCGGTGTATATATACACATATAAATTGCATCTACCTACCTACATGTGTACATACGGTGAAACTTGTGTGTAACGATACTTCTATATCTAAAGATAATATATTTTATTTAGCATTTCTTTTCAACTTAATATTTCCTGATTTATCAAATGTCTTCTTTATTTATTGAATGCAAAATCACCCAGAGGTCAGCAATTATGTTATAAATTATTTAAATAAAGTTAAGTGAGAAATAATAAGAAAACACCGTAAACAGACATTGGATGCGCAAATGATGAAATTGTCAATAATGATTTTTTCTATGTGTCTACATAACATTTATAGACAGGGTTTTATTGAATACATGTATGTATGAATTAGAGTGCGAAAAGGAGATAAATAATTATATATGTGTAAACCGCTTGATCTTAAAAGGAAATGTCTGACATTTTTTTTAAAATTTTACAAAAAGAGTATGAAAAATTGGGCTCTATACTACTGTGTATTGGATTATATACCCCCAATGTATTGGGGTAGATGCCTCTAGGTATTTCACAGTAGAAAGTGAACCTACACTCAAAAGCCAAAACATTATGACAACCCCTACATTTTGTAATGAACTTGTCTGGATGATGTGGAAGGCACGTGATCAGGTGGAAGTGGTATTTAACTGCTGCAGATTCTGAAGAATCATTCTTTCACTTACATCTGTGTATCATGGGAAAGGCTGCGGATCTAAGCGACTTTGAAAGAGAGCAGATTGTAATGGCTCGAAGGCTCGGAACAAGTATTTCCGAAACTGCCGGGAACATCGCGACTGGTGCATGGATCAGTGGGAGAGAGTTGCCTGGTCAGATCAATCACGGTTTGACATTGATCACGACGGTGGCCGTGTCAGGATACGCCGTCTTCCAGGCGAACAGTTGCTCCCTCAATGTACAGTAGGTCATACCCAGGCTGGTGGTGGCAGTATTATGCTTTGGGGGACGTTCTCTTGGGCGTCTCTGGGACCCGTGGTTGTGGTAGAGCAGACCATGAATGCTACAGGGTATCTGAACATCATTGCGGCCCAGTAGCACCCTTGCATGACCTCTGTTTTTCCAGCTGGAAATGGAATGTTCCAACAGGACAACGCCCCATGTCCCAAGGCTAAAATTGTGTTGGAGTGGTTTCAAGAATATGATGCTGAATTCCAGTTAATGTCCTGGCCACCTAACTCACCGGATTTATATCAGATAGAACACATTTGGGATGTCATGGGACGGCAGCTCAGATTCAAAGACCACCCATTCGTAATATCTCGGATTTGTGTAACCGTTGCTTAAACATCTGGTACAATCTGTCTCCGGCCATCTACCAAGGACTTGTGGCATCCATGCCAAGGCGGGTTGAAGCTGTGTTGCGAGACCAAAGGTGGGCCAACTCGTTATTGACAGGTGGTCATCATGTTTTGGCTCTTGAGTGTATTAACTCTTGCCAAAATCTATTTAAATTCTTCAAATTATCTGTATCAGTCAAATAATTTCAGATAAGACTTCAGAAGTCCTCTTTTAAAAGCAAGAGGTTCAGATATGATGCATATAATATGGTAAAGAGCCAAGCCGCATTTATCATTCTGCACTGAATAAACTTTTTCTATCTTTTATCGGTCTTGTGATAGTCAGAGTAGAATATTGTAGGAGGAAGTTTTAAGCCTCTGTTCACATTCATTCACGATTATTTTTACCCATAATGGACACTTGAAGTTTAAGTACAAAAGTTTTCAGAAACTACACACACATTTATATATTGGCTGCTTTGAATCCAGCCTTCATTCTAGGAAATAGGAGTTCTAAACGAAATTTTATTTCAGAATTTAAATTTATTGGATAATAAAAAAATTAAAAAAAATAAAACAGTTAATTTTATGTGAAAGGAATAACACATCTGTTGTTGTTGTGTTGTTGTTTCTCATGTCACCAAGACAAACCAAGCACGATTGAGCCTGCAGGCTCTCGTATTAAGGCCAAGGGGTGCGACTTTCGTTTTAATGAGCACCATTAACCCCTTCCCTGTTTTTCCACAGCTGAACTCGGCCAGGCGAAATGTACCATCCTGTCTCATCCCGAGTGTAGCTCCGGCACTGTGAAATTTTACACTGTGCAATCAGTCTCTTCCGATTTATCTCACATTTGTTTTTATAGTTTCGAATGCTTTTCTTTACTTTTCTGGCTACTAGATTATTTGCTACTCAAAAAGAGACAGCAGAGAGAAGAAGGTAAGGAGAGAAACGAGGTTCTACTGTCCAGATTGCGATGCTGGATTCTGTGCAGTACCACGTTTCCGATTGTGTATCTACATGATTAAATTTTGATTAATAATTTCATAAATATTTATGTAAATACAAAGTATATAGATAAAATTTAATTCAAGATAAAAGCTAGGTATTCTAAGTTTTATATTTATAATTAGTGTGAATTGACTCCTAATTCTAATGATTTCTGACGCAAAGAAAGCCAACTATACAGGTAAATTACTCATTTAATTAAAATGATCATTTTACATTAATTTTTAGGAAATTTTATATGCAAATGATGCTATTATGTTTAAAAAACTATGCATGTATGAAAATAAGCATAAAAAATTGACAGTTTTTGACCCATAATCCCGAAATAAAATGAACCTGGAAGAGGTTAAGGGGTAACAAAGCCTTCGCACAAGTAGGTCCTCGTAATTTTGAAGCAGGCACCAAGTAGAAGACCCATAGACTTGGGCTGCTACCCCCCAGAGGTATTGATTGAGAGGTTGGAGGACATTGTGACCACGAACCTATTTTAGGTTCCCCAGTCTCCTTTAATGAACACGGCGGATTTTAGGCCGGCTCGAGTTCCGAACCCACAACCTCTCAGTTACGAGATCGTTGCCTTTGCCGACTGAGTTGCTGCGGATCTATAACACATCTGAACAAACACTCGAAAAATTCTTCCAAACTGCCGTTATGGTAGGTTTGCTATTCTGGCACAGGACTAATAAAGTGTGAGCAAACGTTTGAAGAAGTAGAATAACAACATTTCTCATTGTAGTCCAAAAAAGATATATTCTTCAATGTTATTTTAATGGAAGTCAATGTTTTTTCAAGAATCAATATGCTTGTTTCCTTTCTCGGATATATCAAGAAATGTGTGTCAAAATTTGGTTGCGATTAGTTCATTGTATTATTATTCTTTTTTTTCTTGGAACAAACATAAAATAACCCCATCTTTATATAATACTATAGATATATATTAAAAAGTTATATGAACGATTTTTAAAGCCTTTTTTCATCTATTGGGTAACAATAAAATTATTACTTTTTTAAGTCTTAGATGTGAATGATATTGAAAGGCAATTGATGTATTGTGTTGGAAAGAAATAAAATGTACTGGAGAAGTTTTAGAATCTAGCCTGGATATAAGGTTTATTTTAACTCGTCGACTGTGTTTTTACAATTTTGGGATCAATCTGAAATCTAAAAGCGGGGGAGTGAAAGAGTGCTGCTCAAAATGTCAGCGGGTATGACCTCGAGGGAGAAATTGAAATACAGTCAAACCTTCGTTTAACGAACCTCTGTTTTGAGAATTCTATTTTGCGAACTTTTCCTTGGAACCAAGTATATTTTGTGAATTCTTTCGTAAAATAACCTCCAAATAGAGAATTGCATTCTCTATTTTACGGACTTTTACCTGTGATCTGATATTTTCCCTCCCCATTTCTAAAAATATTTTTGGACATTTCAGGCGTATTTTTAACCTTATTTTAAGACTAACATACAGCCCTTCATATCACGGGACCAGTAACATTTTTAATTTTCCAGAATTGTAAAGTACTCTATAAGGCTGGTAAAAAATGGTTTGTTTTTTAGCTGAGAATTATCTGGTACCTGCTGAATAATTTGTTTATCTTCATACTCCTCTAAAATCTCCCGATACTGTGAATGCAGTTTAGAATCACGTTCGATTCATTTAGAAAGATAATTCAGTTTTCTTAGCTACGTCGAAATTATCAGTAAGTTCTTCACAATTTTTCTTTTACCACAGTAATTAATGGAAGTAAAGGAATGAAACTATCACTTCCACTACACCCTGGAGATAGGTAGAGTTTGTTGTTAATACCGGTGATAAAATTTTCATTGCAACAAAAAATAATCTATGATTAAATTTAAAATTATCACCTATGTACCTAATCTATTATTTAAGCTAAATATAAAAGAAAAATATTTACGTAATATCTAAATTCAGTGATAAAACGTATGAAAATAATGCGGACGATATTTAAGTAATTTAAGTAATTTAAAATAAGAAATGATTAAATGAGATGGTTAAAGGAATGACGTCATAATGCTAGAAAAAAATGTTATATTTATTTATTTATAATGTGACAAATTATCACCTGCTCTTAATCGGGGAAAATAGAGCCTGAAATAATGGCATTAATGGCTAAAAAAAGGAGGGCAGGGGTGGGTTTCGAACGTTGCTAACCCTAATCAATAATCCAATATGGATGCCTCTATCCATTTCAGGTACGACCGCTTCATAAATTTGAGGACAGACGGACAGATAACTTAGACTATTATTATATAGGAGATGGTCAGCGATCTTTAACTTGTTTGTCACTGAATCTAATTACTTTTAGCATAACATTTTTAACTGAAACTAATGTAATCCAGAACAATGATTTGCATTATTTTTGGTTTCTTAGCAGATTTCTGTTTATTACAATTAATTACAATTTTTAGCTTTTATGATTGGAAATTCTGTTTGAGGCATTTTAAAAGGTAAATCCCTATTTAATGAATTTTCCACATAGCGAGCCTGATTAGGAATTTAACGATTTTGTTAAATATAGGTACAACTGTACTTTCTTGGAGAAAAAGTCGCACATCAAGATAGTTGTAGAACTGTGTAATGGCTTTCTTTTGATTTTCGACATTCATACATTTTCTGTCTTTTTAGAAAGTCATTATTAGGAGTAGCATATGTTCTAGGTATGTTGTAGTTTGGTTTGGTTTAGGACACTACGGTTTCTCTTTTTATACATAAAGGCTAATTGGACTGAAGCCTCCTGTTTAAAGCCGATTACGAATGGCTACTCATAACTATGCCCTCAGCGATATTTGAATCCAGGAACTTTGGTACCAAAACGCATCGCACTATCCTATTGTCAAGCTGAAACATGGTCGAATGGTAGAGAGCTGATCTTCGGTTCCGAAATTCACGGATTTGAGCTCGTATCACGGATTCGGAATCTGGTTTAACACGTTGACTGCCAGACCCATTTTCGATGGTTTGCCGAAGATGCCGATGTGAACTTTTCATTTTGCTATGCGTATTATGCGGAAATATTATTCGCAGCAGATAAAATAAGTTATAAAATCATGCTTGAAGCAGTTTTCGTGGCGGGAGTCATCAGTGACCCCTCCATGGTAGTCAACGTGTTATGTACTTTTATTATTTACTGCGTTACCGGTGACCCCCAAGGCGCTGTAGCCAAGTCGAGAGCAGGTCACCGGTGACATGCATGGCAGTCAACGTGTTGAGCAGTAGGTCTAGGTCACATTATCCCTTGTGAGTAAAACAGTAGACCGTAGAGCTCCAAATCAAGCTACCCTTTAGGTCATCGTTCGGTCTAGGTGTGTTTTAGATCGTTGTACACTGTGCGACTAAATATCAATTTCTCATAATAAAATGTTACCTGATAAACAATATTCTTCGATCAGGGATGATTATTCGGATGATTATTCGGATGAGAATACTTTTTAAGATATTTTCCCATTAGGCACGCTTCACAGTTTTACATTGACTCTATTAGAAAATTTGGGAATTTTGAAAATTTTGTCGATTTAAATTACCTTTTTTTTTTTCATTTACACATGGCGATACCTTGGAAAAAGAAGATTCCTGAGTCATATTTTTTTTACGGAAAGCTTCTTTAGTCGAAATTGGATTTCTCATTACAATGGGAAGTGGTTTAATTCCTTTCGTAGATTGCACAGATATATCTTATTAAATAGCACAATGCGAAAGGGACTAGACTATCCCAAAAACGAAGCAAACAAATTCGCAATTGGAAAAAGGGCAATGAATAAGATAATAAAAACTGAAGGTCCTCCTATTTTAGTCTATGTGCATAACTTCTTTACAATCTGTACTATTTCAGTTCTATCATTTTCTGTACTATTTCAGTTTACTCAAGCTAAAATTTCCCGTATGGCGTAAGCTGGGTCGGGTGAGAAAGTAACACTGAAGGTGCTTCTATCCTGTAGCTCTCTAAATTTGGACGTGATGGATTTTTAATAAACTTTCTTCTTATAGCGTAATCTAATTCGAAACTTGTGGTCTTACTTCTCATTTTAAGTAACGTAAATAAACCAGTCGGTTTCGTGGGTCTCTTCTGATGGGAACGAAAATGGTCGATTTGGTAGAGCTCTACTTTTCAGATTCGAATGTCGTGGGTTGTAGCTGTTATGAACACTCGTAGCCATGTTGAATCGGTTTTAAGCATTTAGTATCGATATAAGTAATTATTATGTAGCAAAATATCGACCATGACACACTAAATTGGATCAAACGGAGTATGCTGTTCTCCTTATGGGATGTGATTAACCAAATGTTTGACAAAGTCAAGCAATTCATTTGGATGTTCAATATGATGTTTTAGTCTTACTATGTAATCTAAAGTACTTAATTCTAGATTTCTTTAAAAAAATTGTGTGTTTCAGGCGTCCCCTGTTTCCTTGACGTGTGACGATGTGGATGCGGTGCTGCTGCTGCTGTTGTTGCGGCCGCTGCGGTGCGGACAGGGAGGACAAGCTGACGGCCCTGGACGACGCGAGTTCCCTCATCTCTCAGGGACCATCCCCAGAACCCGGACATGCCTTCTATGTGCCCAGGAGGCACTCTTCCTTCCAGCCCAGTGAGTGCTTCTTAAAACACTTAAGCACATTTTTTACAGTGACCTTTCACTTATACGAGTCTTAAGGAACTAAAATATCGTACACGTGAGTGATCACCCACTTTAACAAGCTTTTAGAATTCTGTTAAAGATGCATTAGAGCTATGTGCCATATCGGTTTGATAAAACTGGAATACAAATTTAAAAATTAAGCTTTTAAAAACATAGTGTAGTGTCATTAAAAATCTTAAGAACTTTTTACACGTATACTATGCATCATTAATAAAAAAAGCAAAACAAAAAATAACAGCAAACAATGGAATTGAAATTGTCTTTCCTTTTCGTATTAAGCCCTAACAAGAAAACTAATAACTATATTAAACAATTTATTATCATCAGTACATAGAGACAAGGAACTATATTCGATAACTGAAAGAACATGAAAAATCCTTAAAGGTGTTTAGTTCGTTTGACCAAATTGTCGTCATTCAAGTGAGCGTAAATTGCATTTCTTAATCTAAAAAGCACTCTATAAGGGAGAGGGATGTACAACTGGAAATCGTATAACTGAGAGAAATTTAACATTTATTCCCGTAGAGCTTTCCCGGGACCGAAAAAAATTAGTAACACGTAACTGAGATATTCACAAATGGTAGACGCATAAATGAGATGCCACTGTATATTTTTCATTGTGATGAATTCCTAATACTTCCAGCAGGAAATTTGTCTAAACCGAACTATTGCCCCATTTGCTCGTGCGATAATTGGGTCCTGATTACGGTGAAGCCACTTTGCACAAAAGTATGCCATTTAGCGTCAATAATGGAGGAGGATCAGTCTCTTAACACTTACCAATGGTGTTTCATGTATCCACCATACGCTATGAGTGATGTTGCAATTCCAGACCTGATAAATCTTAAAGAGTCATAATTTATGGAGTGGATTTAGCTGAAGCATCAGCTAAAGAAACAGTAAAACTGTTGGAGTGTACGTGAAAATGTAATAATTCGTTACCTGGAGAATCTTACAATAGTTTGAAGCAGGGCCGGACCTAACAGTTTTTCAGCCCTGGACAAAAAATGGTGTAAAATGGTGGTCCCACTACCACGATAAATATTACTATCAAAAGAAATAAATTGTTGATAGATGTAAACTTCTAAAACTTAAATAACTCTTGTAAATACAAATACAGCACATTGAAAAATGTAGAATAAACTAAAAAACAAATAAAAGCTTTTAAATTAAACAAACATTTTAAAAGTTATTTTATAATTTTTAATTATGAAAACTTTCTGATTAAATTATTTAAATTAATTAGTTCAAATAATTTATGTTCAATAAGTAATGTGACTAAACTATATATCTTAAAGCTAAAATAAAATTAAAAAATAAATAATATAAAAAGTAATATAATAATTATGCTCCAGGCTTCTAAGCTTTAATTATCTTACTGTCGAGGTCTTAGACGGAAAATGTGCGCACTTTTCTTGTATATCAGGGTAGTATGTTGTTTGGATAGACAAAATAGCAGCTTAGCAAAACGCATCCAGTGAGCAGTATCTGGCCTTATTCTACATTACAATCAAAACTAAACATTAGGCAACAGTGATATGTAAAAGAGTGAAATAAAAATACACAATTTTTTCCAAAAACCTTCTGTAGTACATTTCGTTTGGTCCCTACTGTCTCCGGACTTGAACATTATACGCTATTTGTGGAGCTATTTGGAATCTAAATTTCATGCTCAAATTTCTATTCTAATCCCTCTTACGGCATTAAGAGATTACTTTGAAGGAGACATGTCTTTAAATATTTTACATCACCTCGATGCATGCAATATGTAACGTAGTCAAAGAGAAATTCCAATTTACTTATAAAAAAATCTCCTTTTTTCTTCAGTGTTCACTTTATTTTCTCATCTATTCATATAAAGACAGGTCTACAATAAAAAATTTATTTATATTCAAAACGGCATTAAAAATGTTATAAGTGTAAATATGAGTGATGTATGAAAGGTACTACAAACTCACCAAGTTTGTATTTGGTCCACGAGGTAGCAGCATTAAATTGTGACATTTGAAAGAAGTTTGTCAAAGATTAATGCTTTTTATACAGCTTCACAAAAGTATTTCGGCCGGTGTTCTTCTGTGATATGACTTTGTTAGCTGCTAATTTCAAGAATTTTGTCTTCCAATAAGAGGAGCCATCCTATACTTGGAGCAATCAATTTTGTTGATATCTGAACGACAAACAACCAAATCGGTTGATTGGTCATATTGGTGAGAATGACCTTACTTTGTTCTCTTGACATCCCAGACACATCATTTAAATCAGGGGTGCCCAACCAAAATCGGTTGGTGGTCCAAAAAACAATTTACTGAACTGAGGTGGGCCGCACATATAAAAATAAAACAACAAATTATTCAAAATATTTTATTATCGTTCAATATTCAAAATATGCATTTTTACAGTGCCAGCTGCGACTGTACATAAAAGTTGTGTTATACATATATCATAACTCCAACGACAATAAGCATTAATTATACTGTATTTATAATCACCCCCACACCTTACCTTCCTCTCTAATCATGAGGGTTAAAATATTATTATTATATTTATACTATAAATACATATTGTAGTTTATTCACAAGCACTACCACATGTATTATTTTAAAATTAATGTGAGATTTGTTTTTGTATTTTACTACAGATTTTGTTAATATCAACGGATAATGTAGTCGACGCGTCTATTAAGTCTTAACGAACATAATATGTGATATTTATTATTGCAAACGTTAACAACTAAAATTCTATGTTTCAACTGTATATAGTCAAAAGGACTAAAACTATATAGACAGTTAAACACTTCAATTGGGCAGCAAAGAGTTTTTAAATAGGCCCTGGGTTGGGCATGCTTGATTTAAACCTTTGTGATTAAGGACTTTGTTAATGTACACCACTACCAAAGGTATTAGAAGAGTTCAAGGAAGAGATTTAAATTGCACTGATGAAAATGTCAAATATATGCAGATCGAGTTCAACTACTACCTGGACATGTGCCATGAGACCTAGGAGAACTACCATAGCACAGTTGTAGAGTGTGCTGAAAACTCGATGGTTTGTGGTCGTTTTCATATGTCACTCTTACTTGTAAGTGCAGTTCTTCTAAGTATATAGTGTTTTGGGAATTAAGGAGTTTTTTATGTAAGCCCTTTTTATATTGAGCATATGCCCGAGTATATAAAACTTGTGTTTTCTCCACAGGTACCCACAATCCGGTGTCCACTCAGCCGGGTCGAACCCACTCGGATTGCTCGTCTTCCTCAGACGACGACACTATTCCGGAGCAGAGGGGGCGCTGCTGGTCCACAATCCCTGCTTCGGATGTCACTGAGTTCATATCCAGCAGGAGGACCAATCACATGAGGTGGGTCACAAACGACGAGTTTTGTATATGAATTAAAGACCTGAAGCGACTTGTTTCGTAAACTAATTAAGACGACCATTAACTCTCAAAACCAAATTTTTTCTCTTTAATCAATTTGTTTGATAATGTAATATGTAATTGGAAATGTATTTATGTAATAGTTATTAAGTAATTTCATCATAAAGATCCCTCCTGCTATTGGAGGGGGCGCTGCTCACAACAAACCGAAGTTTCAAAATTAAGAAATTATTTCTGGTATAACAAGAGGTGGAATCTTTGCGGCTATTATTTTTAACATCATTCTAAGGTTACTTTGATCATATGTGATAATAGGTTTTCCTCAAAATTTTGGCGGTCATTGGTAATGTACCTTTTGCAACTTGTGGAATATTTGTATTACTACCAGAAACAAAATGGTGCGGAAAGAACTGCACCATATTTGTAAATTTTATTCAGAATAACTAGTAGCAGTGGACATACCAACATCCAAGGCGTCTGGCAACACAGTCATCAGTAATTAAAGATTTAGAGTACTAATTAAAAAACAACAACAGTTACAAACAACAGTTCTTCATGCTTAGTAATGTGCTACGTGAATGAAATGAACTCATTTACAGTTATGGGATTAAAAACCTATTTAAATAGTAGAATTTCTGAAAAATTCTGAGACGAAAGAGAAGTACGTATTGAATTAAGAGGAAGATAAATATAGTGAAAACTATCATAATGTTAAAATACCAACCTAATCTGAACAACAAGAAACTTTTTATCGTAGAACATCTAGGAATGTGGTTAAAATTGGAAAATAAAACTTAACTTTAGTGCTATTAATTTTTTGAAAATTATTTTATTACAAAATTTCCGCATACATTCCGTTAACGCACTAATGAATATATTTATGTATATGTGCCCTAATGTATCGGTTAATTATTAGATATACACTCATACATAATGTGCCTACACTATGTGCCACCAACTAACACTACGTGATCGACACTTCCGTTGTTTCTCCTTTCTGTTAAACTCTACTCTTTAGAGTTTACCCGAATGAGCTGGTGACGGTTGACTTCAACATGTGCGGTTTTAAACCCTTCAAAGCTTAGGGGGATTTTCAGCAGAGAAAATGAGGATGTCTCTGTTTTCTAGTTTATACATTCATAATCGTTTGAAAACTAAACCGAACATCGAGGAGCGGGCATTCCTGTTAACAAATTATGCAACTTTTGCTGGTAACCCCTTCGTGGCCAAAGTCTCGTATAACGCAGTGGTTTTATCAGTCCAGCGTCTCCTCCATGCGATGATCTACGTTTGATATTGAGAGACCAGAGTCGAGTATGCATAATAGGAGATCTGAATGTTTTATTTTAATTTTTAAAGGCTAGAGTTAATTACTAGATGGCGTAAACGACAACGATTTTCACAACGGTCGACTCGTATAGCATTTACTTGCTGGTCCTCAAGGGGTTAAAGAGCCCTAGAAAAGTTGCCTCTGTGAAGGACGCCGTTTAATGAATTTTCGCCACTTTTTAGCTCCCTCTTCTCTAACCCGTGTTAGTGTCCGCTGTTCATCAGTACAAAGGCTGTCTTTTTTTGGGATTTTATGCTAATGATATCTATCTGTAATCTCTCTTTCTTTGAATTGTATTAAAATTTCAATAATTCAAACAGTTGTTAATATAAAGTCCTAGTATTTTAAAGTTAGCAGTATTTTTACATTTTGTCAAGTAAACCGAAGTCCCTTTGTTCAAGTCAGACTATAGAAGTTTTCACTACAAATTTTTTTTGTTTTCAGATCTCCGGTAAGCGAAGTTCCTAGTATCGGGAAATTCGTGTTTGACAAACACGCTCTTAGTGAGATAGCAGAGACGGAGCACGGTGAAGAGATCAAAAGTACTCCGAAGACGGACGCCGAAGTCTTCGGCTATCTGAGCTTCAACACCTGCTACGACCTGCAAGATCATAGGTAACTGGCAGAAATGTCTGTGTCTTTTCTCCAGAGCTTTAAAATAAAAGGCTTGTCACAATATTACTCCTTTCTTAGTTTTACTGGATAAAGACCATTCAAATTGAAGACCTGTGATTATCGAAATATATTTACACACGAATGTGTGTAATAATCCCCATTTCCAGTTTCGAAATTCTTTTAATTTTGCACAAATTAATTCGAAATTACTTTTCCTCTCATATCCATCACTGAATAAGCTACGTTGTTTATGTATAAATTATTTGTTCGTTCATTTATTTTTTTCTGCTGAAATTGGTGTCATTGTGATGCCATTACTTATTTAAATTCTATGAATCAGAATTTAGAAATTTTAACTTCTTCCCTAATTTTAGAAATTAGTAGGGTTCTATTAGAGTTTCTAATACTTATATATGAATTTTTCACATTTTAAATGAATCTGAAATTTTTCCTAACCATTTGTTTCGTATAGACTTACCGTGTTCCTGAACAAGGCTGAGGGATTGCCGAAGAAAGGGGAGGAGCCATATGCTACCTTCGTCAAGATGAGTCTGTCCTCTTCCAGCAAGAACTTCAGGCTATCCAGGGCTATCAAAAAGACACTCAGTCCAGTTTATGGGGAGCAGCATGTCTTCCAAACTAACCGGTCAGTATTCTTGTTGTCTTAATACTTTACTTGATAAAAACGCGCATGAGTATTTGTGTATTCATGCGTTCATATTGATATTTTATATTTCGAAATATTCAGTTCCAGATTAAAGTCGATCCAGAAGGATTCGGTCTACCTCTTGTTGAGTGTGTTCGACAGCGATCGACAGGGACGTCACGATGCCATAGGCCACGCCCTTCTACCTCTGCATGACCTGGGTCCAGAGAAGAAGGACCACCATCTACCGCTCTCCCCCATGTCAATGGTGAGTTGTTTTTTCTTCAAATTTGTTCTCTCTAAAGGTACTTTCAGACTTGGTCATCAGACTTGAAACCAGGAGTCAATTCATCATCTGCGGTGCGATGTCATTTGTGACATCGTTCAATCTGACGAATTACGTTTAGCACACGATTTATATAGTTGGCATGCAATTCCTGTTGCAAAGTAAATTCCATGACACATTCAGATTAAAAATTTTAATCTAAGTGGATCAAGAAGATCATAGAATAATATAATTCAAAATAGTCAATACGCAATAAATATTCATTATTTCATTTAATCAATATTTTGATTATGCATTACAACCATATATTTGCTGTCATCTATTTCCCCCATCGATGTGTTACTCTAACATTAAAATGGTATAACAATTGTAAAACACTGGTGGTAGACAGATCATGAAAAAATTTACTTGAAGTAATTACTCGCTTCAATGGTGGGTACTTCTTAGAGAAAAAAAAATCAAAATCACTATGGCAACCTCGGGTGGTCATCGAAGACTATCGCAAAACCGCGTGGGTGTATCGGCAAAGAGATTCTCAAATTGCAAAACTTTAAAGATATCCCTGCGTTCTCAAACCTCAGAGAATCGAACTGCAGTCATTTTCAAAATTTTTATCATCCATTATGTCTCGGTTTTCGAAATCCATTTTATCTCAAACCAATCGTCTCTTGGGTCTAACCTAATCCCTTTTCTTTTACCCAACTGACTTTTATATTATATATCATATATATCATACCTCCTTCTAATTCGCATCTCGTGCCTTTCAAGTTTTGCAAATACAGGGTATATTTTTCTTTTTCTTTTTCACGGTCACTCTTTTGTAAGTGTCTGAATTTTTCCCCAATTGAATTTACGTTTCACTAACACATTCAGAATTATTTTGAACTATTGCCCTTTCAATGACTCCTTTCATAATTCTTTTGCCACTGGATGTGTAGTTCTCAATTCTCACGTCAGTCCTTAACTAACTCTTGTACTTCAACAGTTTTTGAATACTTTATTGAGTTAGAGGGTGCTAGAAAGTATGTGCCGGGAATTGTTTGTAGGTTGATATTTGTCAGAACCTTGTCAAGTTATTTGCTATTCGTCAGGTTAGTATTTATCCTTAAAGTAAAATATTCCTTTTAAATACCTGTTTGGATAAAAAAAGCCTCAGAATGAAAAAAGAAGTTTGGATTAAATAAAACCAATTAAGCTGGAAAACGTTTAAAAATAAAACTTCTTAAACAGAAAAAATTACCATTATACACTCGAGCCAAAACATTATGACCACCTCTACATTTAGCAAGGAACTTGCCTGGATGACTTGGAAGTGGTATTTAACTGCTGCTGGAAAGTCTAAAGAATTATTCTTTCACTTACTTCTGTGTGGGATGGGAAAGACTGCGGATCTAAGCGATTTTGATAGAGGGCAAATTGTAATGGCTCGAAGGCTCGGAACAAGTATTTCCCCAACTGCACGACTCGTGGGTTGTTTGTGATCTACAGTCGTTAGTACTTATGCAAGGTGGATGAATGATGGTGAAACCAGCAGTAGATGACATGATGTTAGACGTCCACATGCTATGAAAGGAAAAGGTCGTCGGAGACTGTCTCGCATGGTGAAGCAAAACCGGAGCCAGACAGTGGCTCAGTTGACAACCCAATTCAATGAAGGGCCAAGTAGAATATTCTCATAGCACACTGTTCACCGGACACAGGCCGGTGGTGGCAGTATTGTGCTTTGAGGGACGTTCTCTTGGGCGTCTCTGGGACTAGTGGTTGTGGTAGAGCAGACCATGAATGCTACAGGGTATCTGAACATCATTGAGGACCAGTTGCACCCTTATATGGCCTCTGTTTTTCCAGCTGGAAATGGAATGTTCCAACAGGACAACGCCCCGTGTCACAAGGCTAAAATTGTGTTGAAGTGGTTTCAGGGACATAAAGCTGAATTCCAGTTAATGTCTTGGCCGCCTAACTCACCGGATCTCAATCCTATAAAACACATTTGGAATGTCATGGGATGACAGCTCAGAGTTCAAAGATAACCAGTTCGCAATATCTCGGATTTTCGTAACTGTTGCTTAAACATCTGGTACAATCTGTCTCCGACCATCTACCAAGGACTTGTGGCATCCATGCCAAGGCGGGTTGAAGCTGCGTTGTGCTCCAAAGGTGGGCCAACTCGTTATAGACAGGTAGTCACAATGTTTTGGCTCTTGAGTGTAGATATATAAATGAACTTAGGAGGGTAACACTATATATACATATATCCGTGTGTGTATTACGTGAATGTAAATATATTCTGTATGATATTAACTCTTCGATTTTTCCAGCCCGTCAAAAACCTGGGCCAGATACTTGTGGGATTGCAGTATGTCCCTACACAGAGCCGCCTCGCTGTTCACGTCATCAAGGCGAGGCACCTCCGACTTGACCCCGAAGTACACAAGCGACACCTTAGACCCATCAACAGGGGTAGGTACCAAGAAATGAAAACTTCTTATCTCACTGGGAATGCGTAATATGCATACTTATTTATGTATGCGTAGTAACAGGTTCGTCTATGTATGCCACTAGTAAAAGCAAGGCCAGGTACTGATTTTCATGTCGCTTTTCCCCGTCCACGGTCCAAAATTTATGTTTTCAAATTTTACATCCATGCAGGGATGTAATGGATTTAAACTACTTAACTGTTAAATTTTTAAATTTGATTTTTACATATAATTGTGTAGTAAAGTTTCTTTAAAAAGAAGTATTATAATTATCATCATACAGTAGAAACTAGTGGGTTAATCGAGTCCGCTACTATATATATATATATATATATATATATAAACCTTATTTACACAATCGGCGAACACCGAACTTTTTGTAGAACAATGAAGGGAATTATGGGTCATCACACCCATACTTCCCTCTTTCTCAAGGTGACGAATTATCATGTTTCTACTATAATTAAACAAAGTCGTCAATGTATAGAAATAAACACATTATATATATATATATATATATATATATATATATATTGCAATTTTAATGTTTACTTTTAGTGATCTATATAAGGTTTCTATAGTTTTAACTTAAATAAAAGCATTTCTGTATTACATAATAAGGTTTTATTCCGTAAAAAAAGAATGTTAGAAATTAATGAAACAGTACACTACAACATCTTCACTTTGTGTGCACAAAACAAAGTCACGAGTTGGAGAATATTTAGGTGCGGGAAGATAAATCTTTCATAAGTGCATTGACAACTTAACCCTTTTGTGGGTCCTGGGAAGATTACTTCCCACTTACACGATCTTGCAAAATATACCTGTGGGAAATGCAAAACCCCTTATAATATATTAGCATTGGTATTATGACGATGGGAAGACTTAATTATCACTTCAGTTTTGTGCTGTCCTCTGATGTCCGATATATTGAATAAAATTAGCACATCTGTTTTGAAAGTTTTAAAACATTGTGTAAGAAATAAATGGCCCACGAAAGGGTTAAGAGACGGGATGATAAAGTTTATTTTTTAAGCATTTGTTTTCTACGAGATACACATTTTTATGAGTTTTTTTAAAACAGCTTCAGGGCTTGACAGGCCTCTCAAAGTTTAGTCCCCAGGTAATTAGGATTGTTAGCTCCCCCCCACACACACACATACACACCAAATGGTGTCCATGTGAGCATTTAAGATCATGCCTATCCAGATTATGAAATTCCTTCCATTTCCGTAATTTTTTCGGATTGAAAATAAGTTCCACATTTTTTTTCAGTATCTTAAGTGAAAGCTGAATCTAGAATTTTGGCTTAACTATCCCTCTGGTTATTGTCAAATATCAGCCATACATGCTTTAAATAATGTAATTTTACTCCTTAAAGGAATAATATAAAACCTTAATGAAACAGTACAGTACAATAACTTCTCCCTGCGTGAGAAAAACAACATCATAATATAGTGAGGTAATTCAATTCATCATAAGTATACTCAAAACCAGAGGTATGGGATAAAGATTATTTTTCAAGAATGTTTTCGATGAATTACACATTTTTCATTATAAGAAATTGAAAATTAGCTTGAGGGCCTTACGAGTATCCCCATGGTCCAGGCTCTGGTACTTTGGTACTGGTATACCTACCCTCCAAACGTCGACCGTATGTACTACTACATAAAATACGGAATAGTTGATCAAGATTGCATAAACGCCGCAAACCTGGAATCCCCATTGAATGTATTTAACAAGTAATCGAAAGAACGTACTTTGCGTAGAAAAGTAATATGTTAGAAAATTATTTGGTTACACTTTATGCCATTAATCTTCCGTAATTTCTGAAAACTGGAAAGTACGTGGTATTTAATCTTCCAGTAGGCACGTGTGAGAGATATATACACTCAAGTCTAATTCGGTTTTTATATCTTTAGATCAGAGAAGGTAACAATCACAGCACTTGGATATTCTATCCGGTCATTTATACCTACCTTTGTAGCTTAAGCACTGTCACATATTTACGTCATTTGTACTTAACTCTCGCATACGTGCGATTGCTGGAAGTCTTAGACCATGACCTTAAAATGAGTGATTCACCGCCGTGTTGAAGTTCTAACTACAGCATCGATGACTAGCTAAAGGAACTAAGGCGAAGGTCTGCTGAGCTCAAGAGGATGAGGTGTACTCCGGATGCTGCCTGATTATTAAATTAATGAGTGTTATTGGCGATCCTGAGGTACTCTTTTCTTAAAGAAGAAACAACTTTTTGTTTTAATTATTTTTTCTGTGAAGCTGAACAGTTGGAAAAATGTTCTCTAGGATCAGTCATCCACCTTGCGTTCCCTTTCTCCTACATATCTCCAGTCAGTGGTACCACTTGGGAGTATTGGGGGCGAACGACATGGCTGTTCTAATTAAACATCAAAATGTAAAATACATGCAAAAATATCTTTTTTTTTAAATGACGATTACACTTCTCAATTTTTCAGTTAAAAAATTTCTTCTCTACTATTCATAATTTGTGGTCTTCCAGTTAACTTAAAGAGTGAAATGAAATATGTAAGCATTTATCTCGGTATATGAATCAGCTCATAAATTATAAACATAAATTATAATGCTGCTAAATTCTGAAAAACTAGGAAGGATATCGCTCACCTCCTGTGTTATATTCGAACGAATGTGTGTAATAAGCTGTTCTTGTACATGACAGCGTTACGGTCCATACTTCTCTATGCTGCTTCTATCCTAGGGGAGTGTCTGCGGTGACCTTCAACTTGTAAAAATCCAAATTGATCAAGATAAATATCTTCAAGCTTCTTGGAATCTTAAAGAGACACACTTATCTTATCGTTAAACCAATTATTCAGGTTATTACAAATATCATCTTTAGGTTTTTGAAAATTTGATACTAATTGATAATTGAAAATGTATCTAACCTCTTTGACTACAACCTTAGGAAGTTTCTTAAATGACCGCTCCTTTCTTTCTGTCATTAGCTCTTCCGCTAGTAACTTCGTTTTATTAACATTCTTCTCACTCATGTCAGCCCCTGTATAATGTTGTCTTTCTTTTCTGGCTCTTCTGATCTTCTTGTTTGTAGTTCTTGATCTTATTTAATTTATTTATTTATTTATTGTCGTATCACTTACTTTGCATATTGGGAATACAAGCTCCCACGTAATACATTTTTTATAGGGAATTACGATTTCGTAAGTTTTTAAACACTATCAGAAAGGGTTTTCGATATCCAATAAGACAGAACAGCACGTGTCTGTAAGTTTTGTGTATTGGTTTCCTTATCTAGATGACAATTTAACGCATTTGAAAGCAAGTTCAAAATGTATCTTAATATGGTAAATTAGCTTGAATCTCATTGCTTACCACCGAATAATAACTGTTTCTCCTCAGATTCCATCGACACCTTCTGCAAGGTCACCCTCACCTGCGGAGGCCAGAAAGTGAAGACCTGCCGGTCACGTGCCAGCAGCGGCCCTGATCCATTTTACGACTTCCGTGCGAATTTCGTGGTTCCTCCGCAATATCTCCGCGACACTGGAACCATAGTGTCTGTGGTCGCAACCTCCACCTTGGGTAGACAAGGAGCCACTCTCGGTAGGGCGACGGCACTCGGACCGTATGTGGAGCTAGGCGACGGCAGCGCCACACAGTGGGGTCGGATGATACAAGAGGGAAGATCTATTGTACAGTGGAGAAACATTTTTCTGTAATAGGATCGTGCAAGCGAGCTTCTGTAGAATAAAATCTTAATATCCTTATATAGTGGCATTTGAAGGTGTGGGCAAGTGAGATCTCAAGCTGTAATAACTCTGGAATTGCGCAGCTATCTTCGACCGTTGATTCGATTCAAGATTTAGGTATTTTTCAGGAGAATTCAAAGTATGTGATACGATTGAAGAGGCTGATTTACATTCCTACTTTGTAAATCTACGGAGGTCTATAAAAGTACTTCCTTTCAGTGAACTGAAGACTTGTCCAAAGTTCCTTGTGCACAAAAGTGAAGAACTTTTACATATTTTTAAAGAACTATTTTGTGTTTCTGGAAGGCAGAAATATTTAACTGGCAATGGCGAACTAAATAAAAAAAAGAAATATCTGTGTTGTGCTTTCTACAATTACGAAAATGTAAAAATTAGTAGATTTGTGCTTGAGCTATTTATATATGAATCGCCTTAGCCAGAGATCTCAACAAGCGGTTTCATTTACTTAAATTCTCAGTTTGCTTTTGATAATCATATCTCATTTTCTTTTGACATGAAAAACGGGTGCTCCTTTTATGAAATTTCACGAACAACAGATGTCTATTTAGGGGGGTGGGATTTCTTTTTTTTTCTTTTCTTGTAGAAAACACTGTTTCAAGGTGATGCAACCAATAGAGACCAACATTTGAATAAAGTAATTTGAATCTATCTGAGAATTGTTCTTCAATTTGAAATTTTTTTATACAACACACATACTCACACCATAGACGGTTGGTTGTTGGCTGCTTTATGGCACTGAATCTATCAGGGACATGTTGGGCAAAAGGGGAAAATACTCATAAAGTGTAAAATCTGTATAGGAAATTAAACCAACAGTAAAATGTAAATCGAATTGAACAATAGTAATTTTGGGGAAAGCGTATAACAAAAAGGGGTAGACAGTAGAGGACAAAAGTGTATAAATAATGGAAAGAAATTTTTGTCCTTTTTAAAAATCACAAGAAATTTAATAAAAATACAAAACTGGCGCAAAATCAAACATTGGCTTTGGCATCTGATTTTTTTTTGGGCGCCAATAAGCCGAAGTTCTATATCCTTACACTTACAAGAATGAATAGAATAAAACTTAAAAAGAGTTCAGGATAGCAAAACCTGAGGTTATTTCTAATTAAAATTTAAGGTCATATAATTTACACTTAAGAGCAATTATAAAGAAATTAAATTACCAGTACTTAACATAAAAAGAAGAAAAAAAGTTAATTTAAAATTAGCCAGGGAGCCGGACAAATACCCGGATGAAGAACAGTAGTCACCGTGCAAAATCAAATATGTGGTTTAAAACCAATATGTTTTAAAAACTGAAAACAATTTTGGTGCTGAGTAGCGTTTAGTAAGCTATTTAGTAAAATATTATTGGAATGAAAATGATAAAATCTCGAGTTGTTATAAATAGGATACTCTACAAGAATAAGTTTCACTGTTGCAGCAAATTTACAGTGAAGGTAAATGGGCTTTGGTTCTCCCAAGAGTAAGTGAAGGTGAATGATGTCAGTATTGTCCTATTCGAAGTCGAGTTAGAATCTCATTTTTGAGAGAAGAAACTGAAGGTCACATCGTTATGCGAGGTTTGAGAGTAGTACATCAGATTAACGAAACTGGTTTCTTCCAAGTTGAGTTGGATATCTCATTTCTCTTAAGTCCTTAAATGGAAATTTACTAATTTATTCACAAATTTATTACAACCAATAAATTTAATTAAATCGAACAAAACTCAATTTGAATTAAACCAATGAGATTTAGAGAAATTTTATCCACATTACGCAAGCATCGTTTCTGATATTTTCTACTAAACAGCTGACTCGGAAAATTTTAAATTGCCTAGTTACATGATTTAATGTCTTGGGATAAAATACAATAGCAGCATCTTTATGTTTCTGGGTAAAGAGATATTAAAAAAAAAAAAATTACCAAACATTTCTTCTTTACGGGCATTTTGGGAATAAGTTCTGTTAATTATGGAAACAAAATTCAAATTACGTGTAACTTACTCGTCGCTTCAATAACAACAGTCTAACAAACTTGCCTAAAACTGTTTCTTTCAGTCATCGTGGGAGGACACATAACATTGAGTGCAGAAAGTAATTTATACAGTCTTTGTTTCAAGATAAACTATTGTTTTTTCCGAGGGAATACTAAAGATTTTTATTTTCAAAATTGGTGTAGGCAAATGCTTAACAGTGTATGTGCGTTATTAAAAATTGGGAAAATGAAACGAAGAATAATTCATGTTATTGGAGGAATAATTACTCAGATGTTCCGCATTGCATGCTGTGAATAGGAATTCGGTAATTTACGTGCGATAAATAGGGATCATATAAAACTGATTGAAAAGGCAACAGAAATCTGGGACCCACGGAAATTAATCTGGAAAATTAACTCTCGGAACAGGACGGCTGCAGGCTCAAGCTGGCCAAATATTCGCTGTGTTCATTCATGGAAGCTGGAGCACATAGAATACGTTCGTAGTTATAATGTCCTTTTTAAGTTCCCAAAAATGATGCCTCTGGAAGTGGCAGGCCAAGCTTGGGAGTCTTCTGCTTGTTCCCTGCTTCTAAATGACGAGGATTCATTTGAGCGAAGTCATTCTTTCACCCTAGCAGTGCTCATTCAATGAAAGGCGCACCCTTCTTGAGGTTTAGTCAATCTTCAGCCCTTGTGGTTCCTCGCTCAAGCAAAGTTGCATATTACACAGGCGCCTGGAACCTGTTATTCCACTCGGTCTGTGATTGGCTGGTAAGTACATTGGCAGCGATTTCTAAAATTGGCGAAACATGTTGGCGATGCTTTCTACGATTGGCTTTTTATCCATTGATTTAGATAGGCTATATATCTATTTATTTCTCTTTATTTATCCATTATTTATTAATTTATTTAGAAGAATTTGGAACGTACAAAGAATGGAAATTGAAAGTTCTAATTGTAAATATTGCAGCTCTATGTTTTATCAAAAAAAAAAAAAGTATTTAACAAAGCATGAAAAAGTTTCTCATTCTGGTAAACTATAATTAATTTAATTTGTTACTTAACTTTAATTAAATATCAGTAAGCCTTTAATTAAATATATACTCGCCCCCCCTCTCCCTTTGAAAAAAAAATTCTATGTACTATCCTGTCTCTTTCGGACTGTTGAAGTAATATATAAATTCACGGAAAGCGTCGCCAAGATATTTTGCCAATTTCAGAAATCGCTGCCAATGTACTTACCAGCCAATCCAGTGTTGCCAACCATACGATAATTATCGTATATGTACGATAACTTAGGACTCTGTACGATGAAAAATAATCTCAAAATTATGTAACATAATTCTGAAAAACTCTACGATAATTTCCTGATTTGTACGATAAACCAAAAGTAGACTAATGGAGAATTAAAAGAACAGGGAATTTAACTGTAACTCTATAAAGAGCAACATAAAAAAATTGAGAATGTCTAATTAATTTTTTTATCACTTTTTCCCATCAAATAATTATTGTTGTAGATTTTAGAGCAGCTTAAGGAGCAGTTTTGAGGTGCTTCTTCATTAAATAAAAGTAAATAATCCTGACACAGAAGTTGAGAAAGGTCATCTGTACTGTGTAATAATAAAATGGGAAGTGTCAATTATAAAAAAAAAAAAAAAAAAAAAAATGTATATTTGTGAAATTGAATATGACCTAGGTACTAATGCTTAATATTATTTGAAACTAATATAAAATAAAGAATTTTAAAAATGGTTATGACCAGTGTTTTAATCTGTTAGTTATTTAAAACTATTTAAATCACTCTTATAGTTAAATACACAAAACAAAATTGTTAAATGCAAAATTACTGAATATTCACGATTATACTGGAGATATTTCTTTAATTATTAAATAATTATGGATAATTAGAAGTAATTTTGCAATTTACTTATTCTATTACAGTTTACACTAAAATATGGTATTTTTAGTAATTAAACCGATTATTAAATAATCGGTTACAAAGTTCCATAATGGTAAATAATAAAAATTTGCCATTTCTATGTTTTTCCACATTTTTAAAATCTATCTGATATTAAGATTCAATTGATTAAAAAAATATATCGTACAAGCGTCCTCTATTAACACTATTTTGAACTAATTACAAAAATGTACGATAATTTATAAGCCAATGCCATAATTTTAGGACCTAGAATCCATAATTTTGCCTGTGAAGGTTGGCAACACTGTAGGCGCCTGTCATATTACTCTTAGCAATGGACGAGGATCCACTAGAACAAAGTCATTCTTTCATCCTAGCAGTGCTCATCCAATGAAAGGCTCACCCTTTTTGAGGTTTAGTCAGTCTTCAGCCCTTGTGGATCCTCGCTCAAATGAAGTAGCCTATTACCCTTAGGAATGGACCAGTCGCATATTGCGCGGGATCTATTGAACCTGGTGTACAATTTACTACAGAGGGATGAGTAACAACAACATAAAACTGTTTAGAATGTTAAAAAAAATTAAACGTGTAAGTACTTTATGTTATTTTTGTTTTATAAAACACTGAAATACTCTCAATAATTTAAGCTCACCCTGTATTGTGTAAATAATAATGGACGAAGCAATTTGTTCGAGAAATCATGGAAAGATAATCTCTTTTGTAAAGAAACACATTCCTTTAAAGTGATTTTCTTTTCGAATCAATTTTTCAATTTCCCAGTAATCAGTCAAGAGAGATTTTATACTAAAGAATGACTGAGTTTATCATCAAACATTCTACGAAATCCATGCAGAGTTCACTTTTGTAATCGGTTTAAAAGATTTAGAGACATAGTTATCCGAGAGACATAGCTTTAAGTGACTCGAAAAAAAATCTACGATTCATCCATAGAATGATTTTTTTAGAGTGCACGCGCGAGGTTTCAGAACGAAGCATCAATGGGATTTGCAAAAAATTGCTTAAAATTATTGGGAAAAAAAGAATTTTTTTTCCTGATTATTTATTTGTATATTCGTAATTATTGACGATTGGAAAATTATTTTTTGGGTTCTATATCTGTCTATTTATTTAATACCTATATGACATTTATATCGCGAGAGCAATATTTTTATTTGTAGATATATTTGTTCTCGTTAAACGATCTGGCAAAATACTTATGTGCTTTTTCGTTAGTCTGTAGAAACATTAATTGTCATATATCACCAAAATATGAGATTTATCTTTTTAGATTATAGTTCAAGATGAAAATTAAATTTAAATGTGCTGTGATAATGAGTTGTTTGTTTATATTGTTAATGTAATACAGTCTAAAAAATATTTGAATTTTGAAATAAATATAACATTTATTTGGGATAATGAACTACCGAGATGGAAGGCTGGGTTTGAAATTGCTAGTAATAAATAAAATAGAACATCGTTATTAGTATTTTGTTTGGACCTCTAAATATCATATCGTCGTTTTTATAAATATATTAAAAAACTGTAAATGAAAATTAAATTTAAACGAAGATGAAAATTAAATTTAAATGTGCTGTGATAATGAGTTGTTTGTTTATATTGTTAGTGTAATAAAGTCTAAAAAATCATTTGAATTTTGAAATATATATAACATTTATTTGGGATAAAGAACTACCGAGATGGAAGGCTGGGTTTGAAATTGCTAGTAATAAATAAAATAGAACATCGTTATTAGTATTTTGTTTGGACCTCTAAATATCATATCGTCGTTTTTATAAATATATTAAAAAAACTGAAAATGTAAATGAAGATGAAAATTAAATTTAAATGTGCTGTGATAATGAGTTGTTTGTTTATATTGTTAGTGTAATAAAGTCTAAAAAATCATTTGAATTTTGAAATATATATAACATTTATTTGGGATAAAGAACTACCGAGATGGAAGGCTGGGTTTGAAATTGCTAGTAATAAATAAAATAGAACATCGTTATTAGTATTTTGTTTGGACCTCTAAATATCATATCGTCGTTTTTATAAATATATTAAAAAACTGTAAATGAAAATTAAATTTAAATGTGGTGTGATAATGAGTGTTTGTTTATATTGTTTGTGTAATAAAGTCTACAAATTTATTTGAATTTTTTTTTAAATAAATGGAACATTTATTTATGATAAAGAACTACCGAGATGGAAGGCTGGGTTTGAAATTGCTAGTAATAAATAAAATAGAACATCGTTATTAGTATTTTGTTTGGACCTCTAAATATCATATCGTCGTTTTTATAAATATATTAAAAAAACTGAAAATTAAAATTATATGGAAATGAAGATGAAAATTAAATTTAAATGTGCTGTGATAATGAGCTGTTTGTTTATATTGTTAGTGTAATAAAGTCTAAAAAATTATTTGAATTTTGAAATAAATATAACATTTGTTTAGGATAATGAACTACTGAGAAAGAAGGCTGGGTTTGAAATGGCTAGTAATAAATAAAATAGAACATCGTAATTAGTATTTTTTTACCTCTAAATATCATATCGTCGTTTTTATAAATATATTAAAAAACTGTAAATGAAAATTAAATTTAAACGAAGATGAAAATTAAATTTAAATGTGCTGTGATAATGAGTTGTCTGTTTATATTGTTAATGTAATAAAGTCTAAAATATTATTTGAATTTTTTTAAATAAATGTAACATTTATTTGGGATAATGAACTACCGAGATAGAAGACTGGGCGTGAAATGACTAGCAATAAAGAAAATAGAACATCGTAATTAGTATTTTTTTTACTTCTAAATATCATATCGTCGTTTTTATAAATATATTAAAAAAACTGAAAATGAAAATTAAATTGAAATGAAGATGAAAATTAAATTTAAATGTGCTGTGATAATGAGTTGTTTGTTTATATTGTTAGTGTAATAAAGTCTAAAAAATTATTTGAATTTTGAAATAAATATAACATTTATTTGGGATAATGAACTACCGAGATAGAAGACTGGGCGTGAAATGACTAGCAATAAAGAAAATAGAACATCGTAATTAGTATTTTTTTTACTTCTAAATATCATATCGTCGTTTTTATAAATATATTAAAAAAACTGAAAATAAAAATTAAATTGAAATGAATATGAAAATTAAATTTAAATGTGCTGTGATAATGAGTTGTTTGTTTATATTGTTAATGTAATACAGTCTAAAAAATATTTGAATTTTGAAATAAATATAACATCTATTTGGGATAATGAGCTACCGAGATAGAAGACTGGGCGTGAAATGACTAGCAATAAATAAAATAGAACATCGTAATTAGTATTTTTTTTTACTTCTAAATATCATTTCGTCGTTTTTATACATATATAAAAAAAACTGAAAATTAAAATTAAATTGAAATGAAGATGAAATTTAAAATTAAATGTGCTGTGATAATGAGTTGTTTGTTTATATTGTTAATGTAATAAAGTCTAAAAAAATATTTGAATTTTGAAATAAATATAACATTTATTTGGGATAATGAACTACCGAGATAGAAGACTGGGCTTTGAAATGGCTAGTAATAAATAAAACAGAACATCGTAATTAGAATTTTTTTTACCTCTAAATATCATATCGTCGTTTTTTATAAATATATTAAAAAAACTGAAAATGAAAATTAAATTGAAATGAAGATGAAAGTTAAATTTAAATGTCCTGTGATAATGAGTTGTTTGTTTATATTGTTAATGTAATACAGTCTAAAAAATATTTGAATTTTGAAATAAATATAACATTTATTTGGGATAATGAGCTACCGAGATAGAAGGCTGGGCTTGAAATGGCTAGTAATAAATAAAACAGAACATGGTAATTAGAATTTTTTTACCTCTAAATATCATATCGTCGTTTTTATAAATATATTAAAAAAACTGAAAATTAAAATTAAATTGAAATGAAGAGGAAATTTAAATTTAAATGTGCTGTGATAATGAGTTGTTTGTTTATATTGTTAATGTAATAAAGTCTAAAAAATTATTTGAATTTTGAAATAAATATAACATTTATTTGGGATAATGAACTACCGAGATGGAAGGCTGGGTTTGAAATTGCTAGTAATAAATAAAATAGAACATCGTTATTAGTATTTTGTTTGGACCTCTAAATATCATATCGTCGTTTTTATAAATATATTAAAAAAACTGAAAATTAAAATTATATGGAAATGAAGATGAAAATTAAATTTAAATGTGCTGTGATAATGAGTTGTTTGTTTATATTGTTAATGTAATAAAGTCTAAAAAAATTTATTTGAATTTTGAAATAAATATAACATGTATTGGGGATAATGAACTACCGAGATAGAAGGCTGGGTTTGAAATGGCTAGTAATAAATAAAACAGAACATGGTAATTAGAATTTTTTTACCTCTAAATATCATATCGTCGTTTTTATAAATATATTAAAAAAACTGAAAATTAAAATTAAATTGAAATGAAGAGGAAATTTAAATTTAAATGTGCTGTGATAATGAGTTGTTTGTTTATATTGTTAGTGTAATAAAGTCTAAAAAATTATTTGAATTTTGAAATAAATATAACATTTATTTGGGATAATGAACTACCGAGATAGAAGGCTGGGTTTGAAATGGCTAGTAATAAATAAAATAGAACATCGTAATTAGTATTTTTTTACCTCTAAATATCATATCGTCGTTTTTATAAATATATTAAAAAAACTGAAAATTAAAATTAAATTGAAATGAAGATGAAAATTAAATTTAAATGTGCTGTGATAATGAGTTGTTTGTTTATATTGTTAATGTAATAAAGTCTAAAAAAATAATTTGAATTTTGAAATAAATATAACATTTATTTGGGATAATGAACTACCGAGATGGAAGGCTGGGTTTGAAATTGCTAGTAATAAATAAAATAGAACATCGTTATTAGTATTTTGTTTGGACCTCTAAATATCATATCGTCGTTTTTATAAATATATTAAAAAACTGTAAATGAAAATTAAATTTAAACGAAGATGAAAATTAAATTTAAATGTGCTGTGATAATGAGTTGTTTGTTTATATTGTTAGTGTAATAAAGTCTAAAAAATTATTTGAATTTTGAAATAAATATAACATTTATTTGGGATAATGAACTACCGAGATAGAAGACTGGGCGTGAAATGACTAGCAATAAATAAAATAGAACATCGTAATTAGTATTTTTTTTACTTCTAAATATCATATCGTCGTTTTTATAAATATATTTAAAAAACTGAAAATGAAAATTAAATTTAAATGAAGATGAAAATTAAATTTAAATGTGCTGTGATAATGAGTTGTTTGTTTATATTGTTAGTGTAATAAAGTCTAAAAAATTATTTGAATTTTGAAATAAGTATAACATTTATTTGGGATAATGAACTACCGAGATAGAAGACTGGGCGTGAAATGACTAGCAATAAAGAAAATAGAACATCGTAATTAGTATTTTTTTTACTTCTAAATATCATATCGTCGTTTTTATAAATATATTAAAAAAACTGAAAATGAAAATTAAATTGAAATGAAGATGAAAATTAAATTTAAATGTGCTGTGATAATGAGTTGTTTGTTTATATTGTTAATGTAATAAAGTCTAAAAAAATAATTTGAATTTTGAAATAAATATAACATTTATTTGGGATAATGAACTACCGAGATAGAAGCTGGGCGTTGAAATGACTAGCAATAAAGAAAATAGAACATCGTAATTAGTATTTTTTTTACTTCTAAATATCATATCGTCGTTTTTATAAATATATTAAAAAAACTGAAAATGAAAATTAAATTTGAAATGAATATGAAAATTAAATTTAAATGTGCTGTGATAATGAGTTGTTTGTTTATATTGTTAGTGTAATAAAGTCTAAAAAATTATTTGAATTTTGAAATAAATATAACATTTATTTGGGATAATGAACTACCGAGATAGAAGACTGGGCGTGAAATGACTAGCAATAAATAAAATAGAACATCGTAATTAGTATTTTTTTTACTTCTAAATATCATATCGTCGTTTTTATAAATATATTAAAAAAACTGAAAATAAAAATTAAATTGAAATGAATATGAAAATTAAATTTAAATGTGCTGTGATAATGAGTTGTTTGTTTATATTGTTAGTGTAATAAAGTCTAAAAAATTATTTGAATTTTGAAATAAGTATAACATTTATTTGGGATAATGAACTAGAAACATAGAAGGCTGGTTTGAAATGGCTAGTAATACATAAAATAGAACATCGTAATTAGTATTTTGTTTTGGCCTCTAAATATTATATTGTCGTTTTTATAAATATATTAAAAAAACTGTAAATGTAAATCAAGAACCGAAGCGTATTTGTTATCCAAGACGTTTATGTTTCCGTAAAAATTTATAGCATGGTTAGAGGAGTAATTACTTTTATAATTCTAAACTGTTATCCGAAATCATCAGTATGAAATAAACCATTGGTGAAACCAATCTCTATGCATTTATATTCATTTACCAATAGCTCTCTACTAATTACATTCATGAATTTCAGTCGGAAACACCAGTTTAGTTTGTTGCATTTTTTTGTTATTTTCAAACATGGTCTGTGTCTTAGGAGTTCAGCAATCAAACCTTTTTTTTTTCGTGGTCCATAACAACATTTGAAATGGAGAAATCCTATACAATGATTTTCATTTGTTAATAATTTGAATGGTTACGTATTTATGAAAGAACCAAGAGGACGGTTTTGGTTTGGAGTGCTACGGTCTACTATTTTTCAACACAAGGGCTAATGAGACCGGGACCTACACCTTAAAGACGATTTCAAACGGCTACGAAATCCATGGCACAGTGGTATTTGAACCCACGAACTCCAGTACCGAAGGCCAGCACCCTTACCAATCGGCCATCGTTTGGCCCAAGACGACTGAATGATGGTATGGTATGGTGGATTTGGAGAGCGACAACAAACATTTTGATTGGGAAATCAGTATCTTCTGCTTACAACTAATAAAAAAGCTAATAAAGGTGTAATAACCATGCTAGCAGCGAGATTCAAACCCGTGGGATACAAGAAGGGCACTATCCCACAGTCAGACTCAATCGTAGAGGTACTGTTTTGTGTTGTGAAAGTACTTGGTCCTGCATTTTGATGAATATCAGAGTTTGGTTTGGTTTTTAGAGCACTAAGGTATATTATTTTCCTACTCGAAGGCAAATGAGACGAGACCTACAGCTTAAAGCTATTATTCGAATGGTATACGAACATCCATGACAGCAGTGATATTCGTCTGATAGAGATTTTATGAGCATGACAGAGATGTATTATGCAACCCTCTTTGTATTTGCTAGAACTTGCACCCTGTGTATTTTATCGGAGACACTTCAAATTTTTCTCTGAGTAACCTATACTTTACATCGTTGGGGACTTTCAAATTCACCTTTATAAGTTTTTTAAAAATTAAATTAATGTCATTTTCGAATTGCCATGGATGGAAAAAGAATATAATTGATCTTACGTGATTTAATGACATTTTCATATGCTTTTTGTACGAATGACTTCATTTTTATTTATTTTAATAGATGCAGCACTTTCATGGGGATATATACAACTATATATACAATATAGATATCCTTAATTTTTTTTCCAGACAAGCCGGTACCTTCAGCACCAAAAATTATTGGACTTTTATTTGTTAGCATATGTAATAAGAAAATGTACTTAGAAAATTTCAAAGGCATGGAATATATGAACGTTTTAGAAATGAGGAAATTTAAGTTAAAATAATTACACAGATCAGAGATTATTATTTTTTACCTTTTATCCAATGTGGTACTTCAAAACAAATAACTATATATTTAGGTGTAATTATAAATAATAGCCATTATAATTCAAGAAATTTTTTTTTGTCTAATATAGTTAATTTGTATATCCACTGTACTCTTAAAATGTAGGAGTGCATATCGTATATCCAAGATAGCATAAATAAAGACAACTCCTCCTGTTGCCATGCACAACCTAAAAAGAAAAGATTCTCTTCCATATTTCTACTGTCTATTGTAATTTGGAGATTCCTTTGAATGTTGTATTCCTTTTCATCTCTAAAGATGGCATTGTTCGAGGATGACTACGGATAGGGAATATGATTTTTATCAAATAAATATTTTTTTTTTTTCGTCCCAATTTACTGTAGGAAAGGCTTTCGTTTACGAACGAAGCCATTATGATTCGCTTAGATATTCCAAACAATTTCAGTAGAAATTTTAATTGTTTTATGTTACAGTAGCAGCAAGCTAGATTTCGGGTTCCTCTTGATAACTGTATGGAAGTTCTTTTCTGAGACACTTAAAATACCTTTCTTTCTCTTTAATACTACAATTTTTTATGCTGTGAATTTATGCTTTTTTATGATATTTTGATGCATACAGTGAGCGTAAAAAGTATTCACATAGTCGCTATTATGACTTAAAAAGATTCATTATAAAGCCTATGAATAAAAAATTCAAAGTAAGTGCTGTGGTGTAGTACATTGCTGTTGATATTTCAAAGCATTTTATAACCCAAGTTTACTTTATATCGTCTTTAATTATAGTAAAATGCCACTGTATATTACAACATTCAAATATTGAACAAAAGACAAGGAAATATGCTAAAAAATATTTTTAAAAATTTAAAAACTAAAAGAAGCACTCCACGTGCTACGCCTGAAAAAAAATTGCCAATGTTCCTTAGAACGCTGCATTCTTTTCCTTCCTTCTTTCTACTCAGGCAACCCTATACTTTTCCCATTATCCTGTGCTGATGCGTTCGTTGTTCCATTGTCCTTTGCACAATGCGTCCTTTCCCGGCTCTGCACAGAAGGACCGGGACTCCAAGGATGGTCCTGAATCGCCTCCTGGAGACCAATCACAACTCTCCAAAACTTGGTGAAGTTTAAGTACAATCGTTTTCACTGGCCACACCACACGCTTCCTGGAGTTGCGAAAAAAAACTTGGGCATTCAACCCACAACGTGTGAGTGGGACTAGGAAATCAGTTTCGCAAACCTTATGTCAAACATAGCTGCACTATCACAGTAACATGCACACATTAACGATAAAAATATTTTAGAATTTCCATATAAAGTTTAAATAAAAAGAATTTCATACCAAGTAAAATGTACATAAAAGTAACCATCGTCTTAGGGTGAAATAAGTAACCATACAGTATGTTATATATTTTAATACCTTGTAAGGTCTACCTAATATTTGATTAACAATAATCGACCATTAAGTTTGCTTAGTTTTGAAGAAGCTAACAAAATTTTTTAAAAATGCCAAGTTTAGCACAGACCGTAACTGGTATATCTGAGCCACATGTGCAAACAGTGGGGACTGAATTGTTCGCAGCTGCTTTAAGTACATTAATTTAGTAGTTCACAGTGTTGCCAACCATACGATAATTATCTTATATGTTCGATGACTTAGGACTCTGTACGATGAAAAATAATCTCAAATTATGTGACATAATTCAGAAAAACTGTTCAATAATTTCCTAATTTGTACGATAAAATAGTAAATTGAAGGACTAGAATGAAAAGAAAAGTAAAGTAATTATGATTGGGAAAAAACGAATTCTGCCAGAGTTTTAGTTGCTATGGCAATAACATTTCTACAAAATTACATACTAGTTATATTTAAATTATTTTATTTAAATACTTCTAGGTTACTAATTGGAATTTTAGTAAATAATTCTAAAAGCTATAATTAAAGTTTTTGCAATTTAGACTATAATTTTAAATGATAAAAACTTTGCTGTTGCTATGTTTTTTCACAACTTATTGTAAATGTGTTGATTAATGTGTGAAATCCCGTCTGGTGTTTCATTTAAAATAAAATACAAAACGTTAGAAAAATATTCAGTAAATCATATAAAATTATTTACATACTTCTTGTAAAAAAAGTGTTTTTGCTAAAAATATATAATTTTGAAAAAGCAACTTTAGCGAAAATTTGACCTTTTTTTATATAAAAAATAGGGGAGGGGGACACACACATTTTTTAGCCAGAAAAATATTTTGTACAAGCGTCAGCTATTGACACTATTTTAAATTATTACAAAAATGAACAATATTTTTATATGAATGCCATAATTTTAGGATCTATAATCCATAATTTTGTTTTTAGAGGTTGGCAACACTGATGGTTCATACTGAGGATGTATTTAAGCCTAAGCGAGTGTTTGCCACACGGGCATAAATGAATGATAGGATTGTGGTCATTGTATTTTTTGTTGGTCTGGCTTTCGGCGACATTCTAGTGGGAGTAATATAATTTCTTTGTATTGTGAGTTTGATTGTACGCAGTATTATTTCTAAAATGTACATTGTGTGTTCAAGGATTATAAACCTTGTTATTTACCTGCTGTCAAATGTGTCCTTTCGATAGGGAGTGACTTTGACATATACATATCCTACCTGGGATAAAAGTGCACATCTCTATAACCTTTTATGCTATTCTTCAATTGTAGTTATAGCTTTGAATAGCTTTACGATTGATTTAAACATGTTTTTTGTTACAAAACTTGATACAAAGTTCCATTCATACATATGAGCACATATTAACTCATTTTAATTAGAATCGTACTTGAATCTAACATTTCTTTAAAGACATTCCAATAAATTTTCAACGGGATTAGAATCAAGCGTTTGAGGGATTAGGATCAAGCGTTTGAAATTTATGGTACGCTATAAAATATTCTCAGTATGCTATATGAAATCTAGAGCCAAGTATGTAAGACTATATGTTTGGGATCATTATCATGTATATAGACGTAATAACTACTTACACTTATTTATGTTACACTATAACGTTATTTTTTTAAAATAGCAATATAAAGTTGATGATTCATAATACCATGAACTGAGACTAAATTTCCCATTTCTGAAGCATTCACACAATCTCAATCAGCACGCTTAAACTTCCGCATTTCACTGTTTGTAGAAAATTTCTTGGATGCTTGTCTTTCATTTTCTCCAAGCCATTTGGCAGACCCCAAAATAATTAAGTTATCCGTCTATGTTCGGAGAACTTTTTTCTTTAAACGTAGAAATTAGTTCATGTTTTTACATTTTTAGATTTATTTTTTATATTATTATGGAGAATTGACTTCAAAATTTTATTCCTGGAGAAGATTTTTATAAAATTTTTAATAAATGAAGAAAATTTAGTAAAAAAAAATCGTTTTTTTTCAAAAGGTCTAATTTTTTAATAAATTAAATTATTTTAATATTTTTTGACGTAACACATTTCTTATACACTGGACTAGTGAATCACCTAAAATCTTTGCTTAATTTACATTTGGTAAAAAATTTTGGTCCTTCAAAATCATACACATTGAATATTTAACGAACTTTCATAACCTTTATATCTAACTATGAGTGTAATATCATTAAAAATTATCCAAATTTAAAGCTTTTAGGTCATTCACTAGTAAATTCTATCAAAAGCATTCATAATAATTTTCAAAAAAATATTTTAAGAACTTTTTGAGAAATCACATTTCAAGTTTCAACATTTTATTAAAAATACCGTTCTGAAAAAAGCGCATTTGAAATTTATGAAAGCAACTTTAACCATTAAAAAATTAAAATACATGTTTAAAATTCCCCACACTTTCTTGCTTCAAAACTTTCTAATTGCCAAGTTGCTAATTATTAAAAATACTAGAAAAATGTTTAAAATAATCTTCCTGAAAATTTAAAAAGTTTTGTCCAAAAAATGCTCTTTAAAAGGCTTTAAATTCACAACTTCCGGTTCCGAAGTCGAGACTTCCGTTTTATTTTGACAGCTGTCACTGATGTTTAAACAGCTGTAACTTTTCTTTATAATTCCGTAGAGACAAAACAAAAAACAGATTTAGAAGCCTAAAAGTTGAAATTTTACAACAGAGAAAAAAAATTATGGTTTTTGGCAAAAAATGACGTTTTCCGCTTAGACAGATACCTTAACCCTTTAGCGGACAGTGGTTTCGTAGCAAAACCAGCTGTTAAACATTTTTTCTTTTTATACTTTACTTTTTGGAGTACTTTACTTTATCTTTTTATAATTACTTACGGCTCCAGTCACATACATCTGTGATGTATGGAAGCCAATGATGTAGAATCAAAAGTTTATGCAATTAAAAAAAAACTTTTTGGTCACATGGATGATTTTTTGATTGTATATATATATATATATATATATATATATATATATAATATATATAATATATATATATATATATATATATATATATATATATATATATATATATATATATATATATATATTATATATACATTATATATATATATATATATATATATATATATATATACATATTATGTTTTTGATATTTATAACTGATGATAGGTCTACGTTTATCTTTTTTTTTCTTTTGAAATATATGTATTTAAACTTTATGTACTTGAGAAGTCAGTAATTCAATTTATCTTTCTTATGACCCCAAATAAAACTATCTATACAAACAACACTTTTAACCCTCCGAGTGGCACACACCCAGGAAAAAAAGTCTCCAAAAAATACGCTAAAGTTTTATTGTGTCAGTGACCAAAGTGTTCTATGATTTTTTACTTCCCTTTGTCGACTAGATTGGAATATGGGAAACCCACCCTCATTATTATCCCTTTACTTCCAGTTATAAATAGATATATAAATAGATGTTATAGACTGTTAATTTTTAGTGCACATAAAGCTCGTCAAGTCTCGAAGAGCATTCCATAAGAAATAATGGATTCTAAAAGAATTATTTATATTTCTTTACGAAAGTCATCCAAGATATATAAGTGTTGCAATTAGAGATACATGTGTTACTGCAAACGAAATACTTCGAAATAGAGATTGACAAAGCCATGAAAAGATATCAGCGTCTTTGTGCCTTAGGGAGTAGGGGTGCATCTCTCAATAAATGTCAGTCAAAGAACAACTGCAGTTCCTAAACAATCGACCTGACCCTCTTACCTCAAAACTTCATGGAGGAAAGTACAATACATAAAATTTTCGGAACGTTTTTGGAGGTCGAAAAATGACAACCGGCGGAATTGTACGTGCGAACCGCTTAGAGGGTTAAGTTGTTAAGCTATTGATTTATTATACCAGTTTATGGATTACCATTTATTGTTCTTCCAATATAGTTAAAGTTTTAAAAAGGCATAATGTTCAAGCTCTACAAGGGGAGGGGTTAGTCAATTAAACCACTCCTCAGACCTTCCTTAGGTATCCTCTAAGGCAAACCCTTCTAAGGAATGTAAAGAAAACTTATATATTTTACATTTACAAGGTTCATAGATAACATTTATAAACAAATTACATTAAATTCCTATGAATTTATTTTGGTAACCTTTAAAGGGTTAAATGTAATTCCGTCTTTAATCTTTTTCGAGAACTATTGGCGTTCGTTCACATATTCCTCGACAAATGATAATCGTTACTACCAACTGCTTTCGGTTATAAAGTATTTTCTTTTACACTTTTGGCTATGAAATACTTGACCTGCATACATTTTGCACTGTTGTAACGGATACTAATGTACCTATGGTTCTCTATTGTGCATCACGGGTATAGTTCTCCTGGTGCAAGATAAGAAACACTTAATTTTGTACTTGTCTGTAAAAAAACGTTCGAAAAATCGATTATGAGCAGGTGCCTCTCCAGATGGTCGTTCATTTAGAGCACTGTAATCCAATATTCAGGAGACAATAAACTTTTGTATTCTCAATCGATCTTCTGTCTACCCACTATAACTGAAATTTAAAAGTATGATTTTATGATTTTGTGAAACTTTAAGATTCTTTTCTTTCCTAAATATTCGTTTCCTCACCATTACGGCATATTCCCGATATTTACTTTTTCCATCTCGTTTAAATTCACATCAAAATATTCTATGTTTTAGGAAATTTTGAGAATCAACTATTGAAACAGTTAATAATATCGTGTTTAAAAAATTCAGGAAGAGTGAAGACTTTGAAGCACAACTATTCTAACTTCAAAATTTTACCAAACATTTCACATTTTTAAATATATACTTCTTTCATGAAGTACTGAGGATTCGTTAAAGAAACAGATATATTAGCCCCTTCAGAGATTAAAATACAAAATTCTTTTTACCTCATGTTTTTGAAATTTAGTTGAAACCCATAAAAATATGCAGAAATTTTGTTGTGATAATATATATATATATATATATATATATATATATATATATATATATATATATATATATATATATATATATATATATATGTATGTATGTATGTATGTATATATATGTGTGTTATGTGTGTATGTATATATGTATGTGTATATGTTGTATATATATATGTATTTATGTGTATATGTATATGTATATATACATATACACATAAATTCATGTTGTGCATCCTTAAACTTTCTTCTCGTAATGTAATAATAGCCTAAGTTATCTGCCCGTCTGTCCTCGAAGTTATGAAGCGGTTGGACTTGGAATGGATAGAGCATCCATATTGGATTTTTGATGAGTTAGGGTTTGCAAAATTCAAACGAGTAAAGTTTATCTTTTCCTAAACTATAGATCCGGTTCTGAAGTAAATTGGTATGAATAAGCTTCGTATCCCAGCAAAAAATACTATCCTCTTTAAAACGTTCGAAATCCACCCAGTCCCCTTTTCAAGCGTTTAATGCCATTATATCGAGCCCCATTTTAAGAGCAAGCGATTAAATTTATCAATTTATCACATAGCAAATTGGTAAAAATAACAATTTTTTTCTGGCATTATGACTTTATTCCTTTAACTATCTCATTTAATCATTTCTTATTTTAAATTATTTAAATATTTTCTGCATTATTTTCATACATTTTATCACTAAACTTAGATATTACATAAATAATTTTCTTTTTTATTTGACTTAAATAATAGATTAAGTACATATGTGATAATTTTAATCTATTATTTTCGTTGAAAGGTAATTCTCAGAAAAAAAAATCATTTTTTTACCTGCCTCATAGGGTTCTTTATAATTCTAAAAAATTAAAAATTTTACTGATCCCGTCATATGACGGGCTATATGCTAGTGTTATATAGTAGTTATAAATATACATTTTCGATGTAGCGGCCAGACTTAAGGGTTAACTGTATGTGTATAAATATACGTCCACATATCTAAGTTCAGAGATTATTGTTTATTATGGAAGATAAGGCTTTGTTTTAATTTGTATAAATAAATAATCTAAAATCATTTGGGTAAATGTATTCGAAAGGTAGTTGAAGTGAAATAAAAGAGTAAGACACCATTTGTTGACACTGAGGACTTTTATTCGTAGAGTTACGTATGATACAGCGCAAGAACATCTAGACTCGTGGAACAACTTATTATACAAAATCCGTCGGAAAGTATAAGACACTTTTATTATTATTATTATTATTATTATTATTATCATTATTATTATTATCATTATTATTATTATTATGCAAGTGAACAAACAAATGACACTCCGCCTTCGCCGATGGAAAAAACGTTCGGAAGTCCACCCATCTTTGAAACGAAACGGACAGAACGCGACGATAAATCATCGGAAATGCAGCATGAGATAAAGGCACGAAAAAACCAACATTGAAAGGAGTGGAATGGTTCGAAAGGCCCTCCAGTCTTACCTTTTGCCGGGAAAAGGAAGTCGTGCTGGGATTCAAACAATAAAAAAAAAGTGCAGGGGTCAAAAAGAGGAGCTACGACTGAAAAACATCGAATGTAGAAGCGACTCCTGAGTACCAAGCACGTTGATAATTGATCCTCTACATTCACAATCACTGAAGAAAGAACTGTATCATATACAAGGTTTGGTAAAACTCTGAAAAATTACTTTTAAACAGAGGATAAAAAGAGGATTTTGTCTTTGAAAGTAATATAAACCAATTTAGTTGTCAAATAAATATAAATTTTTATCTCGAAATAACAAAACTGTGGAAATAGTTATTATTTTCATCTTGTATTTCATAAATGCAAACCATACTTATGATAAATGGAAATATCTAGTCACTGACACTTTTCTATCTGGCAACTCATACATTGAAAAGCATTATTTTGTTTGTTGGTTTAATCCATTTTTAACGTTTCAATACGATATATTAAAACTTGTACTTTTATATTAAGATTTAGTTATTCCCCACTGAACACACATCTCTAACGTTAGTATATTACTGCTCTGTAATAATTTCAATATATGGTACACGAGACTAGGGCAGCTAAAATTCAGCTAAGAAAGGAGTTGAGAAAGAGGATTTGACGCCAATAGATTTGTATATTCCACTTAATGCTTACACCGATGGATGGGACTAGATATATAATTTCAAGGAAAAAACATCTTAAGATTTGGGAAAGTTATTTCCGATTAATTGGAAAAGGAGAAATGATTGAAGTTTTACTTAATTTTCTTATGAGTATGATAAAGTATTTTTAATTACTGTCCTGTCACTCATAGTCAACATTTTGGTGGAGTCAAATGTCACATCTAGCGAAATCCCTCAAAGGAATATGAACGAACAAAGGTTGTTCCTCGGACTTCTTTCGCCATAAAACCAAGTGTTGGGAAATAGTTGGCATTACGGGCTGAAAAGAGTTTATCTCCGATTCGTTTTTCCAATTTTTATTTCTTCTCCCACCTTAAAATATTCCTTCTTACTATAAAGGAAAAAATCGCAGAAAATATTTGGCTATTGTTTGCAAACAAAAGATTTAACACTCCTTTATCTGATATCGAAAAGAAGGGTCAAAAGAAGTTTTGGGGTAATGCGATAAGCATTTTTAAGACCCTCAAAAGTGATTTTCTTTCTCTCCTATAAAGGCATTTTAAAATACCGTAAAATGAAGATAATATCCTCTTTTCTAATTATCTTTTCCAAAATAACAATTTTAAGTGAAAATACCAATTATGATTCTTATTCATTTACAAATATAAAATTACCAGATGCTAAGATATCAAAATTGACTTAAATTAATAACTAATTTGCTCCTTGCTAATTTATCTCCTAAGTTTTGGTATTTAGAAATACTTTAAAAACTAAAATGGTACAGATTATATCTTAAATCTTATAAAATATAGATTTTATGCTGATACAAAGACATGGCAATAGTATGGCCTGTGAAGCTAACCATCGACAGCCGTCAGGACTTCAAGGTGAGTGAAAAGTATTAAATATGAACTGACGTGCAAGTAATAAAACATGTTCTAAATTTCTTGTATGTTTCCTGTCGCAAACCTAAAAAAAGGAGCGGACTCTCATGTACTGCTATGAATCCTGTATGGTACTTAAACATAGATTTAATATATATCAGTTATGTAGTTATTCAGAAACCCTTTAAGCCTCGAAGAAAGAGTACAAACGGCCAACCTAAAAGGCAATTTAAATTTTTAGATAAAAATTTCTATTCAAAATGGAAACTAACATATTTTACGTCTTTAATCTGCAATGCTTGGATATTATGGCAGAACACCGTAAAAATCCTTTGAATGTTTATATTTGCTTGAGGATTTAACAGGGTATCTTCAGAGTTAGAACAATAAATTCAGATACCTGAAGTCAACTATGTGACAAACAGGATCAAGTCAGAAAAATCAAGGTGTGCTGTGGGGTTGCGTTGGGATTGAAAATTCCGGTATAAGGGGCAGGAAGGTTTAAAGGAAGAATTGGCATCTGCCAACTTAATGAGCAGAACAATGCAACAATAGATTAACATATCATCAGGCGATAAGGTCTGTACAGATTGAGCATTATTCGGCCAGCTAAAGTTGCTTTAGCTACTAAAACAAAACGTTTGATATATTTTAATAAAATTTGACACATAAAACTTACGCAAGAGTGGTTGTTGGATATCTTACCCAAATTTAAAAACACATCAAATCTCTTTTAATATACAACATACTTTCATTCTATTAGATATAAAATGGTTTATACATAAATATTTTTGGAAAAGCAATTCTTATTTGGTTTTTTGAATAAACGAGTTAACGTTCGAAATATTTCTAGCATTAACTAGCAAACGTTCTTAAACTTCTATATTACCACACTGATTTTTAATTTGTTTCACCTGACAAAGATTATGGACGACTCGTATTTTTTTAATGAAACAATTCTATCAGCTACACGTTATAATTTTCACTGCACAGCATCGACTGATAATGTGTTGGACATTGTCTACTATTGTACGCATTCAGCCTAAAATGGACGATACGAACCAACCACGGATAGCTAGCTATCTGTATGCATGGGATAGAGCACAATTGGCCATCAAGGTCACTAGGAGAGTTAAGAGGCAAAATGCGACCGAAGAAAGTCACCCAAGAACTTTCTTTACACTGAGCTAGACATGTGTCGTAAAGGAGAGTTTTGAATATCTTTCCCGCTGAGCAAATCTCTCGTCCTAAATGTAATAATGGCAGTACGTCTCGACGTATCATTTTAAATATGAGATCCACGAGCTCTCTCTAACTGGATACGCTCTTTCAGTCACTTTTTTAAATACTGGCAACTTTTCATCCATTTTCAACGGTGTTAAAGTTTGTCCTGATCAGTTAAATTAAGAACATATCTGGGAGTGGTAAATTGCCATGTAGTCTTATTTGAATTGGCAGTTTATAATTTCGGTGTACTACCAGTTATATTTGTCGTTATTTATACAAGGAACAGAAAACAACTTCTTCCAGAAAAATAGCAATCTTAAACAATTAATTTGAAGTAACATTAAAGAACACATAATGAATTAGCCCTAAAAAAAGAAATATAACTGATAAAGATTCCAAACTCCAAAAGGTATCTGAAATGAAGTATACTTTGAGAACTGAACAACAGGACATTCTAAAGACCTCCGTTAGACATTGCGTAATAAAGATTTCGGTTAAAAGCTCCCGCCTTCATGAAGTCACTATGATATGGGATAATCAAGACTTCCTTTATAGTTTAGAAAGGAAACGGGGTTACAGGGTATCGTAAGGTTCCCCACATAACATCTCACGGCAAGCTCGTGAAATCTTTTCAGCCAAAGAGGCATCAGGCAAGCCAGTGGCTTCTCGTGCGTAACTTTCACAGCGGGTTCATTGGCGGTTGATCCTCTGGAGGGATAAGCCAAGACTAAAGCGGGACTATTACTCAAGAAGTGCAGGCGACATACTTCATAAGAGCTTCCTTTGACAATCGTCGGACGCTGACTCAAAAAATGTGGCGCAGGAACTCTCCCATCCTACGTACTTGGGTCAAATTATTTATCACAATAATAATTATCTTTGTTTATGTACATACACAGATAACCAGTAGAAAAATCTTCATCACTAATCGTCGATGCAAACAAATGTACAACGTGAAATTTCTGATGGGCAGCTGCATGATCCCTCCCTAGGAAGGGTCCAAATGAAAGTAGCCTACAACAGCGACCACAGGAGATGCTTAATATTCTTTTACAGATAAATTCAAATTTAAAAAGCACGAAAGAAAAGATTAGACTCTTGAAAGACCAATATATCAATAAATATCCTATGGCAACAACTGAGTGTATCCAAATCATAAACAATAGAGGCAGGTATTACACTGTTAAATGCTTTTATAAAAAAAAGGTTTTTTTAATGACTCCAAGAGACTATCACTCAAGATAATTTAATAAAGCCTCTAGTATTTGAATTATTCGTCACTATATGATTATTTCTTCATTATTTGAAGAATAAGCTGAAAAAATTCTCAGAAAAACTAGAATGAAAAATTCAGTTTAAACTATTCATAAGGTAAAAACTTAATGCATTTTTGCGACACTTGGAAATCAAATAGTAAATTCAAGTACAATATTTTTCGTATAACTTTTGAATGGCCACCAACAGAAAATTAATATTCTAAACTTTGTTAAATGTTTAGAACACTTTACCTCTTTGAAACTCATGAAATAAAATTTCTTTTTTGGATATGAATTTTAGTGGTTTCGTAAATAAAATATTCTGAAGAAATATAAATTTCTTGGCAATAAAATTTATCATAATTTTGATAGATATTTCAAGAATTATGAAAATTAATTATTAAAGAGTGATAAGTTATATATAATATTACTTATTTATTGTATTACCTAAATGATATTAGATTACTTTAACATTTCATAAAAAAGGAAATTTTCTTTTTTGCTGAGTTACTTCACCGCAGTGATTTTCGAATTTATCTAGTGATCATTTCAAGCTTTCAAAATCGAAATTCCTCTGAGCAACAATAAAATGAGATTTATACCAATTTCTATGATTCAAGCTGGATATTCATCCTATTTGTAATGTCAGAATCTTACGTTAAAGCGAGACAAATTGATCCAAAGCAACTGACGTCAAAGAAAAACTTTTGGAATCATACATTTGTAGTAAATCGAGAAAGGGAAAGGTCTGAGCAGCTGCCCACAAATGCACAAATGCAAAAAACTATGACACATATTGACACACATCACAATTGCTAATCATTTTGTGGGCAAAAACGTTGAAATGATCTCCAACGGCAACAGGTGTGCGAGAAAATAGAGTTGATATAAGTTCCACGTCGGAATAAATATACAAAAATATGTGAAAACATAACTCTCATCACACGCAATTGGGAGGAAGGGGGTAACTTTGACCAGATTTACTCTGCGGAGAATTAAAACAAGCTTCACTTCGACTAGCCCCGTGACATGAATTCATCCCCACTGTCCACATTACCGACTGTAAAGATCTGACAGTGTGTGACGTCAAAATAGCTTACTAGGAAATTACACGTATTAAAATTTTTGACGTGATGAGCATTTGGGAAATGGCATTTGGGGGTACATATCATCGTCATTTTTACACTTCAAACAGTTTCAAAATAATTTAATCTGATTGATTGAAAATAGAGTATATTACCTACTTATGAATGTAAAATTATTTCACCACATCATCATGGGTGGTATTATTTTAATGTCGTACCTAACGAATATTTTTCCTTCAATATATTCTAAATTAATGCCAAAGGTGTATACCACTTCAAGTTGCAAGTTGTAAGTTGAAAGTGGTTTCCCAGTCATATCGAAATAATGCATAAGAGTAATGCACTAAGTTATTTTACCGACGGAAATTTTGGATTGATTATCACGATATGGACCCTTCTGAATAAATCGTGGAGGGAAACATCAATTTTTATTCCCTGCCATACATCGTTATGAAAGTTCTTCTGAAACTTATGACTTTTGAAAAAGACGACGAAACATACCCTCATTAGAACTGAAAATTCTCCGTTTGAACGTGGGGAAAAACCTGTTGTGAAACAGATACAGTTCAAACATCTGAGTCAAAAAGGTGTTAGGGGCTAAGCACCGAAGCTTTATCGAAGAAAGTGTTAGAAATTTTAGGTCACGGAAAATGGCCAGCGTCTTTCATCTATAACATAATTACATGAACAGAAAGACAGCTAGTGTTATTTTGTGAATACTTTGCAAATCTAATTTGTACCTTTGAACTTAGTCTTCACGTATGATCTATATGAGTGGAAAAAATTAAAGGAAAGAACTAATTTCCTCTGAGTAAAGAAATAAAGTTTATAAAAATTCAGGGATGGATTCGAAGTCTGCGAACAAAAGAGAAGTCATCCCTAAATGAGCAGACGTGTTTGGAGATGAGTTAGTGGTCCGATGACGTGTCGAAAGACGAGTCAAAACAAATGACATGTTCCTCAAAGATGCGGGGATGGAGACAAATATCATAATCATTATCAACAACAACAACAACAACAGAAAACCATCCCAAAATGATCAGATGTGTCAGTAGAAATAAAGACATGCTAGTGGTGTGAAGACTAGTTAGTGGTCTGAAGGATAGTCGAGACGAGAGAAAGGGACGGGCACCATGTCCATCGTTAAGTCAAGCCACGAGGGAGTTTTTCCAACTTTTCTATAGAAGCGAAAATGGAAGAAGAAAGAAGTCTTGTTCCCTGAAGAAAGTCTTCCCGTCAAAAAAATAGAAGTGGGACCAGTCGAGACGAAGCGGTCGAAGGGACAGGCGGGTGACGACTCACGGGGCTCGCACCCACACCATCATTCGCGGGTGGACTATGGACCCGATCTCGCAGTTGACAGTCCGCGTCTTTCCATTCACAACGAAAAGGGCGCCATCAGCTGTTGTGGCTAGGTAATTTCCGAAAACACCCGAGCTGGCAATGGGCCGGTTGGGGTTGCCCCAGGCGGCTCGGCCGGCTGGCCGACCCACCCCTGTGATCATTTCCACTTTGCCGTCCGAGAGATCGACGAATAGAATGTCCTCCTTCGAAGACGACGTGGCGTAGAGATCGTAACTATGAGTGGTGCGGGAAGGAAAGAAGGCGACGTCGCTAATCTGCAAGGTGGTCTTTACATCGAACAGGAAGCGGAGACCTACATGGAAGATTACAGAATGAGTATCTAGAAAGGAACTAGAAAGCAATTAATGTAACCTATTTTTTTATGTAAAATGTTATTTTACCACTCTCTGTGATTTCTTGAGCAACGATAACCACACTATGATCATCTGCTTTCAGGGTGACAACTCGTCTGGAGTCCGGAGAAACATGTGGTTGCCCGAACAGGGTAGTGCTGTGTACTAGAACAGTGTCCGTGAGGTAGTCCAGCACAATCTGACCTGTAGGACGATTGGTGACTGGCTCTAGACATTCCAAGATCACAAGGCCACCTGCAAAAAGGAAGTCGCGATATTCAAATGAAAATAAGAGTATTTTACTTCATTTCACAAAGTTATAGAATATACTTTAAAACAGAAATGATGAAAGATCGGTCTCATTCTTGCTTAGATCTATGTTACAGAACGATCAAAAGTTATTTTAGCTTCTGGTGTATGTTCTGAAAGCAAGGCATACGCAAAAAATAAACAAAGAAAAGAAAAACTAAAATTCTCCAGTCCATTGTTTTTTTAAAGACAGGTAATTAATATCGACATTTCTATAGAAAATCACATTTCTTTTTCAGAAGAAGAGAATAAACCCTAAAAATTTAAATAAATAATAATTCAATGTTGGAAAATAATGTAAAGTATACAAAAGGTAGAAAAGAAAATCAGCGAAATGACAGCCTATGTAGTTATCCGAGACTTATGTTACGAAAAAGTAAGTCTTTTTCGACTCCTAGAGGGATAAATATTGTATTATACTTTTCTATATTTATGTTTTATTGACTTCGATCTTATTTAATTTATTTGTATTTTTCACAAAAGTGTTTTTTACACAGTTGTTCAGAAAGAACTTTACCACCAGCCAAACGTTTAGAGTGTTTGAAGAGTATGAATGCTCTGGCCTTAGAAATGTATTTAGTCATCCCTCACAATTATTATTTCAAATACTGCTCCAAATACAAATTACAGCTGTCAAAGACATCATTTTTTTAGAGAAATACATTTGTTTAGATGAAAAGTGGGGCGACGGAAATGTCTACGATTGAATAGAAAATAATCAATCGATAAATAAAATCGATGAATGAATCGATAAATAGAAACGAATAAAGAGGTGTCAAAATTAATTGCTGTTCTCGAGCCATCGTTTTTGGCATTTTTCATATAAAAAGATGCCAAAACTCTTGATGCATGCATTTCTCTTCGAGGGGCAGTTTGAACTCACCAAATGAAGCGAAGTCAGCAGAAGTGGGAGCACAATTGTAGGGTGTGAGATCAACGGTCTTCAGGTACTTCATGGCTTGGAGATCCAGTTTGTACATACCGCGCTGGTTCGTGTGAACCACATAGCCGTATTTCCAACCGTGACCAAGATCTTGCGGGGAAGGAATGAATAGGCCGCTCACCTGGAATAGAGAAGTGTGCATTTTTTCGAGCGTTTCAATGGGTTACTTAGTGTTGAGATCAACCAAAATAAATACTTGTTAAGAATGTATATACAGCAAGAAAAATGAAGCAATTTTTGTGAAATGTTTGAGAACACATATTTAATTTTAGGATATATATATAGAACCAAAATATTTAGTTAATAGTCACTGCATGAATATTTTCGATTTAAAAGCTATTTTTGAAATGCCGGAATATGTTTCAAAGTCGTCCATTTTGTGGTCAATCTAATGTTATTTTGAAAGATTCACCGATTGGTTTTCACCACGTTTCAGAGCCGAGCGATGGTCTCATAGGTAAGGAATTGATCTTCGGTACTGAAGTTTGTGTGTTTTTTACTGCTGGCGCGAAACTGCTTTCAGCTGTTCAGAATCGGCTTTAATCAGTAGATCCTGGTAGTTTTAACCCTTTTGTAGTAAAACAATAGTTTCATAGCACTTCAATTGCCTGCTTTGAGCGAACTACTTAAAACCATTATATTAACCATTATATTTTATTTAATTATTGTGGTCATTATTTACTTATTGTATAATTTAAATTAGAGAACTAGATATTTTATTGGCTGGATTTTCCATTCTGGAACAATTGGGTGAATTACAAGAATTTAGCTATTTTACCTTTGTATGCAGTTGGTGCATAATAAAATAAATTGGTAATAATAAATACATTGGTTATTTAAATTTTTCAATTACTATTTTTTCAGTGTGTTAAATATTTTGGTTATTATAAATTTCTGATACTCTTAAGTATACCTCTTAAACTTATTTTTATTGCGGTTTTTCTGTTTTTATAAAATGTTGAGTTAAAAATTAGTTTTTTTTTCGAAATTTTTAAGCAATTTTTATTTTTTTTTATAACTTTGCAATCAGCTGATAATTTTAAAATTATTAGATAGATGTTCGATGTCGAATATTTTTAATGATTTTAAGAGTTTTCTTTAATAATGTTTCGTTTAACTAAACTAAAACAAAGAACCCATAATAAATATTAACTCTGGGGTTCAATAGACTTACTT
>CM063505.1:158142578-158162578 GCA_032207245.1 Pardosa pseudoannulata
AACAAAGTTATGGTGAAGCAATCCTTGCACGGGCCTAGAGCAATAAGGATAATGTAGCCTCTTTCTATAATGTTTTGTGCAAGGTATAATGTTTTACGAAACTGCCTGGTTACTGTACTTTCGTTGTTTTACACGTTTGTTTAACTCTGGAGTTACTTTAATGAATTTCAGTATCAACTTTGTAATTTGTTAGCACACGTTTCAAGCGGATTCTTCCCTTACCTTTGTAAACATAATCTGATAGAAAGCTCCCAGTATTTCTCAGTATGCCATCCTTTGGAGTGCAAATTATCTCTCCAATAATAATAATGACAACATTGTGGTTCGGCGCACTACAGTTTTTTAGTGCAGGATATAGAGGTGTGATTTTACACCTGACCCTTCTTCACTAAACAGAGATGGATATATTAAGATCGTTTAACAGCTACGAACAAAAGCACTTCTGCGTGTCATGGATCACATCCACCGGAAAGGCTGAAACAACCAAAATCACCGAAGTTCAGAGTGGATGAGGTGTCTGGGCCTTTAAAGATCTTCCAAATGCAGATAGATAATGATTCTATGTCCTCATCCATGCTACGCAATTAGTTAGTAATTTCAGCAACATAATTCTGAGATCTGCAAGTTTTTGTTCCAGTCTGAAATTCTCTTTTAAAGAACCATTAACCTTTAAGCTTCGGCTGACCGCTGGCTTGCGTTTGGACTACAAATCGGCAGCATTTTCGAAAATTCCTCCCCCCTCCTTCCACTTTCTCAAGAGGAAAAAATGTTTTGTCCTATTGTCACTCTCTGGGAGTGGAGGACGTTACAATGCAGGGTTGCTCTAAAACCAGTCTGAAAGTCCTTATTTGACATCTCCCTTTGAGAAAGACCGTTAAATTTTGGAACCATGATCAGATTAAGTAAAAAAGTAAACGACGAAAGAAAGAAACTTTGACTCGCTTCCAAACGGATTTGGTTCACAAGATAGAATGAATAGTTTACACACAACTGCTGGACATGGACAAAAAAGTTCCAGTTGTTCCACATGTCGCCAAACAAAATCACATTCTTCCTTCCCGGTACTGATGCACTCGGCAAAACTTCAACAATAGGGAAGGACTGGCCAAATGGCAAATGAGTAATGACCCCATCCCTGCAAAAGGGGAGAAATATCTACGGTACAGCTGTTGTACCCTAGCCGACTTTGGGGTTTCTAAATATTTATGGTACAACTGCTGTACCAGCCGAAACCTAAAAGTTAATATAACTTTTTATCATTCCCCATCCAAACTTCAAAGGGCATCGCCGGTGTAATGATGGGGTGTCGGCTACCGAAGGGCTTAGTCTCTAACAGTTTGTAGCCTGTTGCAATTACAATGACCAAAGAAAATGTACATATCGCAATGCTTCCGAAGCATTCAGATGAAATGCTTCCGAATCCGTTCACAATGCTTACTGCATTGTAAGTAATCATTATTATACTTACAATGCAGTTAGTTTCATCTGTCGCTTTTTAAAAAGAAAACAGACCAACGTCGATAATTTGGAAACTGATGAATAAAGTTTAAAAAATAATCTATTTTGAAAATGGAGAAGGTTATTTTTCAAAATCGTTTATTTCTTTAACACGTTTTCTTCACATCCATTTTTATGTTTCATAAATTCCAGTAAAGCTTAATTTCGGCCAGCCGGGTGTGACTTCATACTTTTTAATGGCAATTTTATCTAACACTTTGTATTTCAGAGACAAAGTTCTTTTTACAATATTAACTTAACCTGAACGAAGATTCAGGGATTATTCAGAGATATCCAGGGATATTATTACCACGGATTATCAAGGGATGTCCTTACATTCTTTGTGTATTTCTAAATTAAACTAGTCGTGAAAAGATAATACTTTGGTCTTCAAAATCTCTCTAAAATTTGTAAAATTCATTAAAAAGAGAAGAAACTATTGTAAACTATGGAAAAAGATAACTTACTTCGCGCGGGTTGATCTTGCACCACTAGAGAGCTGATGTCCCTAGTTGTTCCGGCCGGATTGGACGCTACACACATATAAGCACCTGTATCACTGTACGTGATTTTGCCAACTACCAGAGAAGTACTGTTGCCTGATAAATATAAGAAAGTAAATAGTCACAATGTAACATTTGGCTAGGAAACAAAGTATAAGTTACAAATTCAGAGAAAATTTCTGTAATTAGGTACTTCTCAGCTGTTTTGAATTTTTGCTCAATTTGGATTTATATATATATATATATATATATATATATATATATATATATATATATATATATATATATATATATATATATATATATATATATATATATATATATATATATTTAAAATTTGATTTATCAAATTTCTTGTAAAATACTTGGGCAGGAAATGTATTTTATTTAAAGGGAAGTGGAGCTCATTTGAATTGAAAAGTTTATACGGGTGTTCTTTAACAAATTTTTTAAGATCTTTAAAATTTTTAAATCATAATTATTTTCAAATTTCTTTTAAGAATTGTCTTAAGCATTATTCTTAAGTTCTTAGTGCAGTCTGAAAGTGTATCATTTTTGATAAAATTTAATAAAATTATATAAAATAAAATTATAGGTCTTTAACAAAATAAAATTACATAAAAATTTGTGAGACATTTAAGACCTATCACAACTTTTATAAAAATTCTAAAATAATCCATTGTAATTTATCATAGTAAAAATCATAAAACAATTAATACAGTGGAATTTCGGAAAAAATTCCATAAATTACATTATGGTTTGCAAATTAATTTAGAATGTATTAATTTATAACAGAAGTGATTCAAGCCACAACTACAAGTGGTCTCAAAATTATATTTTATGCAATGAATTAATAATACAGAAATCTCTCTCACATAAAAAGTTTAAAATTCCTGCAGATTTGACATAAAGTTGAATGATAATGAAATTATAACCGATTACTCATTAAAAATACTACACTTGCAACGTATAGTTAAGGACATCAACAAAATTGATGACTTGAATATTAACTGCCAAATACTGGTAATCTAAAATCGTATAACTCAGAAGAATGTGAGCTGGGGACTGTACGTGCATATATATATATATATATATATATATATATATATATATATATATATATATATATATATATATATATATATATATATATATATATGAGAGAGAGAGAGCGACATGTAGATTGTGTGTGAGAGATATTGTGTAGACTATGTTTTCTCGAAGAATTAGAGAAAATGTCACATTGTTTAGATTATTCAGTACCTATGATGGTGTACTTTCCAGATCCCATGCGCAATTCTTCATCATTCTTGAGCCAGTAAACCCTCGGTTGGGGTACACCCGTGGCGCGACATTCCATTTCAGCAAGTTCCCCGGGAGCACGAGACTGAAGTTTTGGAACCACTCGAACTTCCGGAAGAGCTGAAAAAATAAAGGTTTGGTTTGGTTTGGAGCTCTACAGTCTACTTTTTGAAACACTAGGGCTAATAAAAACATAAAGGATATTAATTTTCAATGAAAATGTCGCTGTATTTCTAACCTTATAAGGTGTTAATTGCTATTTTAAGAATTATTTATTTCTATTATTGTATTATGTAGGAAAATATGTCGAAATCTGTAGTGACGTAGGGTCTTTGAATGTGGCAAACAGTAAACTTCGACATTAAAACCCTTCCATGTCACCAGTTTTAATTTACATAGTTCGAGAGGTAATTAATATTGAAACTAAGAAATCCATTTTCTAAAATATATTATTTCTATAATATAATAGCGATGGTGCATTATTTAATATTAAAGCAATACTATTCTATGTTAAACTTAATAAATGAAAGTTGAAAGCATGATAATATGAATATAATGAATAATGAATTAAATAATATAACCATTTTATTGGTGGGAGTTGAGAATTTATTATATTTCAGGAGGAGACGAAAAAGCAGTAAGGTAACTGTTAGAAAAATCCCTTTCTATAAGCAAGTCATTAGTTCTACCTCTCTTTTCTATTCCTGGGCAGTAATGATTGATTTTAAAAGCTTGTCTTTCTGACATAAAATGATTGCTTAAATGATAAAACCAATTAAATCTCATTTATTAATAATTTTACCCTCTCTTCAGTAACCAAGACGCTTCCTGTAAGACAACCCCAATTACATTTATTTGATTTAGAGTTTCCTCTGTTGCTGTTTAAACTTCTACTGTTGGATCGGGAATTCCTAACATAGCAGCTTATTTTTCTACATTTTATTCATATTGATATATTTTGTTCTTTGAATATGAAAATCCGTTTTGAACATAAAACAACTTTTTTTTAATACAATACCTGATAGTCGGAATATTTGAACTAAGAATATCTCTAATATATACAGCTACAGTAGTGCTCTAGAGCACTTATATACTCCTTTAATCAATGAAAATTTAATTAATGAAAAACTGTTGTATTTAGCGACATCTCGTAATGTGCGGGAATTTAATATCCCCCAAGTGAGGTTGTTCTAATATATAAAAGACATAAAATATATTTCAAAACTAATTAATATTTGGCATTTTTACAAATTTCACAATTTAAATATTTGACTTTATATTCTTGGACCTATCATATAAAATCTTAAAGTATCAAGTTAATTGCATTGCAATTTATGAATCAAGGCTTAAATTATTTTCTGTAACTGATATCTGTCTATATATTCATATATATAAATATATATCTGTGTAGAAAGTGGTATATATACACGAATATTACCTGAATCAAAGAATGCTTACTTTGCACGTGAAGTACATGTGTCTGCGTAACATCTTTGTTCCTCTGGGCGTGGCAGGTGTAATTGCCCGCGTGTACTAGCTGTACGTTTGTGAGGTAGAGAGATCCATCAACAAAGACTTGTGACACCTGTGTAGATAGAAAAACATTTGAATTTGAATAAACTGGACATGTTATTTTATGTATTTTTAAAAATGGTAATAATTTAAAGCATATAATGATCTTTAACCAATCAGATAAATCAAAATTTCTAGTAGATCTTGGATGCAATGATAGATGGGTCTATAGGTCTCCAAAAGTTATAGACTGAATATTTGTAATTAATAAAAGTCTTACCTTAATCTCTTGGTCATTGAGGACTGACAAGTCCATATCGTTCCTCCGCCAAACGATAGGAGGTGGAGGTGTTCCTCGAACATCACACTTAATCTCTACATTGTCTCCTACTCTGGCAGTCACGTGATTCACCTCCAAGGCTTTGTCCAGAGACACCACCGATACGCCTATGATAGAGGAGCAGAAAGTTGTAAAGATAAAGAACGTTTCACTAATCTGTAAAAGGCCATCCTGGTCTTCTGATTTTGATATGAATCAATCATATTCTTACTTACTAAAGCAAAATTATTCAATCAATGTATCGATCTATTGTAAGCTAGTTTTATCTCCATACTGTTTGGTAGTTTTATGCCAAAATTTGTAGTGGTAAATCACATAAATTGCTCTTCTACCACTCTTTTAGTTATATTTGATCTTCCCATTCCCACGGAACCCATTTGCACTTACATCTCTGGTTGAAGAGAAAGAAATTTCATTCTGTCAGAGGAAAATCAGTCAATACAGAGAATTGGAACTTTTGCCTTATTTGACAACAATTGGAAGTAGAGCAAGTTCTCACAAAACAATATTGTATCTGGTTCCTCTTGCAGGTTAGGAAAATTATGACAAGGAAATACTATATAATGTAAATATATATCCTGGTTAGACTTGATCTCATGACGCCTACTGGGGATGGCACAGTCATTAATTTATGGTGCTTAAAGTTTTTATAGTGAGAAATTTTGAACCTTGGGGAACAGCAATGCAAGAAAGATGCTCAATTTTACAATTATGCATCTTTAAAAACCAATGAGTAGTCTGTAATACCTGGTTATTCTCTTTATACCTTAAAATATAAATCACATCAGACCAATATTTGCACCTTTTAATAAAGTCCTTCCAAAAGGATAGGCATGCCGCCTATAAGTTACTTTTTTTATCAGGATGATTAGATGTGTCTTGTCGGTGTTCTACAGGTGTAAATAGACCTTGGGGGTAAAAATGGGAAAATGTTAAATTTTAATACATATTTTTGTAGATAAGCATTTTGTTTTGATGTGGTAATGCATCATGTGATACCTTTCAATTTCCAATAACAATAGATTTACAATCTCTCTTGTCTGTTTAGGGCGTATTTATTTGTTTCAATACTGTATTTCTCAGACTTTTTTCATCATGGTCATAGCTATATAATCAAAGTTCCCTTATGCCTCCAAGTTATTTCAACTGATATTACATTTAAATAGATACATGTAAAATGACGACTATCACTTCCCTCAAAATTTACCAACCTATTAAAACAAAATTGCGATCATGTGGTGTACTTTGTACATTTTGCCCAACGCTTGCGTTTCAACCCTGACATACGTCTACCTACAGAAAAACACACAAAAGCATTTCGGATCGGCAACACACAATAGGCAGGAAAACACCGACGCAAGCGAGAGGAAAGGAGGATTGGTTGGAAAGATGAGCGAGGGGGGGAAACGTACACGCACCGAGTATTTACCGTCACCCACGTCTCTGTGTATACATGTTTCTACGCCTTAACCGCTGCATTTGTTTATGTACATATACACCGACTGGGATGCAAAACACACCGAAGCAAGCGAGAGAGAGAGAGCAAGAGAAGGAACAGGAGGAGGATAGGCGACCAGCGTCCACTTACTGTATAACTTACTGAAGGCGGCGTAGAACTCGTTGATGTCGAGACTGCCGTCCGAGTCGGTGTCGTCGAAGAGCAGCATGTCGGCAAGGATGCACGAGGCCGACAACCTACCCAGGTGGTCCCTCTCGGCAGCTTGCCACAGTTCCTCCGCTTCCAGACGACCGTTGTTGTTCTGGTCGTAGTGGGAGAACAGGACACTCACCAAATACTCGTTGCCTGGTGAAATTAAACAAGTAAAGCTTTGATATATCAGAGATCTTAGCATACATACATGTGTTCATATTGCTTAAATTTTTTGATTTCAAAATTTCTTTTATTTCGTTTACCTTCGCGAATAGTTTTAACTTTTCTTCCTTTTCTAAAGTTTCCTCCCTAAACCTAGCTTTCTTTCTTTTCTTTTCTATTTTCTTTTTTTTTAGAATGTAAGACGTTAAGGAGACAATAAATGGCCTAATCCTAGTCCCTGATCGATATTAAGAGTCACAAAATTGCACCCATTCAACTTTGATGACTGGATAGTAAATAAATGTACCACCATCATAAAAACATCACAATTCATAAAAAAATAAATTTAATTTTAAAAAGGTAAAGATTTTGCATAAAATCACAGTTTTCTGTTTTAACCGCTTCCCTTACATTTTTTTTTTTGAAAAAATTTGCAAAAATCATAACATTTTTAAAATTTTATTATTAAATACGAGACAACGGAACAAAATAAAATATGTAGGTTTTAAGTTGAATTAATAATTTTTAACACGTGTAAAAACATTTAGTTTTAATGATAGTTTACTATCCCGAGTTATCTCGGCAAATGAAAAAAATTAAATATTAGTCTTTCTATGATAGTTTTTTAAACAAGGAGGATATCTGACATACTGTACACTGGTATTTGGTCTCTTTTCTTATCTCTAGAATCTTTTTCACAAGAGCATAAAGTACAGTGTCTGGTACGATTTCACTTTTTTGGAGTAGCAGGAGTAACATCTGGAAAATGCTATGAAGCTAACCTGAGTGGTGAAGGACTAATGTTGGGTCTTCCTGATGTGGCAGAAAACTCGTTACGATGACTTTTTGTAGTTATCCTTCTTTATACATTACTAATCAACAAGCTGACATATACTATACAATAGGGAAAACACGTGACCACTCCCGCCAAAAGAACCGCGAAACCAACAAAACTGCCAATAAAAGCTGAATATTCCCTTTCATTTCTTCCAGGCCTAGTAAAACCGTGATAAAACAAATTCTGCTTCGCCCGAGCTCGGAATAGTAATTAACTGCAATACATACGAACCCGAGATAACTCGGGATAATCAGGCAAGCGGTTAAATATACAACACAAAGCTTATAGAACTACTTGGGATCAAATAATTATCCCTTAATCAGATATATACTCTGTTCGATACATATCGACGTTTCCCTCACCCAATGATTGTGTCCAGCGCGTCCCTTTCCTCTTTTTTGTATTGTAACCAGAGTGTGAGCGTTCGGACCCCGTCTAGGAAGGTCGAACCGTTGTCCTCGTCTCCCATGAGAAAGCTTGTTTAGAGCCCATTGCTCTTATATATCCCTAATATATATTTTTATTATCAGAGCCCATTGTTCTTATATGACTCTGTCACATTTTTCTTAATTAAAGTTTTTTGTTAAGTTTTAAAATTACAGTCCACTTTATTATCGTCCTCAACATATTCTATAACATAAAATGAAACTTTAAAAGTACATTTAGAACATAAAGCAACCTAAACCCGGAGTAATAATTTCTTTTTGAAATTTTCAACCTGCCCTTTCTAGATATTCTCGATAATTCGAAGGTATTTGCTTGTACCCTTGAAAATCAACTGAAGCTTACGCGTAGTCTATTTGCATTGTTTTCTTAAGATTTCGAAATTTAATGTAAAGAATACATTGAAAACTCAGAGGTATTACTTCATAGATGACGAATTTGTTCAAGAAGACAATATTTTACTTAATTAACTTCCAGAAAATCTTTCCGCTTTTAATAAGGCACGAGTTTTCTGTTGTTCTAATCAGAATAAATTTCCTCCATGTAAGTTTACGGATATAAAATCTTTGTCCGAGAACAAATTTGGCTATTATAGTCACTGACATTTGTGAGGATGTTATTTCTTGAACAAATTCATGTTCTGTAAAGTATTATCTTTGAGCTTTCAATGTTTTTACTACACACTAAATATGAAGAAAATCAAGACACAAATCTAAATAGAGGCTAACGAGGACTAGAATTGGTAAATTGAATTTATAGAGACAAGTAAAAAGATCGAGCTATCGAAAACACTGAAGTCTCTATAATATACATTTTAAAGGTTTAAAAAATTATTCTGGGTTTAAAATACACTTTTAGCTTTATTTTCATGCTACAATCTACGAAGAAATTCACTTTGATTTATATCCTTCGACTTGTAAAATATGATACTTACACGTATATCCTGATATTAGATATGCTATGTTTTGTTATTTTATGAAATATAAATTACGCCTTGAATAAAACGAAACTTAGTCTAACTTACTGCACTCTTAAATGTATCGAGTGATGTAATTCGTGCCAATTTTATGGGTCCTCCCTCGTATAATCACATTCGTGCATGCCTACTTACCAGACTTCCTGCTGTCCATGAGCCTGGCATTGCTGTAGAGCAGTAGGTTCTCCTTCATGAAGTCGTACTCCTCGTTCGAACATTCCCTCTGCGTCGACGAATCAGGCCCGGTCTCTGGGGACGAGCTCGGGGGAGTGGCCGTTGTCCGGTCGACGTGGACAGGGTGGAAGCCGACGCGCTCCACATCTGAGGAACCATAAAAAACATTGTCAAAAATAGACTGAAATATAAATAAATAAATAGTTTGAAAAGGCAGGAATTTTTTACTGGATAACCTTACTGGCACTTAAAGTATGTATATATGTATATTGTAGCGTTTTGGGACTCTAATTGAGCTCAAAAAAGGATAGCAGAGGCCATAGGATAGCAGACTAAAGATCTTTATTAGAAACACAATGTTGAAGTTATGATGAAGACAGATGAAAACGATGAATATCTACAAATAAAAATAATGATCGTTGTAGGAATCAGCTTCCTAATCGTTTGGAGAGAATAAAAGGGGGGGGAGGACGCTCTCAGTCGCTCGCCTCGACGCTCTCGAAGAGTTCCCAAGAGACACGATCGGTCAAAAATTCACCCTGGGCCATGAACTCCAGTCTTTTTAAATAATCTTCTGACCACAAATGTCCCTCTCAGCTGATCAGACTCTGGTTGATGACGTGGTGAGGAAACCACTTGAAGAACTGTAGCCGGACAGGTGCAAGCCCGGTTCCAAGGGAAGTTTGCAGTAATCGGGAGCAATCTCGCAGTTCATTAATCGATGTCTGTGGACAAACCTTTCGAGAACAAGGTAGAAAAGAATTGCTGCTTCCTTTACAATGCAGACGATTTCTGTCGTGTGAGACTCTTTCTTCGTGATGCCATTGAAACTAACACTGGAAACACTTCGCCAGCATCCTAATGAATTTCTCAGATAGAATGATTGAGATGTTCCTCGGTGTTAACAATCCTCTATTCAGCATCCTATTCTGCGCGAAACAACGTCCTATCCCTGGGTAAAGATGAGCTCAGTTCAAATGCTCACAAACGACCTGTTCACTATTTCCCCATTACGCCTTTTTTTTTCACGGTCGTAGATCAGTCTGTATCTGGAAATTTAATGTAACGAGAATTCGTTACAATATATATATATATATATATATATATATATATATATATATATATATATATATATATGGTTAAAGGGGTGGGTTATAAAACCCTCTCGTTTTGCTATGTTACTGAACTGAAAGAAAAATTATTATTATTGCTTACTGTAGCAAAAGTCATTAAGTTATGTCCAACTGGGCTAGTCTATCAAACTTATTTACATCCCGCGTGTCTAGATCATCATAAACTTGAATGGTCCCTATAACACAATAGAACTTTTGTGGTCCATTCCACTGACATAAAATCAACGGATTTGATGTCACGAACACATATTAACATAAAAAAAACTGGTTCACGTGGAAGCACTAGAAATCTGTTCCTGGGTACCCAGACAGAATGGGTTGGAATTCATTTTGCTTCTCTTCAAAAAAAGACTTTTAATCGAATAAAATCCGAGTGACAGAAAGACAAAACACAAAGTGAGAAAGGCTAGTTTGATGCAATGAGATCCATGGTCATACGTAATTTTATTTTTTTTTATACTTTTCTGTCCAGCTGAATGAGAGCTGAATGGGTAGGGCACTGATCTTTGGTACCATGTTTCGTGGCTTCAAATGCCACAGTTAGCATGAATATCAATCGACTTTCGAAATTGCTTTAGACAGTAAGTCCCACTTTTGTTAACTCTCGTGTAGGATAACAATCAACATCAGTACTCCAAGCCAATGTTTTCCACTTAAAGCTACTTTTATTTCACTTTCTCTAACACGTACGTTTATTTATTAAAAGCTTGGATTTTCATGCTGCCGTCCTATTCCTTACTTTTTGAGTCTTTCTAAACGCCGCAATATGTGTATGAACATTTACGTATTGATAAGGATTACCATATGTATATTATCTCCAATCTATTGTCCACATTCTTTCTAAGCTTATATAATTGAATTTATGTTTCCTTGAAAATTTTATGCCAAAATCTCCATTCTTGTCTAAATTTTCATGCCTTGAATTTGCGAGGCATATTTTTTCTTCGCATCAAGTCTCTTTTAGATGCTAATCATTTTGCTACCACACTTATCTTTGTCAGAAGTTACACAATTTCGTTAGGTATAAGTCACTTTATTTCTCTGATTTAAACTACAGGGTTTGTTACGATGTACACCTTTATGGTATAGTACTCCTTTGTTGATATTGTATGAGGAAATTTCTTATTTCTTTCTATCCAACGACATCAACGTTTGGTTCTTGACGTAACATCAGAAAGCAACATATTTTATTTTCAGAATCTTTACACTATAATATTAAAAAACGGATGAATGCCAGATTTACATAGATTTTGCACAATGTGTTTCCCTTTGATATGAAACGTACACTTCCCTTTAATGAATAGCTAGCCTAATACAGGTGTTGTTGTGGAATGGCACAATGTATGTGTCACTGACAAATGGATCTTTCGCCAAGCGATTATCTTCGCTATTAGCATTAGTATGATAATTGTATACTATTGTGATAATGGAAACTAGAATTTGGCGAAGAATATTAGGAAACCTAATACGTGTATATCAATAAGCTTAAGGTATATACCCACCCTAAAGTTGTTTATTTAAAAAATAATTTTATTGATCATTCTATAGGTCCTGTATTTATGACTCCAAATATACTTCATTTTTTTTAGTGTTTGAAAAACTGGAGGGAAAATTATAGTATAAATAATTTAGAAGAGCGCATTTATTGAATCCCAAATTGCAAAGTTTGAAAAAATCTTTTAACAATATCAAATAATATATGCCCAATTATTTCTTTAAATATAGTTTCAAATTTTTTTTCGCTTGTTATTTGGCAACTGTATTAAAATCTTTAAGTGAACAAAAAACAGGAATTAGTTTCCGTATCATCTTCATAAACTATTCTGAAATGGGAGAAGAATAAACTTTTAACATCAGTAAGGTTCTTGTCACAGACAGAAGAAGCCCGTATTGACAACGTCATAAATATCAAAAAGGGGCATCTGATAAAAATAACTCCGCCTACTTCGTCACTCTTACATTAATTTCGAAGGTTAAATTTTATATATATATCTGCAATACTATGCATAAATATAATCAACAGGACATGCTAATTTTTTATTTTAACATTGCAGTATACATTATGATTACATTGTATTTAAGAATACAATTTTAAGGTTATTAAAGAAAAAAGAATCTCTTTTAAAAGTTTATTTAATTAAAATTAAGGTTTAAATTTTGAAGTAAAGTTTTACTTTGGAAACTTTTTAAAACTCTTTTAATCGTCAAATATTATTTTGGCTACAATTTTTTAATTATATTAAGGTTTTCTATACAAGACAGATTTTAAAAATTTTTATCAGTGAGTGAACCTATTTATATATATGCAAATATTTATGCCTGTACATCTACGTAAAACATGAATATATATATATATATATATATATATATATATATATATATATATATATATATATATATATATATATATATATATATATATATATATATATATATATATATATATATATATACATATATATATATATATATATATATATATATATATATATATATGGTTGTATGTCTGCACTAATATAATTTTGTATAATACAATGCATGAAAAATGTATAAGGATAACCGAAAACGTGAGAAATCTACAAACATTTCAGATCGAGATGTATGCAAATGAAATATTGATAAAAGTTCTTCTCCATGGAAATTAGTAAAATCTTCTAAAAATAATTATATGTAAATTTACTGTATGAATTTAAGCGAAAAAGTCATAATTTTTTTTATCATCTAAACTTGTAGTAAAATTTACATATTTAGAAGCACGAAAAAGAAAACCATTTCAAATACAAAGACTGGGTATGTAAGAATTTTTAGACATCCTCAATTCCTCAATATTTTCGTATGATTCTGAAAGTAATTGAAATTCCTAAGATTGAAAATGGTAAAACTCTGTATTTTAAAGTATGTGGATCGAGTGAGATTTAACATTTTTAAAAATTTAAAATATATAATACTGTTTATAATTTTCCAACCTAAAGCATAAGGCATAAAAAAAACCGAAATACAAGATTAGAAATTTTGTACCATAGGACTCATCATATTGCACACGAATAACTCAAAATGCTTTATATAAAAATTCGAATGTTTCGTACGGAAAGTTAATAACACACCCGATTGTTACAAAGAAACATGAGGAAAGTAGGCAAGACTTTGTAAAAAATACTCTGTCCCTAAGTTCAAAAAGAAAGGATGCAAAATATTCGGGTAAAAAGAAGTGCAATCTTGATTGGCCTTATGATTTTCAATATTTTTTGAATAATCTAAGTAAGAGAAAAGAAGTTATTCTCAAACGACAGTAGGGTGGAAGCAAAACAATGAGTTGGGATACTTTTACGATAAGTGTTTAATCTTTATTAGCTACAAAATGAACTCTGACACGTATATGTTCATATGTTAAACAAAATTTTGTTACCCGAGATCCCAGTAATTACTTCAGTCTACTATATTTTCCACCAGAATAACTCTTCCATACAGGTATCCAAGAATACTAAGCTGTGGTTTGACTGAACTAAATACATTTCTTTGATTGGCCGGCAAGAAATCCAAAATGATCTCTGACACGTATATGTTTATATATTAAACAAAATTTTGTTACTCGAAGTCCCAGTTATTACTTCAGTCGACTATATTTTCCATTAGGATAACGCTTCCACACAGGTATCTAAGAATACTAAGCTGTGGTTTGACGCAACTCAGTACATTTCTTTGATTGGCCTGCGAGAAATCCTGATCTGAATCTAACAGAAATCCCTGGGGCATTCTATCTCAGGATGTGTATGGAAATATAAAATAGCAGTGTTAGTGTTCAATGAAGTTTGGAACAGTATATAAAATAGTTATTTAAAAAAAAACCTTTTAGCTTCGGTGGCATCTCAGCTTATTCAAATAATTATGAAAAAAAAATTTTTTTAATTGCGATATATGTTAAGCAATTTGAATCATGTCCATATACATTTTCTGCATTGTCTGTAGTGGTAATTATTGTAAGATCAATTCTTAAGAGCTTCCAATTTTTTATTTTGTGTTGTATCAATGTAGAATTTTATATTAAGGATCAGATATATTTTTAAAACATCTTTCTGATAAAGAAAAAATAAAGTATACTTAAAATCATTTATACATTTCTCTTATACTTTTGTCACGACCTATATGTATTAAACGAGTCATTTTTAGGTTCCCCTGCATTAGGAAAATTAAAGACGGAAATGTTGATCAAACTAGTGAAAGATGATAGAGAAGAGTGAATCGCTATCTTTTCTGTACAAAGCATAAAAAAAGAGATCTGGGGGTTAGAAGGAGACTTGTCCCCTACTAAGAAAGCAGCAGAGTATATATATATATATATATATATATATATATATATATATATATATATATGTGTGTGTGTGTGTGTGTGTGTGTGTGCGTGCGTAAACCACGGAGACTATTATAGTCTGCAGGTCACAATAGAAATTGTAGCCTCTATTGTTTTTACTAGTCCGGGCAACTGGTCAAGGAGAAGCCTAGGCAGCTAGCAGTACTAAAGTAAACAGTCGTGGAACATTGAAGAGAACGGCGAGTCCATAAAAAAACTTACACTTTTATTGAGTTAAGAGAAAGACATGTGGCTCTATTAAAGGCAGAAGACAGAATGAACATGAAAATATGTGGGGATTACAGGGTTGAACCCTAGTGAGAGACGCTGAGACAAATTCCCAAGAGAGACCTGCTTCTTTATCGTTATCAAGAGTAAAAAAGAACTTGGATCATTGAAAAGTACACCGGGGACATCTGAAAAATATGAAGAATGGCATAAAAATTGTATTTATTGCAGAGAAAGCTTTGGGAAAGAGGTTGGAAGAATTTTTAGTCAACAAAAGGACACTCCTTTAATTAAGATATTTTGAGGCTCGGAAAATGGATTTGAAGGAATAAGAAGGGCAAAGAGGAGAATTTTTAAGAGCTATTAAAGTGTAATAATTTATTTTGATATATTACACACACACACACACACATATATATATATATGTGTGTGTGTGTGTGTGTGTGTGTGTGTGTGTGTGTGTGTGTGTGTGTGTGTGTGTGTGTGTGTGCAGTTGGGTACCTTATCAAACTGATTTTGGTTGTTTTGTGATTATATGATCGCGTGACCTTTTAATATATTTTTTATTTATTACTTTTTAATCCATCTGTTAACTTTCATGTTGGTTAACAGATTCATTGCTTTTTAAATTTATTCCTGTTTACATTTTAGGTCAACGTGGAAATTTTTTGACAAAGAAAATGTGATATATATATGTTCTGTATTCTGGTTTTTGTTTAAACTAAAATAGCTCCAAAAAATTAAATGTTTGATGTCATGAGTTGTCACCAACCCATATACATACATACATATGTATATGTATATATATATATATATATATATATATATATATATATATATATATATATATATATATATATATATATATTCATAACAGTAAAATGTTAAGAAAGAAGTACAAATAAATATAAGTATGAACGCACTTTTATATATGTATATATGTGTGTGTGTGTGCACTTATACCATATATTATATATATATATATATATATATATATATATATATATATATATATATATATATATATATATATATATATAAATATATATATATATATATATATATATATATATATATATATATATATATATATATATACGCATTTGTGTACAAGTATACACTACTATATTGTATGTGTGTATGTACGTATAGATATAGTAGATGCAGAGGGAAAATGTGGAATCGGAGCTTTGCAGACTACCCAATCGATTTGTTCGGACCAAGAAAACAACTGACAGATAATGCATTTATCTCCGCTGTTCAAACAGACTGCCACCTGCTCTTCACTCGCGCTCCATGCGTGTACGAGGATAGGACACTCCGAATGGTGTTGCCATCTGTCGGCAGACACAGGCCCGCATCGGCTACACAAAGCGGCAGCTATTACTACATATGACGGCTACACGATAGTCTGTCTGCATTGTAATGAATGCCGATCTGCGAACATGCATATAAACGAACGCATTTTGACATGCACATACTGATACATGTGTGTGTGTGAACATACATACACCACACACACACACAATATATATATATATATATAATAAATATATAATATTTTTGGTTGGATAAGCTTTCTTGACTAACAAAGCGCACTCGTGAAAACTGACCTAAAAAATTGAAAGTTCAGAGATAAGTGACAATGGGATATACGCCATACATACGATAATTGGCTAAACAAAAGTTCAAGGGTTCATAAATTCTTCAACAAAATTTTTAATTCTCATTTTTAAGCAACTGTTTTTACATGAAGGAGAATTTTAACTATTGTCATTGATAATTCTGCATTTATTTGTGAAGTAATGAAGACTGAGGAAGTAAACTATTACCGGTTGAGGGAAAATTACTAAGTTGAGAGTACATTGAAAGTGGAAGCTCTAATGCCGAAACCAAAAATAAAGAGATTTATGGTTCCTTGATACTTTGATTAAAAAAACATATAGATTAAATTATAGTTTAAATTTTCTTTTTTAACTTTTGCTACTTTAAGATGACATTTAATATTTGGTAGAGTTCAATCACCTTCTATTTCATAAAAAATTAATTCCGAGAGGGTAGAATCATCCTTGGAAAGCTCTTCAATTTCTGTTTCAATAAGGTATGATGAAACTATTTCGAATTATATATATGTATATATATATATATATATATATATATATATATATATATATATATATATATATATATATATATATATGTATATTTATATATATATATATATATATATATATATATACATATATATATATATATATATATATATATATATATATATATATATATATATATATATATATATATATATGCGGCGACGTAACTCAAAATATTACCTCGTGCAAAATTAAATGCAGCTATTTCAATTCTGACTTTTCCTTTTTTCCTGATGGCATCTCGAGACATTCTTCTATTCTTCTGCCATTTTTTGTTTTGTAAGCTGTTCACTACTATTTTCTCCAGACGTTGAGATGTAAAGGAAATTCCGATGAAATCTATATTAAATATTTAAGCTTGCAACGATATAATTAATGTTCTCTTCATTTATTTCCTTCTCCACCATGTGGTGACCTGTGAAGACGATGAACTGTAATTGAAACTGATGTCCACACATTTTATTGTGGTAAAATCCTAGTGCAGGTAAGCGGAGAATTTATGCTCTTTTCTGCAAATAGCCCACTTTTCTGTAAGTGAGACCTTCATTTTACCTAGTGTAATATATTTGTTTTTCATATTTTGAGCCATTCTTTAAAATGATCCCTCCAAATTCTGCAGCCGACGTTGGCGAATTCAACCGCGTGGCGTTAAAACTGCCTCAGTTTTGGGATAAAGACGCCGGGTTAGACTATATTTGAGGGTGCCCGTTGATTCTGGCTAAGTTGTGATCGTAGATGATCGCCAAGCTGGGCGATGTTGTTTTATTTATGGGAACGTCTACTGGTTTTTTTTTTTTTTTTTTTTAAACCCAACTGTGATTCTAATTGGTTTAGATTTGTGTTATTTTTGAATGTTCAACGGTATATGTAATTTCAGATGTCAGTTAGTTTTACGTTGGATGTCGGCTTGTAAAGTTAATTTTGGATTCGAGCTAAACAAAAATCGTCAATTTCGCTAAGGTGGCACCCTTAAATATATTATTCCAAGAAGCCGACTTGTGGTTTGTGAATATAGAAGCTCAATTTGTGCTCGCCAACATTACGCAAGATATAACAAAATATTATGCAGTGTTTTCGGCTCTTAACTCTGAAACGTTGTCGGGTAAAAATATATTTGAGGGTGTCCCTTGGCGAAATTTGGCGATTTTTGTTTGGCGCGATTTTTGCTTGGCGCGGAACACCATGCAAACAAAAATGGCGGTCAAAACAGAATAAAATTGCAATGAAACACAATAAAAGCAAAAAGAATTTAATGGAATAAGAATTAAAAAAGGAAAAAATCAACTCACCTTATTTCGCTGAAGTTTCTTGAATATCCTCAGTTTGCGGTACACAGAATTCTCTAACAGCATTTAAATACAGTTTAAATTTATCAAAAGTAGAATCTGTGTACCGCCATCGCCACATAAATTCAGCGAAATATGAGTCGAACATGTCGGCTGTGGTCGTTGACATTTTTTTCTGAAATTCCTTTTAATGACAGACCACATACCTTCGATTTTATTGGTATGGGCCCCGGTATCCGGATCCTTGAATGTCACAGAGTGATTTACTGAGAAGTGTACGAAGCCTTCATCTGAAAGACAATCGTACGACTTCCAGCAATCGGACATGATCGTTGTTCCGGGTAAGATATTTCGTTGAATTGAATTCAACAAAGTTTTTTTTTGTACGATTTGGAACAATCTCAAAAAAGCACCTTCTACTCCCTCTTTCAACACCACCAAACACCCACTTTCCCTCCACTCGCTTACCTTTATTAAACTTTCGCTTTCCAAACTTGCTATCATCTATTTCCACAAAAATTCCAGGTCTCCCAATCATTTCATGCTTTCGCATACATATATCCACACAGACATCCCTACAAAAATTCTTCCAATCCGTTACAGTTTTATCATTATTAATATTTAGTTCAGTTTTAATTAGATCACTATTAGCTTCATACACCCACATCCACGTAAAAACTAAAATATCAATCATACTCAAATGACTCTCCTCAAACCACGATCCCTTTCGAATGGAACGTTTTATGTGGTGAGCATTTGAACCTTTCACACGACAAACCCATTCAAAGCCGTCTGATCGATCTTTACGTTCGACCAGAGACATATCTTTCGCACAAACAGGACATTTATACCGATTAGAAATTAAACCTTCATTCATACACCAGTCAATCACTGCTTTATTTCCATTGCTATTCAAATCATACAAAAACTTAAGATTTATCTTACTTACCGAAGTCATTTTCAGGATCAGAAACAAGACAGAAACAACGACAAACTCACTAGCCGACATCCAACGAAGAACTGAACTCTTTGAACATTCAAAAATAACGGTAATATTCATCTAAACCAATCAGAATCACGTACAGAGGTTGCCATAAATAAAACAACATCGCAGAATCACGTACAGAGGTTGCCATAAATAAAACAACATCGCCCAGATTGGCGATCAAAACTTGGCGAGAATCCAGGGGCACCCTCAAATATAGGCTAACCACTTTGTCGTATGGCAGCGATATTGTTAAACATCCACCTACAGAAAAATTATAGGAAAGCTTGAAATCGCGACTAATCGCCGAATTCTCTGATTCAGAACAAAAGCGTTTAAAAGACTTACTTTCAAATACTCTGCTTGGCGATGACAAACCCCTCACACCCCTTACGAAAAATGAAACTTTTGGCAAATGATAAAATTGGCGATGACTTTTTAAAAACATTGTGGATTCAACGTTTACCA
>CM063505.1:158167578-158187578 GCA_032207245.1 Pardosa pseudoannulata
ATTTAGTTTGTTTGGAAGCACTACGGTCTTTTTTTTTTCGTAAGTCGAGGGCTAATTAGACCGTATCCTACTGCTTAAATCTGATAACAATCTACGAACAGCCACGCTTACAGTAGGATTTGAACCCACGAACTCTGTCACCGAGGAGCAACGTCTTACGCAATAGACCATCATCATTCAGCAACTTTGGAGGGGATACCTTTGTAGTTGTAGACAAAAATATCTATTATTTATTATTTGTAGATTTCTTTTCACAACTGTTCTCTCTCTTTCTTTATATATATATATATATATATATATATATATATATATATATATATATATATATATATTGTCACGTGGATGAAAGTACAGGTGGAACACAATCAAGAGTCAAGCTTAAGAAATAACAATTTATTAAAGCCCAAGCTACCTAGCTCGTACTCAAACAACAACTGCCGCTCGCAGTTTTTACAGAGGATTTTATAAGGTAACAGAACCTTCTAGAAATATTTTAATGCAACAGAAAATTAGCATAATTTAGAAGTCTTCTTGACTACTTAGAAATCTAACATAAAATTACGGAAACAAATTTGTCCTGACTCAGGATCGAACTGGAAACCTTTCGGTTCGTAGCCCGCGACTCTAACCATTGTGCCATGGAGCTCGGTAGTGTCATTTGAAATGTAGCAATATATATATATATATATATATATATATATATATATATATATATATATATATATATATATATATATATATATATATATATGTATATATATATATATGTATATATATACATATATATATATTATATATATATGTATATATATATATATATATAATATATATATATATATATATATATATATATACATGTATATATATACTTACATGATTTTACTAATGCAGGTGAGTCTTAAAACTACATGGCCATCATTATATATATTAAGAAGACATTTAAAAAATACATTAATATTATAGTTTTTATTATTGTTATGCATAAAGTGCCAATGGAATAGTAAAAAATACATGTTAAGTTGCATTTCCTCTTTCTGCACTCAAGGCCAGGACATCAAAGCCATAGGAATATATAACCTAACACTTAACCTTAAAAAAGCTCATGACTCTGACAACATTAGATAACATTTATGATTTATAGCAAATTAAACTGTGAGAGGTGCCGTCACTTGAGGAATCAGTTCACAGAGATATCGATTAAATCTCATTCAAGGATGACTCCCATTGTTCGCGATTTTTTCAGCCTCTTCAGAATTCATTCAAAGTACTCGGTAAGTGTTAAAGTCACGGAAATATTCATTAGTAATGAAATTGAAATTTTTTAACTGTCTTTCTAAAAATGAAATATTTATGCTCTTCTTTTTTAAAAATTCAACATTTCAACAAAAAGGCCAAACATTCCACGCGATTGGTTAATGGTGTGTGTCGAGTTACATACATACAGATATACATATATATGTAACTAGCATATACTAGCCTATATTTTTTTATCTTTCTCAAAATTGATATTTTTGCAACTGTGTATCAGGCTACTTTATTAAAGAATCGGAGGACCACACTTTCCATTTAAATAAAACAAGTTTAAATGAAGTATAGCAAAATATGAGTATTATTTAATAGGCATACAAGAAAAGTCCATGCCCACAGTATTTTTTTTATTTAAGCAAAATATTTAAATCGGAATATATTTCTTTTATTCGCATACTTTTACTACTTATAGAAAGTAGGAAACATAGGGAAAATGTTTTTTGTTATTTAACTTACTACTTGAGCAACATGTGGCATATGATATAATTTGTTAATAGCATGCATTAACAAACCCTTACCTATTCATATGTCAAGTTCCCGGTTGAGCATTTGGATACAGAAGGAAAAAAACATAAATTGTGGATATGAAATAAAACAAATAAAAAATATTTTTCGCTAAGAAAATCAGTTTTAGTAGCGGGTATGGTTTCCTCGGACGGCCAGCAACGTAGAATGCATGGGAAGCATGAAATCAATGGGGCTATTAATGAGGAGCATTGGCATTCTGTCCCACTGCTCTAGGTTTGATTTGGTTTGGAGTGCTACTGTCTACTTTTTGCAACACGATGGCTAATGAGACCGGGACCTACATCTTAAAGACGATTCCGAACGGTTATGAACATCCATGCTATAGTGGGATTCGAACCCACGAACTCCGGTATCGAAGGCTAGCACCCTAACCAATCGGCCATCGTTCAGCCCCACTGCTTTGGAAGGTCTTTCCAGTTCAATTGTTATATATATGTATATATATATATATATATATATATATATATATATATATATATATATATATGTGTGTGTGTGTGTGTGTGTGTGTGTGTGTATATATGAATATATATATATGTATATATATATATGCGTGTATATATATATATATATATATATATATATATATATATATATGGGTGTGTATATATACATATATATACATATATAAAGGCTGCATAGTAAAGTAATATTTAATAGATAATGTATATATATATATATATATATATATATATATATATATATATATATATATATATATATATATATATATATATATATATATATATATATATATATATAAATATATATATATATATATATATATATATATATATATATATTTGTGTGTGTGTGTGTGTGTGTTGACATTCATTGCTTGGCTTGTTTCAAACGCTACGGTCTACAGTTTTGCTAATCGGGGGCTAATGAGACCTGGCTAACTATTTAGAGCCAACTCCGAACGGCTACGAATATTCATACCAGCAGTGTAATCCGAATTCATGAACTCTGGTACCGAACAGCAGATATGTATATATTGTATAAATAAATAAATGTGTGTACATATACATTAATGCAAATTTTATAATTAAAAATATTTATAATTACGGCAAATCATTACATTTAAATGCAAAAAGTATTATACATTGCACACCTTGTTATAATAATTAAAATACATGGTTTGTCCACTCTTGGACCTAGCTCACATGCGAACTTATATTCATATATAACTATAAATGTGTTTGGGCATAAACATGCATATATTCATATGCATGCATGTCAGTGTATATATATGTGTATAAATATTGAAACAAACCTAACTGTCTATATGATGTGTGCATAAATATGCGTATAGATACACGTAAGCACAGAAACATTATATTTTATGATTCCATCCTCGAGCTATCATTTGGTCTCAGGATGATTCCGTGCATAGGCGTGTCTGAAAACTCCATTTAATAGGAATTCCCTCCCCTCCCCCTTCTTCAATGTCAGATCGAGAGAAGAAAAAAGAAACGAACTATCGAAATAGTCTGCAGGGCAGGCCAAGAAAAGAAAAAGAGACTGGAGGAAAAGGGTTTACTCAGATGGAAAGGCACGGAATTCGATTCGTGTCCCTATCGATTCTGAGTTCCCATCGATTCGAGATGTAATCGTGATTGTCGTACAACGTCGAGGGAGTAGTTTCGCCTACCGAGAAAATATTTTGTAATGTCGTTTTAATTTTCAAATGATTAAATTTTAAGTATGCTTAATGATGCTTTTTAAATTTTGTGAGATATTGTGTTTGAGGGCCGCTTGATTCTTCCTCATTTCATTAATATATTGATGTGAATTGTTCCTTATCGTTTTCCTAATTTATGTATGTACATTGTGTATATGTCCCTCTCCTTTTCCTAATTTATGTATGTACATTTATCCATTGATACACAAAGAAATATATATATATACATATATACACATGTATATATATACATGTGTGTATATATGTATGTATATATTTCATATATATATCTATATATATACGTATATATATAAAATATATATATATATATATATATATATATATATATATATATATATATATAAAAACGTATTATAAACACGTGTATATATGTATATATATATATATATATATATATATATATAACCTTAAGTTATTTTAGATTTTAAGAAAATAATATATGGCATACTTTACAAATACTTATACAAACGGTAATCCGTAGCAAATCCAGCGGCACAAACGAAGTCATAACATTTGCACAAACGAAGGCACAAACCGACTCGACCGAATGCCGCCTTTAGTTTAAATGAGTGAAGATGGTTTATGGCAACGCCGTAGGCAAGGGAGAGGATTTAGGGGACCGGTCCCTCCCCGAAATTCCAAAATTCTAAAAAACTGATTCGTAGAAAGAAAATTGACCATGTGTGCGAGTGTGTCATCTGCCTAGTTTTGCATAGACAAAAGTGTTCTCATAAAGAGACCGCTAAGACCATAAATGTCTAGCGGGGCCGTAGGATTTTATCTACCCTCCACTTCCTTTCCCTATGATCTCAAGATCATTTTCCGTAATCTATTGTAGATCGTTTTCCTGTCTGCTGTGCTCCATGGTGAGTATGCTGAGACAGATCTTTTAAAATACCTCCAATTTTTTTTTACGTTAGACTAGATTTTAGTATATAGCTAAATGGGAGAGAAATTTAAACGAATAAATATAAAAAATGCTTTTTAATGTTAATTTTACTATTAAATCCATTGTGCAGATATTTCATTACTCGCTTCTAAGCCTTAAATTTGTTAATTATATCCTTTTATAACCATTTTGCTACTATAAAACTACATTGTATTATGGTACTCATTAGAGGTATACACACATAAGAAAACCTGTAGTTTTACTAAAGTATCATTCATAAAAAATACAATGTCTTTCACCTTGGTCTCCCTCCGAACATGCTTTTTGGCTACGGTACTGGTTTATGGTGGTAAGCCTAAGCTTAGACACGAACGATTTAGATGACGTAATAATGCAATCTTAACACTATTGCCAATTAGCATTTAGTTCGAATTTTCCAATTTATCGGAGAATATGTATGGGAATAACATTTGATGGTTAAAATTATTCTATCATAATCTTATCGATGCCGGGTCGGTAATAAGACCCTCCCTTCTTCCACACCACCAAAGCTAAAGGCCTGGGCTTGGACTCAATTAACCTATGCCTTAAAATGTCCCTGTGTTAATGATATATTTGATAAGAACCTCTAAGTGCTTTTATTTTGGATTGTTCTCTCAGTGGCTTAAACCGGACGAAGAAACTGAAGTTTCGGACCCATATTGTAGCAAATTGTAGATGCAGAATTTGTATGAATAAAAAATTGGGTGAGATTTGGTAATTCATCAATAGATTTTTGCTTTTCTTTCGATTTTGGCGTAAACCTATGAGTACTTTATTTTAGACTGTTCTCTTACCAGCTTAAACTGTTCGAAGAAACTAAAGTTTAGGACCCGTGGGGAGGCACTGTAGATAAAGAATTTGTATTGATGGAAATGGAATATTGGGTAAAGTTTGGTAATTTATCAATCGATTTCTTTAGATTCTGGAGTGAACATCTAAGCATTTTTTAAAATTTGGATTGTTCTTTCTGCCGGTTAAACAGGTGCGAAGAAACTAAAGTTTGGGATCCGTACGGTAGCAAGTTCATTTTTAGTATAATGTTTCAAAATAAATATTTTCGGGAACGATTTCTTCCGAATATACATTGTATGTGCATTATGTAGAGAACGGAGCGATGGAAGATAACTGAATTTGAGGCATTTGCTCTCTCATAGAAAGGAGGGGGAACGAGGTAGGATCTGTAATGGTATCGAGGAAGGCGTCCGAATTTCCTCCATCCAGCCTATCGTCTCCTCCCCCCTTCTGGAAATGTTCGATCCAGAATCCCCGCTGATGGATGGGATCCATTACTGGAATTCCTCGAACATCTCCTAACGATTTTTAACGAAATGAGACGACGTGCGCGGTCGATCAGCGACCCGATTAAAAATCCGGCAGCACTATCTCCCACCCCCACCCCTCCCCGTCTTAACTCTCATTAGGGTTGGAGTTCGCCCACACAACCCTTAAATGGTATTCTCGAACGGGATGGGGCAAGGATTCAAAAATTTCGATTTTATATATGGAGACAAATAGCATGACCGAAAATGGATTGAGTATTCAATTTCTCCGGTAATTGATATAAATGGAAAAATTATGTAGAGTAGATAAATTCTTTGTGGGATATATGTATGTATATATATATATATATATATATATATATATATATATATATATATATATATATATATATATATATATATATATATGTATATATATATATATACATATGCATATATATGTATAACATATATATATATATATATATATATGTATATATATATACATATATATATATTATATATATATATATATATATATATATATATATATATACATCTATATATCTATGTATACATAAATATATATATATATATATATATATATATATATATATATATATATATATATATATATCATTCATAGGAGTGAATATCAGAGTGTTTTAAATTGTTTGATAAATCAGTCTTTTACAAGTTTTATTGCTAACACTTTCCCCGATTTCTCTGTGTTGATAATGTTTGTAGTAAGATTATTTTTTGTCATATGTGCTATCTGCTTATACACTGTCTACCAATAAGTATTTGGACACCTATGCAAATGACGATATCAGCGGTCCTGAGGTACGTCACGGCTTTCGCCGGTATACATCGTGTAGGAAACAGCATCGGCATTAGTCACATGCAAGATGCCACGCATTTTGGAGCTCTCTGATTTCGAGAAAGGTATAATTATTGGGTATCACAAGTGTGGCCGATCCTTAAGAGGCGCATCTAGTGATCTGAAGTACCCAAAATCGACAGTGGCCTATGTGATTAAGAAGTGGAAGGTGAGCGGTGATTGTCGGAATGTGCCCCTAGTCGAGACTCTATCTAGAACCTCTAGGACGAGTTGGATCGCCGAATTAAGGGGTGCACTAACCGTCCAAAATCGGTGAAGGAACTTGTATGTGTACTCCAAGCCGTGTGGAAGACAATACCACTAGCTGTAATACAAAGAGTTGTGGAAAGTGTACCCCGAAGGATTCACACTGTAATTGCCTCTGGGGGAGGCTCTATGAGCTATTGATTTTGAATAAAGTTAGTTTTTCTTTTCTATCACAGGTGTCCAAATACTTATTGGTAGACAGTGTATGCGTTATTTCCCTCATTTTCTTCATTTTTTTTATAATCAAATTACTTATGGTCCACGTAAATATGCCCTTCAGTAAAAAGTATAAGAACTTTAAAAGGGTAATTAACGGAACGCTTCCAAATGCTGTGGCCCGTAGTGGCTAGCATGCATATATTCATAGCTACAAACATACTTCTTAGTTTGGACTTACAAATTTTTATCTTGTACTCTAATATATAAACAAACAGTCCATCAGTTGGTAGCAGAGGAAAACATTTCAAATGTAAGGAGAGAAAGCCTTACCATTTTCTATTTGCAGAGCCCTTAGCGAAGACGAGACGCGTCCCTTCTTGTCGGTGGCGAGGAAAGGGTCGCCGTCCACTACGAAGGGGAAATCTTCCTCACAGCCCACCTGAAAAGTGTTAGAAAGAAGCCAAGTAAGTCGAAGTTCATTTCAAATGGATTTCAGATGTGGGTGAGACGGCCATGCATGAAATTATTGACCTTTTTGGGCCCAGGATAAAAATCTTTCCTGTCCTTTGCCCTAATTGGAATGATCACTATACGAAATGTCAACAGAAAGAATGATTAACTTTTACTTAGTTAAGGTTGCAAGAGTTAAAATTGCTTTAAAGATCCTCTCCAAAAAACCCTTAAAGATAAAAATAAACCAACTGATATCCAGCAGTTCAACATGTTTTTTAAGTAAGTACCTTAGTGAAATTCGACATTTTCGGTGCTATGTATGGTAGTCCGGGAATGTACACTGAGTACCCACATCTGTTCGATAGTTATAGAATGATTCAACAGATTTCAAGCCTGTTTGTGAGTATTTAAAATTCACCTTTCGATCCAAAACTGCATCAACTGTAAAATTCTCCCCGTAATTCATTTTTTTACTGTAAAAGATATGCAGGAGGTCGGAATTCTTAGGCAGTTCAGTGGAATAGACGGAGAAAACACTGAGAGAACAAATGCAAAGAAAACGTGTTATGGTATTTAAAACTGTTTCTCAAATGGTCACGATGAGTAGCGAAGGGAGCAATTTTTTGTCATTACTGAAGATTTCATGCAGAAATGTGCTGGAATCATCAAAGAGAACAAAATCTTTACCATTTCAACTTTATTGAGTGATTTTTCTGAAGTTTCAAGAATTGTCCTTTATAGACTTACGGCACAACACTTAAATTAATCATAAATTTATCTCCCACTAGAAACTGAAAATGTTGATTGGATGCATATAAACGAACGTTTAGACAGTGTGTCAGGCATCTGGTTTCTATGAGGGTGAAATTCAAAAGCTGGCTCTACGATACGATGTTTCTGGATATTGGTGGAAATTTTGTTCAAAAGTAGATTTAAATATAAGTTTTCGTGTAAAAATAAAACTGAGAAAAGGTACACCTTTCTCTTTTTAGCTTCAAAATGGTACGTGCTTAAAAAACCTTTATCGTATTTAATGTAGCGCATTAATCTGCCAATTCCTAAAGAATTTATCAGTAAATGAAAAAAAACTGAGTAAAGAGACACGCATAAGGTTTCCATTGAAGTTCTTGAGTAGCCCCCTTGAGAAGTTGAAAACCCCTGCACTAGTTGGTGAGTGTTTATTAAAAGATATATAAAGGTCAATTAATTTATATTTGAAGTTTAATCAGAAGTTTCTTGAAAAGAGCTAATGCAAGGGTAGCTTCAAGTAAAGGTAACGAGTAACTAGAGCACGAGTAAAAATTAATAAATTTCATTTTGTGTTAACATTTTTACATTAAATTTATAGTTTGATATTTTTACATGACTTTCTGTCAAAATTTTATAATAAAAGATGCAGTGTTTTTCTTTAAGTACCTTTGCATAAAGTACCTATTACATAATGATGAATTTTAATTATTATTTGAATTTATACTTTCAAGGGTGATTTGGGCTAAGGAAAATATTGTTAACTCAAAGAGTTTCGTGAATAAAGGTTTGAATCCTTCTGATGTACAAGAGCAAAAAATCATGGAACACTTTATATTTTGCACATTTTTTTAAAATATTAAAAAGAAATTATTTATAATTCATTATTCATGTGAAAATCATTTTCAAATCCATATAATCTAGTTAATGGCATCGACAATTTGATCGGCATATTTGGATATTTTTACCTAACTTTCTGTTAAAATTTTATAATAAAAGATGAAATGTTTTTCTTTAAGTACCTTTGCATAAAGTACCTATTACATAATGATGAATTTTAATTATTATTTGAACTTATACTTTCAAGGGTGATTTGGGCTAAGAAGAAAACTGTTAACTCAAAGAGTTTCATGAATAAATAAAGTTTGACCCCCACTGATGTACAAGAGCAAAAGGTCATGGACACTTTATATTTTATACATTTTTTTTCAAATATTAAAAAAAACTTATTTTTAATTCATTATTCATATGAAAATCATTTTCAAACCGATGTAATCTAGTTAATGGCTTTGGCATTTGTGGAATTAGCATTGAAAATTTGATCGGCATAGCTGGATATTTTTACATAACTTTCTGTCAAAATTTTATATTAAAAGATGCAATGTTTTTCTTTAAGTACCTTTGCATAAATACCTATTACATAATGAAGAAATTTAACTATTATTTGAAGATATACTTTTAAGGATGATTTGGGCTAAGAAGAAAACTGTTAACTCAAAGAGTTTGACCCCCACTGATGTACAACAGCAAAAGGTCATGGAACACTTTATATTTTACACATTTGTTTTCAAATATTAAAAAAAACTTATTTCTAATTCATTATTCATGTGAAAATCATTTCAAACCCATATAATCTAGTTGAAGGCATTGGCATTTGAGGAATTGGCGTTGGCAATTTGATCAGCATAGTTGGATATTTTTACATAACTTTCTGTCAAAATTTTGTGTTAAAAGATGCAATGTTTTTCTTTAAATACCTTTGCATAAAGTACCTATTATATAATGATGAACTTTAATTATTATTTGAAGATACATTTTTAAGGGTGATTTGGGCTAAGAAGAAACCTGTTAACTCAAAGAGTTTCGTGAATAAATAAAGGTTTGACTCCCTCTGATGTACAAGAGCAAAAGGTCATGGAACACTTTATATTTTGCACATTTTTTTCAAATATTAAAATAAAAAATTATTTTTAATTCATTATTCATGTTAAAATCATTTTCAAACCCATATAATCTAGTTAATGGCATCGGCATTTGAGGAATTGGCATCGGCAATTTGATCGTCATAGTTGGATATTTTTACATAATTTTCTGTCAAAATTTTATAATAAAAGATACAATGCTTTTCTTTAAGTATCTTTTGCATAAAGTAGCTATTACTTAATGATGAACTTTAATTATTATTTGAAGATATACTTTTAAGGGTGGTTTGGGCTAAGAAGAAAACTGTTAACTCAAAGAGTTTCGCGAATAAATAAAGTTTGACCCCCACTGATGTACAAGAGCAAAAGGTCATGGACACTTTATATTTTATACATTTTTTTCAAATATTAAAAAAAACTTATTTTGAATTCATTATTCATGTGAAAATCATTTTCAAACCCATATCATCTAGTTAATGACATCGGCATTTGAGGAATGATCAACAAATTAAAGAAGAAAAAAGGATTTATCCCCCTGTATTCTAAAAAGCTGGGAATTATTTGTAAAGTTGTCATAGCAAAATAACACATAGTAATCACATAGTAGTTTAATAAACTAATGATAATATTTCTACAAACTTTCGTAAAACTATCATGCATTTCTTGGAATTATGTCTCAAAGACTTTAATGGAATAAACTTTTTTTGAAATCATTCGAAATGCTTTCCTCATATTTTGTAAAGAGGGTATAAAAACCGGAGTTTTCAAACAAATTTCTCGAAAGGAATAGAAAAATTGTCTATGTACATAAAAAATATTGTGCAGAAATTTGAAATTAAGACTCAGAATTTTCAATGAAATATGAGCATGTAATGTAGATTTTTTAAAAATAAAAATTGAATATATCTATATATTTTATAATATCCTAGAAAATATACGATATATTGAAAAAAAATCGAATATCATTAGAAATCAAAACCATATCAAAGATACAGTAAGCCTCTTATATGAGCGTAATCATACAGTCAGTTTCATCATTCAGTAAGATTTTCATATGTGGGGAAAATAAGGCTTCTTTCCCAAAGTGTAATTTTTTTATTTAGAGGACATTCAGTTTTGTATATAAAATGAACCAGTTTTATACAAATATCAAAATAGTTTGTGTGAAGCTATACAAGTAAAGCAAAACTACATAAAATACCCTAAAAACTTTTAAGGTTTTAAAATAATTTCTCGTATTATCCATATAATTTTTGTAGTAAACATCTCACCTGTATAAGATATGCACTGTAAATATATAGATCAGAAGTGGGCATCTTTTGCATGAAATTCGTTAATATTTTTATTTTCACAGATGAGTTCTGATGAGCCATACAACTTAAGTACTTTTCTACCTTCTTCCATTCACGATTGGGATTGAAAAAATGGGACACATGCATAATCTTTTGTTTTTAGAGATGAAAAAGAAATAATTCAGTCATGCAGTTAAATTAATTCATTTCCGCCAGTTGAAAAGACACACGTATATTGAAGCACAAGTCTATAATAGGGAGTGCAAGTTTATAGTTTTTACTTCATTTTTATACCCATTTTACCCTAGAGGTAGTGTAAAATGAGTAGTAGGTTTAGTAAAATGAATACTGATTAAAAAGTACTATTAATTATGCAAAACTCAATTAAAATTTTTTAGCTACAAACACATTTATATGTTTTATAATTACAATTTATATTTCGAAACTGTAATGGTTACGGATATTAAGTTGAGCTACGTTCTGCTGCATCAGAAACAGTCATCACACCTCCGGGCTTAGTTTGTACCAGCCTTCTTTTTCATCTGTCATTTTCTAAGGGTTTTTGTTTCCTTACAACTGAAGTGGTGAAATTGTTGTAAGGGTGGCCTTTTTTAAATACTTATTTGGAGATGAAAGGGCACAATTCTTAACCACTTTTGTGGTCAATGACACGCCGGGTGCAGGCGGTGATGAGGGATAAAAATTCTTACATGTTATTAATACGGTGGCCATAATGTAATAGCTGTTCAGCCTATATATATATATACACACATATATATATATGTATGCATATATATATATATATATATATATGTATATATATATATTTATATATTTATATATATAAATATATATATATATATATCAAATTATAAATATATATATATATATATATATATATTTTTATTTTACATATTTATATATAAAATAATATTATATATATATATATATAGATATATATACAAATTTATATATTTTTGTGTGTATAATGGGTGTTTTAAACCACTTTGAAGTTAAAACGTTATGTATGTATGAATGGTGCAGTCTTTGAATCATGGAAGAAAACAGCAATATTTTAAACTAAACGATATAGAGATTCTTAAGACAACTTGTTTTTGGCGCTTTCTCTCCAAAATGGGGACATTTACTCATATAGTAATGATAGGGTACTCTTCGCCAGTCAGTGTGCTAAGAGTGTTAAAATTAATCACATGATGACTCGTAAGAAGAGAAGCTAAGTTACGTAGGGAGATATATAAGAATAGTTGTACTAAGCAGGCACTACTTTTCGTGTTTGTGGACTTTCCAAAGTTTACGATAATCAGAAGTGTTCCGTCCAACAGCCATGATGCGACAGCAATTGCTTAATATTTTTTGTAAACTGTATTTATTTTGTAACCGTGAAGCGTAGAGCCATATGTAAATATATGTAATACAAGAGTGTTTTTCGCTTAGCGAATTAAATTGCCAACATTCTGTTTTGTGTTGGTTTTTTAAAATGATATTTGACGACGTTGGGAGTGAGAATATAAAGTCATTGTAAGAATGCTTATTCCTTTTAATCATAAATCTTAATTTGTCATTTTAACGCTGATCCAATATAATTTCATTCTATTCATTGTGTTAAGTATATTTATTCATTCACATTATTCTTATTTATTATACATTCCACTAAGTCTTAATATCTCACAAGAAGAGAAACAAAGATATTTTGCCAAAGATTCCGATTTTAGAGATGAATTCGCCCTGAAATTTATTTTAGAATACAGTTATAATTAAGTTTTTTTGTTATTGTTAAAATATCATTACGTACACACATATATATTATATTTATATACAGTAGAACCTCGATTAACCGAGGTTTCTGTTAACCGAGTCAATAACGAAGTCTAATTTTTTTTCTCCTTTCCAAACTGAGCTTGGAAAAAATTATACACATTTTAGTTCGTTGTCCGTGTTATAGACACATCTTCCCCACAAAAGCACTCAACTTCCAAGAAATATTACAACTTTTTAAAACCTTTTTGGCTGTGAAACATAAGTTCATGTATGTTTATTTTTATCATTTAAAGAACGTTCTATTGTTTTTTACTTTAAAAGTTAGTTAAATTTGCAAGCACGGAAGGATTTTACATGGTTTCTATTAACCGAGATTTCCGATATCCGAGGTACTAGTGGTCCCAATTAGCTCGGTTAATCGAGGTTCTACTGTAATAAGTCTACGGTCATTCAATATACTCATTCCATTTACCTCTGTAGACGGTCAACTTGTACCTGCATAATATTTTCCTGAGTTCACTTGTAGTAGAGTTTTCTCGGGATTAGCTTTTAATCACATTAAATATAAGTGATTGTGTGATTGACGAGTAATATACAAAGATCACGAACATAATCGAGTCAGAGGGTGTACAGAAAATCTTACATGCTTAGAAGCATACATAATTAATAGTATATGTGTGTATATATTTGGTCCCAATTAGCTCGGTTAATCGAGGTTCTACTGTAATAAGTCTACGGTCGTTCAATATACTCATTCGATTTACCTCTGTAGACGGTCAACTTGTACCTGCATAATATTTTCCTAAATTCACTTGTAGTAGTGTTTTCTCCGGATTAGCTTTTAATCACATTAAATATAAGTGATTGTGTGATTGACGAGTAATATACAAAGATCACGAACATAATCGAGTCAGAGGGTGTACAGAAAATCTTACATGCTCAGAGGCATATATAATTAATAGTATATGTGTGTATATGTTTGAAAGAAAATTTATGAAAGCCTTTATAAACTTTCTTGAGTCTAACCAACATCCATCGTGATAGGAAAACGTTCTCGCGAATCGTTCTAGAAGATATTAATCGAGTTCCAAGCCAGTATCCATTATAAGAAAATAAGGAAAATGGACCCGACGAAGAGAGCAGGTGGTTCCGTTCCCGCGAGCGATACATCACTTCTTCAGCATGAGAAAAAAGTTAATCTACGGGTAAGGGAGGTGAAGCAGACTCATTAAAACATGTTAGGAGAGCTTTCTGTTGGAGAAGCGTATAAAGAAAACTTCTTTAAGTATACACACATACACGTATGTATATCACTGGAAGTTCACGTAAATCAGAAAAAGACATTTTTTTTTTATATGTAATATTTTAAATATAATTATAATATAATATATAATTTTAATATATAATTATTAAGTAATATATAAATTTGCATTATACTAGCTTATAGATATATACTACATAATAGTCATATGACGGGATCAGTAAAATTTTAATTTTCTAGAATTGTAAAGTGCCCTATGAGGCAGGTAAAAAAAATGGTTTGTTTTTTGGCTGAGAATTATCCGGTACGTGCTCAATAGTTTGTTTATCTTCGTACTCCTTTAATATAGTGTAATGCAATTTAGAATCACGTTGAATTCATTTCGTCAACCCGTGTGTTATGTATAAAAAACAATTCTACACTGAACAAATTCTTAACTTTCAAAGATATATAACTTAAATGCTACATATTTATTTATGTCCGTAAATAGACTCCTTAATTTTTTATGAAAAGAATTTGTTGTTAATACTGGTGATAAAATTTTCATTGCAACATAATCGATGTAAATTTAAAATTATCACATATATTAAATAATCTATTATTTAAGAAATATAAAAGAAAACTATTTTCGTCATATGTAAATTTTCAATTTAAAACGTATGAAATAATGCAGACGATATTCAAATAATTTAAAATAAATGATTAATAGATGTTAAAGGAATACGTCACAATGCTAAAAATGTTATTTTAGCTATTTATTATGTAATAAATTGATAAATTTAATCACCTGCTATTTAACTAGAATAGGCTAAAATAATGGCATTAAATCTAAATAAAGGTGGATTTCAAACGTTTTAAAGACGACAGTATTTTTTTTTACTGTGATATGAAGCATAATATACCAATATTTTAGAATCGGATCGATAGTTTAGGAGAAGAAAACTTACTCGCTTTCATGCTAATTTAACATTAAGAATCCAATATATGCATCTTCATTCCAGGTCCAACCGTATTATAAATTCGAGGACAGACGGATAGATAACTTAGGCTGTTATTATAAAGGAGATATTTTCTGAATTCCTCAAACGTTCGTGAAAGCATTTATTTTTCTTCAAATGTCCCCCTTATCAAATGGAAGAACTAAAAATATGAGCCACTTCACCGCACATACTATTGTCTAATGTAGATATATCAACAGTCACTCGTGTGTTTAAATTGTTCTCTTTTTGGTAAACTTCTTAGCTTAAAAAGGTGAATTTTGTTCTACTATGGAAAATTTTAAAATACTTTCTAGATATTTCCTAAACGTTTTAAAATCTTTCATTCTAGAATATACTATTTAAGGATCATTCCAGAAATTCATAAACATACGTCCTTCTATCAACTCACTATTTTGTTTTAAAGTGAAGTTTATTTAGTTAATCTCAAGCTGTTTAGCTTCTCAGTTTTCAATTGAAGCCTTAAAAAGTAAAGCTATTTGCACAAAAGCTTATTGAAATTTATATAAATATAATTAAATTTCATTGCTTCTGCACTCATAGATTGAAATCTTGTGAACACGGCTAATTATTTGCTCCATGTATAAACATACTCTCGTGCTTATGAAGTTTCATAAATTCATTGAAAATTAATGGACGTCATAAATTGATTGAATTTCAGATTTGAATGCAATTAAATACAAATATACTGCAGTGTGATGAAAATCTTAGAACAACGTCAGCGTTAAATAAATAAGGTGACTTCACGCAGTAGGGCAAATTCTCAAATTATGACAATTCTGGCTTTAGTTTCAAACGGAAGGGCAGTTTATTGTTTGTCTATTAGCTATTGTAAACATGAAAATGAATGGGAAGGGCATTATAGTAGTTCGTGACGTTGCGACAAATTGCCTTATTTTTAGGCCAACTACAGAGTGATAATAAAAATCCAAGGAACTATGCAATTTCTTGAAAACGAAACAACTTGCTATAAAGCGTTTCGTTGTTAAGTTTTATAAATATTCTTATTTTACATTAATATTCAGACAAAAAATCTTATCAGCTTGTGTAAAGATATTTCTTACTGGAATATTGCTCCCATTAGTGTATAAGGCACAAAGCATAAGAAAGATTGTAAAAAAATATGTTTATGAAAATATTCAAAATTTTGTGAGTTATTTTTTAGTTTTCACAAATTTTACTCTGTTTACATTCTTTTGCCTTTAAATGTGATTCAATAGTGAAGTGAGTATACAAAATGACTAGAGTCAAAGGTTGCTCTAAACTTACATGGATATATACTTTAAAAAGATATGCATATATTTGGATCGCACTCTTTTCTTATATCGAGTGTTACAGTAATTAACACCATTCTTAAAGCAGTATTCACAACCTCTCGTGGTGCGATTAAACGCGAGCACACTAATGGGGCGCGAGCATATCCAAGAGAAAATGTTATTTAAAAAAATTGATTAAGTGACTGAAAGGAAAGAACACACACACACATACAAAACAAAATACATTTCGACATATTTAATAATTAACTTATTAAATTAAAACAACTTACTAAATTAAAAACAAATTTAATAATTATTAGTGACTTCCTTGGGCCTGTCTTTCAGAGCAAAGTTTTTCGAAGGAGGGTTTAATATTAGAAATAGACACTCTCAGTTCTTTTTCTATATTTAGCTGAGATCTATATTTTGTCTTCAAAGAAGCCACCGCAGAAAATCCAGTTTCACAAAGGTAAGATGTTGAAAATGGTAGTAGAATGCGAAATGCCCTTGTTTTTAGTGCAGAAAACTCATCATCCACTCCTGCCCAAAATTCAAAGAGTGATTTATTACTAAATTGTCTTTTGGTTTCGCCGCTTGCCGTGAAGTCTATGAAGGTTTCTTCCTCTTCAATTGAGAGTCCTTCGGGAGTATTTTGAAATGGATCCCTCACCCACTTGTAACTTGATATCAGTTTGTCGTCAGCAAGAAAGTACTTTTTAAAATTCTTTGCTAGCATTGCTAAATGATTTTCAATGGTTGCAAAAACAACTTTTACATGTTGTTCTTCAGCCTTGTAAGTTTTAATACAATCATTCAAATTTGCAAACATTGTTAAGTTTTCTTGCTTTAAATTTCTGCTCCACAATTCCAATTTCCTACAAAAAGCATTAACTTTATCACTCGTATCCAATATATGTGTATTTGCTCCTTGCAGATGAAGATTCAAGTTATTTAATTTCTCGAATATGTCGACCATGTAGCTCAATTTCATCACAAATAAACTATCGCGAAAATTCTCAGCTTCCGGTCTGTTTTCCTCTTCTAGGAAAACGGCGATTTCTTCTTTTAATTCATAAACACGTTGCAAAAATTTCCCTCGTGATAACCATCTTGCCTCGCAATAAAATAGTAACGCTGAATGTACTGCACCCATGTCTTTACAAAGTGCGGAAAAGATTCTTGATTTCAGGGGTCTCATTTTTATATAATTTACTACGGTTACAACCGTAGTTAACACAATATTCAAACCAGGACTCATTTCTTTGGAAGCCAAAGCTTCTCTGTGGATCATGCAATGTGTCCAGACGCACTGTGGCGATTTTTGTTTCACAAGTGCTTGAATACTTTGGAATCTTCCGGACATAGAACGAGCACCATCGGTGCATATTCCGACGCAATTTTTCCATTCTATGTTTGCCTCGTTCATAAAATCATTTAAGATAGCAAATAATGCGAGTGCTGTTGCTTTGAGTTCTATTGGTTTGCAGAAAAGTAATTCTTCTACTACTGACAAATCATCACAAAATCTAACATAGGCAATGAAATGAGCATCTTTATTACTATCTGTTGCCTCATCGAGTTGTATTGAAAACAATTTGTCACGCAACTTCGACAAAAGCTGACACTCTACATCTTCAGCTATATCAGCAATTCGACGGGCAACAGTATCATTTGAAACAGGTATAGACTGCAATTGTTTTGCAAAATTATCTCCAAACATAATTTCTACAATCTCAATTGCGGCTGGCAAAATAAGCTCTTCACCAATGGTGTGAGGCTTTTTACATCTGGCTATTTTATATGAAAGTTTGTAAGAGGCAATTAAAGCTTTTTCATTCACAGACAAAGTTTTTTTAAACAATGATTTTTGCTTTTCATATGATTTTAATTTTAATTCGAAGAATTCTCTGGGTTTGTTTACGTACTCACTATGAAGCGTTTCCAAATGTCGTTTAAGTTTATTAGGTTTCATGCTGTCTGCCGCCAACATTTTTGAGCAAATGATACACAGGGGCCTTTCTTCTTCATTTACTTCAGTACTAGTGAACCCAAAATTTAAGTATTCTTGAGAATATTTTCTTGATTTTATTTTCGGAACCACGCTCGTCTGTGTACTTGTTGATGCTTGTCTATCGTCTAATGCTCGCTTACGCCCGCTTAAAAATTTATCCATGATTCTGCATAAGTCTGCTGCCGTGAATATTTAATACCGTGAATTGCAATTACACGAAAATATATATAACATACACATTAAGAATAGATTCAATAGCGATAAGAAGGATCGACTCGAATGAGATTGTCTGGAATTGAAATTGGCGTCATAGAACTTTCTCCTTCTCCCTATGAGAAAACATTTGTTCACATCTGCGCACGCTCCTAACTTAACTTTTAAGCTGACCAGACAAATTCCAGACAAATCGAAACTTCTCGCGAAACCGTGAGAATGCCCGACATGGCGGGACGCAAGAGCAATAAAAAGGCATAGGATTATTGTTTTTTCAATGCTGAGTATCAGTGTTGCAAAATGTCAATAAATTTCCGTATTCTTGGTAATTTGCAAAGTTTAAAATTAAGGTTGTAGTGCAGGTTTAGCGCCATAATGCTCAAAATACATTATTATTGTATACATTTTATTGTACGCGGTGGGGAGGGGGGCGCGATGAAAATTATGATTGAAAATTGGGCCGTGAATACTAAAAGGTTGAGAAACACTGGCAAAGTATACTGATTTAAACAGTTACTAAAAACTGTATGCTCACATTCTTCTGTAGTTTGGTGAGGTTAATTTAACTCTAAACCTTAAATATCATTACATGGCTTCAGGTGCACAGAAAATTAACCTTGAGTGTTAGTAATTTGTTTCGATTTCTATGTGTATTGGACAAATGGCAGAAAATTAAGACGATATTGTAGATTTTTATGTATCTTTTATTCTACTGAACTATCAGAGAGTGAAATGGTAGCACTATTATTAACAATATTCTATCCATAAGAATGCTCAAAATCTGATATCACATTTTTTTACACTTTAAAATATTTCCTGTTTCAGTCAATGACTCAGTTAAAGGAACAATGATCTTACTTAATGGAAAATACTATTAACATTGCGATATCTCTCAAAACAGTGGATGCATACACTCCTAAAAGTCATTGAGAGACTGATAATTTATCTTTCTACTACCATGGTGTTGCAAAAATACTGGGCACGCCGGAGAATAACTCTTGCCCCACCCATGAAACGCTTAAAAAACTTCC
>CM063505.1:158190078-158195078 GCA_032207245.1 Pardosa pseudoannulata
TCGAACGGACTCGAATTTCTTCCTCATTTCTACCCGCTGAGAGGAAGATAGGAGTGCAAAGTGTTAAACGGTTCATTCCGGGTTCATTCTCAAACCTGCTATTAGAAATTATCTGCATATACGTCTGCAATCATGAGTACTTGAATGAGATTACTTAGGCTCTTATGCGTTTCTTTTTTCTCTTACTCTAATTATGCATATATACAATAACGCCATAAAATACAGCGAGCTTAATTATCGGAACAGTATTTTCTCTGATTGGGAAATCATAGTTTATTACTGACCTGAAAATAAAACACGCACAGCCTCCAGAGTCACCGATTTGTTCGAGGACTTCTACATGTGTAATACTGAGAGGTGATATGGGCCATATCACCACTTTTTAATCTATATAAGAAACATCAATGAGAAATCTTATTCCTTTCATCCTTAACTTTATGTCCTTGTCTGTATAATGAACTTTTACACCGGCCATTTTCTTAATGCCAAAGATGACATTCTAATTTACTATGTGTTCCATCTTTGCCTTGCCATTTGGCACACTGATTCCAGGAGAGTGGAGATAACACCGCATTATTTGCCGTGACCGAAGAGGTACAACTGTCGAAATCCACACCAGCTACAAAAGTAGCTACTCATACAAGATATACTGACATTGGACATTAGAAAAATGGAAGAAAGCTGCATGGTTCGACGAATCCCGTTTTATAGCCCATCCAACCAGTACGCCAATTTCTGTAGCACTCTGGCTCCTGGATGCACAATTGGACGCAGACTTGCTGGTGTCATGGTATTGTGATAAGGGAAATGTTTTCATGACGCACATTAGAACCCATAATCTCAATAAAACAATCCCTGACGTCTGTGCATTATGTGAACCCCGTTGCAGGCCAAGTTCACCCATTCATGACAACAAAATTACCGGCGGGGAAGGGTGTTTACCAACAGGATAATGCACTAAGTCATACGGGCCGAACCGTCTGGGAATGGTTTGAGGATTCTTCCAGTGACTTTCCAGTCCTGTCTTGACCTCCAAATTCACCTGACATTAATCCAATAGAGCATTTATGATCCTACCTCGAAAACCAAATTCGTGCTGCCAGGCTATCCCCTCGCAATGTGCAGGGATCGCAGAAATAGTTGGTGAGCACTTGGTACCAGTTACTTCAGAATATCTGTACCTATCAGCACTTTATGGAGTCGATGCCATGCCGGGAGTTAGCGGTCTTGAGGGCTATAGGTGCTTCTACGTGTTATTAATAGGATGATCATAATGTAATGGCTGTTCGGTGTATATATTTGTATTAGCGTCTATGCAATTCTTAGGTTCACGTACATAACGGAAATGAGATCTGAAATAAGGGCAAATAAATGTCACCGAGAATATTGTTAAGGCACCACATTTGGCTATATAAAAATAATGTAAAAAAAGAATAAAAAATACATATTTGTATACATATGTTTGTATATTGTTTAGTTCACTTTGTTTAAAATGACATAATCAATTAAAACCTTTATGATCTCCTTATATAGTATAGAAAACAGGGGCAGATCATCGCATAAACAAATGAGCCAAATGCATAGGACCCAGTCAACTGTTATCTTGAAGAGATTGCTAATGAGTTAGTTTATATTTCTGCTTTGAAACTGATATACTAAATAAATAATCATACTTATATTAAGTTTTATATCATAACAAGGTTTATCATGACTGAACAGGGCACATATCAATTTAATAGTTATCGTATTTGTGTGTCGTTTGTATTTTTTTACTTTCTTATACAATGTAAAGGAAGTATTGTTATCAAGATACATTTCAGGTTTCAAATGTCAACGGAAATATTAATTTTGACCACTACTGACTTAATTTTGAAGATTTTAAGCGTTACATCTGTATGTATTCACATATATTAATTCTGAAACTTTAAATATCCTTTCTGAATTTTCCTGAACTGTTATAAGTAGTTTACTTTTGACGTCTGTGCGTACTTAAATACTTCGCATAACACATAAAAGATTAGTTTGGTTTGGTTTGGAGCGCTACGGTCTACTGTTTTGCGCACGAGGGCTAATGAGACCGGGACCTACTGCTTAAAGCCGATTCCGAACGGCTACGGACGTCCATGCCATAGTGGGATTCGAACCCACGAACTCCGGAACCGACGGTCAGCGCTCTAACCAATCGGCCAGCGTTCGGCCATAAAAGATTAGACGTAGAAGGTTGATATTCTATATTTAGGACTTTTATATTGTCTAGTTGTGCATCTCATTTATTGCTTGCATTTTAGAATCTATATAACGATAAAATTTAAAATAACGTTATTCACGCTTTGGTGTCATAATTCTAAAAACGATTATCCTCAATGTGTTGAAATTTTGTATTTGGACTTGATACAATGTCTAGTTGTTTACCTCCCACTGTGATTACTATTTGTACTCTATATAAAGGAAAATTTCAATTTTACGTGTACAACGGTTTGAGGCATAGCTGAAAACCGTTCAAACGTAAAGCGATAAAAACTTTGTATTTGGTATTATTTGAACATGTAGTTGTACACCTAAACTTTTTGGGGCTATTTGTACTGTAAGTAATGAAAAATTTCCATATAACGTACATAAACTTCTTGGGGTATAACTGAAAGACAGGTAGTCGTAAAATGTTGAAATTTTGTGTTTAGGATTGACATTTATTTGTGCACTACCATTTTGATTGTAATTTGCTCTGTAATTCCATTAACGGAATACAGTCAAACCTGTCTATCTCGAATCTCTTGGGAGTATATAAAAAATTCGAGATACACAGGTTTTATGAAAATAGACTAAGAAAATTTCTTTACACAATACAAAAGATTGAAAATTTGAAGTACTTTTAGTTTTATTTACATACCTTACAGAAAGTAATGCGTTAGGAGTTTTTGATGCAAAACTTTTTTAGACTAAACAATTTTTTGTAGTTTTGACATAGTGGCGAAACAACCCTGATCAATATTTTTTTGGTATTCAAGAAAAATTCTTAGTGTTTCAATGGCTTTTTCTGCTTTTTTTTTTTTTTTTTTCGTAACAACTTTTTCTACATCGATTTTGTTCTCTGTCATGACCTTTTCATCATCAGAAGTTCTCAGAACGTTTTCTAAAATTTCGGAATCAGTTAATAATGTTACCACTGATTTATCTATGTCTATAAAATCTTTAAATGAAGTGTCAGTATTCAGTTTATCTCTGATAATTATACATTCCTTCGGGTTTTCATCAGTTTCCTCGGCTGGTTGCTCTTCGGTTTCTTTTAGATGATGTTCTCAGACTGTGCATTTTTAGTACAATTCCTGACCAAATAACCCCCCGAGAGAGAAAACTACAAGTGTATTTGGAAATGGGAACTTGTGCGGTTGTGAACGCAATAAGGCTATAAACTGGAATGTTGTGTTCCTTAAGAAAATTCGAGATAGACAGGTTTGGGAAAAAATAATTTGAGATAGGTTAGGAAAATGCGTTAAAATTTTATTGGAAATGTAGGGAAATTGAAAAAATTTGACATAGACAGATTTTCGAGATAGACAGGTTTGACTGTATTTCAAAAACGATTAATCGTAAAATGTTGAAATTTTATGTTTATGACTATTCTATCTTACCGTGCATCTCCTTTCTAAACTGCAATCTACATTCTATTTACAGAAAAATTTCAACATATATTAAGCTGTGAAGCATAACTCAAAAACTATTAGTAAAAATGTTTGGAACTTTGTATTTAGGATTGTCTGAGCATGGACACCGACACAGGAGCCAATGCTGTAACCTTTGACCCGACAATTGCATCGTCCTTTCTCTAGAGGGAAGACAAAGTGGGAAATTGCTCCCCACAGGGGTATTAAGCCGGATTCTTTACTATTTCTAATTATTATTTAGGGAATTGCTCTCTGCTGCGGCATTGCTTCCAAACTGTCATTATGGATTGCTGTTAATTATTGTTCCTGTTGTGCTTCTGGAATATTAAACTGATCGGAAGAATATATGCTAAAAATTTATTGCAACCACACTTAACATATTAAAACACAGTGGATCATCGAATAAGCAGTCCTAGAAGCATGTTGGTCAATTATAACATATAGTTGTGAATCTTCTTAATTGATTGCAAATTGCTTTCTATATAACGAAAAATTTCAAATTAACGTGTTTCCCTCCCTTTTTTAATTGCATATTATACTTTATATAATGGAACACTCATTATAATACCCGTTAAAGCTAACGATGTACAACAATGCAACTCAAAGATATTGATCTACTCATACGTAGATCTAACAAAGCTATTTTAACAATAATGATTTTAAATAATGGTTTTAAAATCATTTTTAGAAAAAAAATAAAAGTCTATTATTTTCCAAAAACAATAGAGCAATTTGTCGCAACTTCACGAACTAGTACAATGCCCTTCCCATTCATTTTCGTGCTTACAATAGCCAATAGACAAACAATAAACTGCCCTTTCGTTTGAAATTAAAGCCAAATTTCTCATAATTTGAGATGTGCCCTGCTGCGTGAAATCACCTTATGAAGAAATTTTAATGTTCATTATTTCTATGTATGAAGTAGAGGAAGTATGAACTGTCCCATCAAAAACCTTTTGCTTTAAAGGTACGAAACACATCAGATCGTACTAATACATTATACAAATATTAGTATAAATATTACAAACAAATACATTAAAAAAGAAACTCTATAACGTATTTACTGGAAAATTATATACAGTGTGGTATAGTGGAAGTATTACATACATCGCAAAATGTCGGTCCAGAATGTGTTATTATAACTAGTATCAATGCTTCTGGTCTCCGACAGATAGCAGAGCCCAAGTTCTACTCAGAGAACATAGATACTATGAGGAACGAAAACTTGTTTCAATCATTAACAAAATGTGCAAACTATAATTGCCAAGACTCATCATATAAAGCAGATAATATATAGGTGTACAAGGAAGTCATGTGAAGTCCACATCAGACTTTTTT
>CM063505.1:158197578-158200078 GCA_032207245.1 Pardosa pseudoannulata
GTATATATATATATACATATATACATATATATGTATATATATATTCATATATATATATATATACATATATATATGTGTATATATATATATGTATATATACATATATATATGTGTATATATATATATATGTATATATATATATATATATATACATACATATATATATATACATATATATATACATATATATGTATATATATACATATATACATATATATGTATATATATATATATACATATATACATATATATATATATCTATATATACATATATATATGTATATATATATATATATATATATATGTATGTATATATGTATATATATATATATATATATATATATATATATATATATATGTATATATATATATATATATATATATATATATATATATATATATATATATATATATATATATATATATATATATATATATATATATATATATATATATATATATATATATACAGTAAAACCTCTCTTAGCGGCCACCTCTCCGTTCCGAGAATATTTGGCCACTAAGGGTTTTATTTACTATTATAAGATAATTACTATAAAGCGTAATATAAACAAGTCTAACATATATTCCTTATGTAAATGAAATTTAAATCTTATCTAAAGAGAAAATAGTACTTTATTTCCCGCTTCTTTACATTTTTTTAAAGTCTACATTTTGTTTCTGTTTGTTCTGTAGTCTTCGTACTCCTTCAAAATGAAATTCTTTTCTTTAATGACTTTGTTGATTTCCGTTCTTCCGCAGTAAATAATTCAGCTAACTTTCTTGCCTATTTGCCATTCTCATATTCACACAGAACTTCAATGCTCTGCTCGAGATTGACCCACTAATGAAATGAAACTGTTGTGAATGAGATTTTTGCAGACAGAGGTGCAATTCTTCCTTAACTTTACCGATTGGAATTCCAAACAAATTCCCTAGGACACCTTCAACACTTGATTGCCCAGTTCCTTCCTCAGTTTCTAGGGATAGTGCAATAGGAATTCCCTATCTGAAGGATGTGGGGAGAATACAAAAGAGATAACAGATTTAATATTTTTTCGAAAGGGGGGGGGATTACAGGAATGAACTTCTCAAGTTATTCCTTTGTCTTATATCCGATCCTAAACCTGTCTTTGTGTTATTTTGCTTAAAATTAAAGCATGGAGAGAGTAGAATTTCCCAAAAAATGAAAGGGGTAACCCCACTTGGTGACCCTTCAGAGGGGGTCGGGTGGCTGCTGATACAGGTTAATTTACCATTACGTCTATGGGTCGAAAAATCCGTGCTATGAAAAATTGGCCGTTTAGAAGGGTGGCCACTTGCAGAAGTTCCACTGTATGTATGTATGTATATATATATATATATATATATATATATATATAATATGAAAAATATTATTACCCCTAAAACAGATAACTAAAATTCTCCTTTCTACCCTTCTCATTTTAATACCTAATTTTCCCAGCCATAAAATGTCAGATAAAAGAGTGTTCCCTTTTTAAATTCTTTTTATCCATCTCTCTAAACGAACGCTGGAAAAAATGATAATTTTCTGTCCACTAGCCACATTTCTCGGCTGTTCCAGGAAAATGGCATCGCTTTTGCAATAATTAAATTGTTCACTGTGTATTTTAAAGGTAGCATTAATGACCAACGTTTTATCTTGATTTTAGAATGATTAACTTTCTTTTTTCTCAAGGAAATCCCACAATATGCATTAACAATATGCTTATACTAGAGTTTATATTTGGAGAGATTTACAGATCATTCTGATTTCCTTTAGTGCAGAGTGAACCATTTTTTAATTCTTATTTTTTAATTTTTGATAGGTTCCTCAATGAACTAGTGACTTATTTTTTAATAAGAATGCGTGACAAAATTCCTTTAGTACACGTGATTGAATTTTTCAAACACTTCATCAAATAGTTCTTTGGAAAATCAAAATAAATAAATAAATAATCAAAACACACACACATATATATAATATACATATGTTTATAGTATACATATATTAATATATATGTAATTTACCAAAATTTAGCGTCTCTAAAGTTCTTCAAAATTCTCTTAATCCACGCTCCACTTTTCTTGGTATTAGCTTCCTCAACCAATCTTAATAAGTCAAGGATATGTATCATTGAATTTGATATTCCTGCGTACTTAGACTGAATTAAAATTTGCTACGCATAGGTATTTCTTTCTTTTCTTTAAACCACCTGTCTATTCATCTAAGAAAAACTGATTATCTTTACAATTTTAATGCCATAGTTTGCATTTTCACCAATCACATTTTAATAAGTAACAAAATAAATGTTGATCTAAAACTCTTTCTCTAGAGAAATCATCCCCCTGATTTTATTCTGTTCCGGATTGCCTTTTCACAGAATAAACAGATGCATATTCGTACCTTTTCTGTGTAAAATGCCACCATTCGTTCTACCTCATAAACATTAAAAAAAATATTTTAATAAGTGTTTCGCCTGGTCATGGCTTCTGAATC
>CM063505.1:158205078-158207578 GCA_032207245.1 Pardosa pseudoannulata
GTTTTCTGTCCACTAGCCACATTTCTCAGCTGTCCCAGGAAAATGGTATCTCTTTTGCAACAATTAAATTGTTCTCTGTGTATTTTAAAGCTAGCATCTGTGTATTTCAAAGCTAGACAATCTACTTACATTATTAAATATCATTAAATGTTTTAATTTTTGAATTTCTTTAAATGCTTTAACTTTTGTTAGTTTGGATTTACATTTACGACGATAATCAATTTTTCACAAAATAATGTATCAGCAAACATTTTCCTATTATATTATATATGTACACACACACACACACACACACACACACACTCACGCACACATATACATATATACTTAAATGTATATATTTCTATACAAGTAAATATACACAGAAATGTAAAAAAAAAATGATATCTTTGAAGTTTAGACAGTTGTTTAAATTTCTAAATAAATTCTTAATTCGTGTACTAAATTTGTCCACATAAAGAAAATCACACTTTTCAAGTTTTTAGAGATTTGTTAAGTTAGAGGACCACCCCCATACGGAAAAGAAAAAATATTTTTGATATCCGTGTATCATAAATAGCTAGAAATTATACTTTTTAGATAGAATAGAACTTTTGACTAATATTTATATTACTGTTGGTAATGAATGTGTACGTTTTAAAAACGTAGACCTCCTATTAAAAGAAATATCTTTTTTATGTTTTTACCTAAAAATTCCTAAAATTTATGTCAGTATCTTACGAAATGTGTAAAAAAGATGTCACTTTTTATGTGGAATATAATGGTGCAAATTAAGTTTTAAAATGTTGAATTAGTGGCCCGATATAAGTATGTGAATATATTTATGTATATATTTATACATATCACTGTATTTTACTATATATGTATATATGTATGTATATATAATATTATAGGTTTGGTTTGGAGTGCTATGGTCAACTAAGGCTAATGACACCGAACCTACTGCTTAAAGCCGATTCCGAACGGCTACGAACATTCATGCCACAGTGGGGTTCCAACCCACAAACAACGGTACAGAAGGTCAGCACCCTAACCATTCGGCCAGCGCTCGGCGTATAACAATATAAAAATAATTTCAGTGGTTACATATATGTATGTGTGTGTGTGTAACAAATGAAAATATTCTTCCATCCATTATACGGAAAAAAAAGAGTTTGTAAGGGAAATACTCTTTTACTGCCCATGCGTGTAATATACTTATACTTTTATTTATTATATAGTTTTGTAGCAAAAACAGCAGGGCAACTTATTAAAGAAATATCAAATGTATATTATGAAAATTAAAAATATAGTAGTATATTGAGATTAAAAATATAGTAGTATATTGATATAGTAGTTATATTGAGAAGCATTCCAGTCTTCCTCTGAAACTAATTCCGAACAAGGAGAGGCCGTAGGTATATTGCAGAATAAAATGTTTGAAAGCAATTTAAAATATAATTTAAAACACTGATGGAACTAAATCAGTGAACATAAAGGTTTTGAGTCCTCACTGTATAAAAAATAAATGATTGTTTAAAATTTGTAAAATTTGTAATTTATTTTATAATTACCATAATATTTTGGCTCTTTGATGCATGTTTTACAGTTATACAGGGTGTCCCAAAACGCATAAATTCTACACAGCTAGATTCCTTGTTGGGAGTACATAAAATTTGCCCATAGAAGCGTTCCTGTGCGACCCATAGAATACGAGAAAAATAAGAAAAACAAAGTATGACGTCAATTGCGGTGCAAGAAAAAAACCACTTCCTTCAAAATCAGCCTCTTTTTAAATAACAATGTATGTGAAGAGACACTAAATTTTTGGCAGCAATTATTCCCAGACGTGAACAGACAGAGAAAAAAAGAAAAATATTTCCTTGCTAAATTCCTTGTCGCATGTGAGTAAGGAGTAAAATCTTTCATTCTTTTTTATATATTTATATATAAATTAACATAAACTTGTACATCTATCTATCTATCTATATATATATATATATATATATGTGTGTGTGTGTGTGTGTGTGTGTGTGTGTATGTGTGTATATATAAATGTCATCAACCAGTGTTAAGGCAAATAGACGAAATAGTCTCTCTTGGTAAATCAATTCATTATTTAATATAGAGTTTCCTTTTCAAGGCGTCACTTACTCCATTTTCATTTATTCGTGTATTTGCCATGTGTGGAGTGTATTGTCATCTCTACGCCTACGCGCCAACTCTCAACAATCGGTTATCAAATATCTTTGCGCTTAACTCGATGATCCTAAAAGCTTACGGGAGCGTGCTTTTTTTTTCATTTATTTGGTTATTAAGAAAGAATTCCCTTTTAAATTGTTCTCAACTTGCTTAATTTTCAAACCCACCCTTTTTAGATCTAACATATATATATATATATATATATATATATATATATATATATATATATATATATGTATGTATATATATATATATATATATATATATATATATATATATATATATATATATATATATATATATATATATATATTAAACT
>CM063505.1:158220078-158225078 GCA_032207245.1 Pardosa pseudoannulata
TGTATTCAAATTTCATATTTTTTTGGGGAGGAGTATTTAGAATTAGTAGTTAAAGGAAAAAATTTAGTCTCTAGAAAAAGAAATAGTTTTTTAATCAATATTTTATTTTGAAACATAACAATATATTTTATGATCGATACCCTTAAAGATGCAAAATAGTGAACAGTTTTGTTTTCTTCCCAACACATAGTAAAGCGAACAAAGCATTTTTGTAAATTATTAACTTGGATTTATGAAGCTCTCAAGAATAAGTTAAAATAAATATAAACAAATCTCATTAAATTAATTTTAATTTAAGTAACATTTTTTATAAATAAATTCTTTACTATTTTACTAATTTTTAAAATGTTCCATGGAATTCAATTTTTAATAGATTTCTACAGAATGTTTACCTAATTCTTCAAATATAAGTTAAAATATATCTGGGTTTCTATTTAAATTTACAATTATATTTAAATTTTTAAAACTTTTAAGTTAAATTTAGGCAAGTCAGAAATTTTATGAAAATTCTATGTACAGACATATGCAAAATGTTTCCTATAAACTAAATTTTTAATCTATCGATAAAATAATAACCAAACCAGCCCAAAAGCCATTTTAAGTAATAATAAAACAAAAAAGGAAAATTAATACTACAGCTACATTTTGAAAATAACAAACAGTTTCAAACCATTAAATATTCTTTTCAAATTTAAGAATTTAAAATTTTTTTAAATGTGATTTATTGGTTTCGCTACAGTTTAGAATGACCCAGATTTTGATTCTTTATTTAGATTTATCATCGCCAAGTAAACGAGTTTTCTCACTTATAGTAACTTATAGTTAAATTTTCAGACTGCAATTGCGTATAAAATTTTTGTATACAGTTTTAAGTATTTGAATAGTTATAGTTAATTCCTTTTGTTTCATTTTAATTGCTGTATAAAGTATTACCCATACTTTCTCGTAAATCTCCGTATGATTTAGAAAATTTTAAAAATTGTTCTCCATGCGTTTGCAAATTTAAAAATTTAGTACAACCTGAGTATAAATTTAATCTATACTGTGTTTTTTACTGTTTTAATATTTATAATTTGTGCTTTTTATTTCATTTGTATTGCTCTTATGAATGTTTATCGCGGCCATCTTAAATGACATGTTGGCATTATTGGCGCCAAAAAATATCGCCAATAAAGCAAGGGGGCACCCTAAACTGCTTTTTCCTCCATTTAAGTAGTTATAATTCCATGAAAATATGTGCAAAGTTTCATAGCTCTAATTTAATAATTTCCAAACGCTCATTTTAACGCCCACTGTCTTTTAAAAAATTATTGTTTTTTTAAATAAAAATGAGTTTTATTAGAAAAAATTGCTGACCCGAGATTTTGCATAATATGGTTTGGCAGTTTGATATATAGGAACTACCATGAAAAGTGTTTAAAAAGATGTATTTAACAATGATTTCGAGGTTTTGTGAAAAACCAATAGCTGATGTTTTGAAAACATGTCATGATCGAAATTAATATAGCAGATGAAGAGTTCATAAGAATTGATGAAATATGTTCTATTATCGATAGCAAACATCACAGTTGAAAAAACCATTAAAAGAGTGCAATAAAAAGGTTACGTCTATATAGAATAGCACGCAAGTAATAAAGATGTCGTGTAAACTCCTAAACTAAGAAGTGATGAGTGCTTTTGCTATCATTTAACATGAATTCTCGACTGAAGAATTATTGCGAATATGAGATACTTTCAGCGTTCTCTTTAATTTGTGAAATTATCTTCAGGATATTCCATACTATTTTTCTTTTGTCTGTAAAACGGATTAAAAATAATTGACAGCCTAAAAATGCATGGTATGTACTAATTTATTTTCACTAAATTCAAGTGTGAAATCGTTTCAGTATGTCGATATTTTATATTTTACGTAAATTACGATTGTGTAAAAAAAATTTGGGAGACATTTTGAAGAATATTTAATTTAGTTGAAAACATTATCAAAGGAGTACAAGAAAAATGTTAAGTCTATAAAGAATAGCACGCAAATGATAAAGATGAATGCCCCGTAAACCAAGAAATGAAGGATACATTTGCTATCATTTGATTTGAATTCTAGACTGAATAATTATTGCCAATGAGATACTTTTCAGAGTTCTCTTTAATTTGTTAAATTTTCTTCAGGAAATTCCATATTATTTTTCTTTTGTTTGCAAAACAGATTAAAAATGCTTGACAGCTTAAAAATGTATGGTATGTACTAATTTATTCTTATTAAATTTATGTGTGAAAACATTTCAGTATGTAGATATTTTATATTTTACGTAAATTACAATTCTATAAAAGGAAACTAGGAACACATTTTGAAGAATATTTAATTTAGTTGAAAACATTATCAAAGGAGTACAAGAAAAATGTTAAGTCTATAAAGAATAGCACGCAAGTGATAAAGATGAATGCCCCGTAAACCAAGAAATGAAGGATACATTTGCTATCATTTGATTTGAATTCTAGACTGAATAATTATTGCCAATGAGATACTTTTCAGAGTTCTCTTTAATTTGTTAAATTTTCTTCAGGAGATTCCATACTATTTTTCTTTTCTTTGCAAAACAGATTAAAAATGCTTGACAGCTTAAAAATGTATGGTATGTACTAATTTATTCTTATTACATTTATGTGTGAAAACATTTCAATATATAGATATTTTATATTTTATGTAAATTACAATTCTGTAAAAGGAAACTCGGAAGACATTTTAAAGATTATTTCCTTTAGTTGAAAAAATTATTAAAGGAGTACAAGAAAAATTTTGAGTCTATAAAGAATTGCACGCAAGTGATAAAGATGAATGCCCCTTAAACACTTAAACCAAGAAATGAGGGATGCTTTTACAATCATTTGACTTGAATTCTAGACTGAAGAATCCTTGCCAATATCAGATACTTTTCAGCATTCTCTTTAATTTGTTAAATTATCTTCGGGAGATTCCATACTATTTTTCTTTTCTTTGCAAAACAGATTAAAAATGCTTGACAGCTTAAAAATGTATGGTATGTACTAATTTATTCTTATTACATTTATGTGTGAAAACATTTCAAAATGTAGATATTTTACATTTTATGTAAATTCTATATGTAATTTTCTGTAAAAGGAAACTCGGAACACATTCTGAAGACTATTTCTTTTAGTTGAAAAAATCATTAAAAGAGTACAAGAAAAAGGTTAAGTTTATAAAGAATAACATGCAAGTGATAAAGATGAATGTCCCGTAAACCAAGAAAGGAGAGATGCTTTTGATATCATTTGACTTGAATTCTAAACTGAAGAATTATTGTCAATATGAGATACTTTACAGAGTTTTTAATTTGTAAAATTATCTTCAAGTGATTCCATACTTTTTTTTTTTTTTTTTTTTGTAAAACGGATTAAAAATGAGTGACAGCTTTAAAATGTATGGTATGCACTAATTTATTCTTAGTAAATTTACTTGTAAAAACATTTCAGTATGTAGATATTTTAAATTTTACATAAATTACTATTCTGTAAAAGAAAACTAGGGAGACATTTTAATGAATATTCCTTTAGTGTAAAAAATCAGTAAAAGAGTACAAGAAAAAAGTTAAGTTTATAAAGAATAGCATGCAAGTGATAAAGATGAATGCCCCGTAAACCAAGAAATGAGGGATGTTTTTGCTATCAATTGGCTTTAATTCTATACTGAAGAATTATTGCCAATGAAATACTTTTTATCGTTGTCTTTAATTTGAGAAATTATCTTCAGGAGATTCCATACTATTTTTCTTTTGTTTATAAAACTGATTAAAAATGCTTAAAAGGTTAAAAATGTATGCCATGTACTAATTTATTTTCACTCAAATTTATGTGTGAAAACATTTCAATATATAGATATTTTATATTTTACGTAAATTACAATTCTGTAAAAGGAAACTCGGAAGACATTTTTAAGACTGTTTCCTTTAGTTTAAAAAATCATTAAAAGAGTACAAGAAAAAGTCTATAAAGAATAGCATGCAAGTGATAAAGATGAATGCCCCGTAACCCAAGAAATGAGGAATGCTTTTGCTATTACTTGACTTGAATTCTAAACTGAAGAATCCTTGCCAATATAAGATACTTTTCAGCGTTGTCTTTAATTTGAGAAATTATCTTCAGGAGATTCCATACTATTTTTCTTTTGTTTGTAAAAAGGATTAAAAAGGATTGACAGCTTAAAAATGTATGGTATGTACTAATTTATTCTTAATAAATTTAAGTGTGAAAACATTTCAGTATATAGATATTTTATATTTTACGTAAATTACAATTCTGTACAAAAGAAACTCGGAAGACATTTTGAAGAATATTTCCTTTAGTTAAAAAAAATTATGAAAAGAGTACAAGAAAAAGTCTATAAAGAATAGCATGCAAGTGATAAAGATGAATGCCCCGTAACCCAAGAAATGAGGAATGCTTTTGCTATTACTTGACTTGAATTCTAAACTGAAGAATCCTTGCCAATATAAGATACTTTTCAGCGTTTTCTTTAATTTATGAAATTATCTTCAGGAAATTCCACACTATTTTTCTTTTGTTTGTAAAACGGATTAAAAATGCTTGAGAGCTTAAAAATGTATGGTATGTGCTAATTTATTCTCAATAAATTTAAGTGTGAAAACATTTCAGTATGTAGATTTTTTATAATTTACGTAAATTACAATTCTGTAAAAGGAAACTCGGAAGACATTTTGGAGAATATTTCCTTTAGTTGAAAAAATCATTAAAAGAGTACAAGAAAAAGGTTAAGTCTATAAAGACTAGCTAATTTATTTTCATTAAATTTACGTGTGGAAACATTTCAATATGTAAATATTTTATATTTTACGTAAATTACAATTCTGTAAATAGAAACTCGAAAGATATTAAGAAGAATATTTTCTATAATGATTCATAGGAAAGAAAAAACATTCTCTGTAACGCATTCTCAATTTAGTAAAAATTTTTAATAGATCTTGAGCTAC
>CM063505.1:158232578-158237578 GCA_032207245.1 Pardosa pseudoannulata
CGGCAATAATCTGACACGCGCGCTTGTGGCGTAATGTTACAGCGAAAACAAGACCATCGGAAGGTTACATGATCAAATTGATAGGTGAGGTAAGCAAAACTCACTCAGTTGGCGCGCGACGTTGGAGCTGGCAACAAACTTCAAGTCACTCAGATAGAAGTTTAAACAAAGGAACGAAACCAGTAATATTTAACATGTCTTAGAACTTAATAAAGAAACTTAAGATGACTTCAGGAGAGTGGATTATTTACACACTTGTCTACGGAGCTTACATATATATATATATATATATATATATATATATATATATATATATATATATATATATATATATATATATATATATATATATTTTCCCCCCCCCCCCCCCCCCCCCCCCCCCCCCCTCCCCCCCCCCCCCCCCCCCCCCCCCCCTAAATATTTATATATATAATATATAACATATATATATACATATATATGCAATATATCAAAATTATTTAACTTCAATATTTAATTAAAAACCTCCTCTCTACCATTCTAATTCATTTAAATCTATTTCCTAGCCTCTATTTTAATAGTTTAATCAACGGAGTATTTTCCAATTAACATTCTTCATAAAGCTGTCTATCATAAAAATATAAACTTTCTGTCTATTCAGCACGTTTCCCAGCTGTCGGTGGCAAATGGTTTCGCGTTTTGCTGATATTGCATTTAATTCGCTTACTAAGTTGTCTTTTACCGTGGGAAAATTCTTTCTGTTTTCGCTCTTGGGTGCACCTCTGTTCGATCAGAGTGAACTCTGTGACTTTTCTTGGTCTGTCATGAAGTAGAAAAGATGTGCGTTGTAACCGCTCTGGAATAAAGTTTCAATTAGACTTCTGCCGTTCTTTTCAATGTCAGCTCGACTGCATTTTTATTACTGCTAGCTGTTAAGCTTTCGCTTTGTCAAGGAGTTTTATAAAAAATGGATTACACACACACTCACACACACACACACACACACATATATATATATATATATATATATATATATATATATATATATATATATATATAAATTTGTATATATTATATATATATATATATATATATATATATATATATATATATATATATATATATATATATATATATATATATATATATATGGCAAGTTCCCACTAAATGACACTAGAGTCCTGAGTACATTTTCATAGCTTTATTCAAATCTCAGAGCACACTACTCATCAATCATCTTCGTCGCACATTGGCACCTAACTTTTAACAAAGGCAGGCTTAGCTGCCTCGGGTAGCCACAGCTCTGTCTGCGGAATGTGCACACTGCTCTCTGACCTAGATTACTGCGCGTCAGCCGTATTTATGTGGCTAACTCATCACGCCGCCTCACTCCCAGTATTGAATCCCTAATTAAAATCTTTTAAAATTAATCTACAATATATATATATATATATATATATATATATTATATATATATATATATATATATATATTATATATATATGTATATATATATATACATAAATAATGATAAATAAGCTAGCAATAAATTATTAAATTTTATTCAGTCTTTTAAATTAATATTTCATATTAATTCTGTAACTATATTCGAATCTTCTACAACAAATTTTCTAGGCTACCACAGCCCAAATATCAGACCACTTGCAAGTACAAGATTTTCATTGTGCTCATCAAATTCCTTAATTGGAGGCTGTGAGATCGTTCGGATCCTTCTTCTTTTCTTCTCGATTATAATGGTGTTCTGAATGCAGCGTGTGTAAAAGCATCTGTTACAAATTAAAATAGTTCCTTTTGGTTGACGGAAAATAAATGTTGATGCCTTGACTGCTGATGTATTTTCTATGCATCTTCTTAATTATAACTTGAGTCTACAGAATGGATAAATCAGGTGGATAATTCAAGTCTGAGTAATCTTAAATCATCAATTCAGTTTTTCTACAGTTGAGTGTTTCTATCTAAAATTTTGCTATATCATCCCCCACCTATCCCCACACACATATATATACACCCCGACAAAATTAATATCTGCCCATTTATGATTGTAAATACCACTACATACTTTTTTAAATATAAAAATACTACAACACACTTACAATAAGGCGATTTCACACAGTAGGGCACGTATCAACTTACGACAACTCTGGCTTTAGTTTCAAACAAAAGAGCATTTTATTGTTTGCCTATTGGCTGTTGTAAGTATGAAAAATGAATGGAAAGGGCATTATAGTAGTTCATGACGTTGCGAGAAATTGCTTTATTACAGATTTCATTACTTTTATGTATATTGGTACTGTTTTATGTTTAGTGCACTGTAATTTTATTTTGTGAATATGGCTGCTACTATATAGATGAATTTGTCGCAACGTCACGAACTACTATAATGCCTTTCCCAGTCATTTTCATGTTTACAAGAGCCAATAGACAAACAATAAACTGCCCTTCCATTTGAAACTAAACCCAGAATTGTCATGTTCCCTACTGCGTGAATTGCGGTCAATATATGTCACAAGCGACTTCAGCGTCATAATGACATCAGAAGTTGCCCCAGATGGGAATTTGGTACCATAAATTTTCTTCTCTGTCGCGTCATAATAGCGGCTTCTGACAACATTATGACGCAGATGTGGCTTGTGACATATCTAGACGGCAACAGGGCAATAATAACACCTTATGCTTCACGTAAATTTTATAAGTTTCACGCGATGTGGTTTCTTACTTATTTTTATTTATTTACTAGAATATAGCCTTTCATATGACGGGATCAGTAAAATTTTTAATTTTCCAGACTTGTAAAGTACATTATAAGGCAGCTAAAAAAATGGTTTGTTTTTTGGCTGAGAACTATCTGGTACACGCTCAATAATTTGTTTATCTTCATACTCCTCTAAATTCTCCCAATACTGTGAATGCAGTTTAGAATCACGCTGAATTCATCTAGAAAGATAATTCAAAGTTTTCTTAGCTACGTCGAAATTATTGTTAAGTTCTTCCTAATTTTTTGCCAGGGTAATTATGGCAAATAAACGAATGAAACTAACAATTATTTCCACTACACCCTGGAGGTAGATAGAATTTGTTGCTAATACCGATGATAAAATTTTCATTGCAATAAAAAATAACTGATGATTAAATTTAAAATTATACCATATGTACCTAATCTATTATTTAAGCCAAATGTAAAAGAAAATTATTTACGTAATATCTAAGTTCAGTGATAAAAAGTATGAAAATAATGCAGACGATATTGAAATAATTTTAAAAAAGAAATGATCAAATGAGATGGTTAAAGGAATAACGTCATAATGCTAGAAAAAATGTCATTTTTACCTATTTATTATGGGATAAATTAATAAATTTAATCGATTGCTCTTAACTGGGGAAAAATAAGGCTTGAAATGATGGTATTAAAAGCTCAAAAAGGGGGTAAGGGGGATTTTGAACGTATTCTTCGCTGAATCCTATTTATAACAGTTTATTTTAGAATCGGATCGATAGTTTAGGAGAAGATTAACTATACTCGATTTGAATTTTGCTAACCCTAACTCATCAAGAATCCAATATGGATACCTCATCCATGCCAGGTACAACCGCTTCAAAAATTTAAGGACAGACAGACAGGTAACTTAGGCTATTATTATAAAATGGATTTTGATTTTTTTCTGACATCTTCTGATTTCTGATAACTAAGCTTTACTTTTTGATACTTTTGGTTATTTACCACATGTGGTTTGGTTTATGGTATTTGTATTTGAATTTATTTATGTAACTAGCATATAGCACTTGATATGACGGGATCAGTTAAATTTTTAATTTTTCAAAATTGTAATGTACCCTATAAGGCAGATAAAATATGGTTTGTTGTTTGGCTGAGAATTATCTTGCAGCAAAAAATAATCGATGATTAAATTTAAAATTATCAGATATGTACCTAATCTATTATTTAAGCCAAATATAAAAGAAAACTATTTACGTAATATAATACGTTCAATGATAAAACGTATGAAAATAAGGTATAATGTAAATAATTTAAAATAAGAGATGATTCAATGAGATGGTTAAAGAAATGACGTCATAATGCCAGAAAAATGTTATTTTTACCTATTTATTATGGGATAAATTGATAAATTTAATAGCCTGCTCTTAACCGGGGAAAATAGGAGTTGAAATAATGGCCTTAAAAGCTCGAAAAGAGGGAAAGGGATGGATTTCGAACGCTTTAAAGAAGGCAGTATTTTTCGCCGTGATATGAAGCATATTTATACCAATTTATTTTAGAATCGAATCTATAGTTTAGGAGAAGATAAACATTACTCTCTTTGAATTTTGCTAACTATGGATGCCTCTATCCATTCCAGGTCCAACCGCTTCATAAAATCGAGGACAGACGTACAGATAACATAGGCTATTATTATATAGGGGATTTTATTTGACTTTATTTAAATCTTATTTAACTGTTGCAGTTTTGTTTTAAAACAATGTGGAGGAAAATGTTTGGTACGTTTTAAAACTAGTTCAGCTCACTTTTTATACTAACTCTGTGTAACTTCGTGGAAATTCATGGAAACGAATCTGTATAATTTTGTATTTTAGGCTTCATATTATGCATATCGTAGCCGCAGAATGCCTAGTCTTCGTAAACATAACCAGTGATTTCACTAAAATTCTTTTTTCAGGCAATTTGTCATTTCAGAAAAATTATAGCGTGTTAAGATCAAACTATTTAAAATTCATATAATGAAAATGAAATGACTTTCACCTAATCCATAAAGACTAAATTTTAGAAATTTTTAAAAATTTGATGATATGCTTTATAAATTTTCAAAACTGTTTAACTTTTAATTGTTAATATCTTTCAGATGACACGTACATCTTGATCGTCTATACCACGAAACTGAGTATATAGAACGTGAAATATAGCATAAGTAGTAAGTATTAAAAATCGTTTTCTAGAAAAAATATAGCATAAGTTGATTTTATAACTATTACATAGACATAAAAAA
>CM063505.1:158242578-158262578 GCA_032207245.1 Pardosa pseudoannulata
AGCTCTGTCTGCAAAGGCAACGATCTCGTAAATGAAGGATTACAGGTTCGGAGCCCGAGGGGGCGTAAGATCCGCAGTGTTCGTTAAAGGTGACTGAGGCACGTAAAATATCTTCGATATCCCAATGTCCTCCAAGTTCTCAAACGATACCTCTGGGGTGGAAGCTAATTCTGGAAATCTTCTGCTTGGTCCCTGCGTCTAGATTACGAAGACCCACTTTGAGCAAAAGTCGCACTTTCACCCTTGCTGGATTCATCAAACGAAAGGTGGACACCTTACCTTAATTCAAGTTACCCATGGCCCGCGTGCTTGGCTTGCCTAAGGGGCATAAGTAACAACAATAACAGTACTATAGTTGACGGGGTTTTAAAAAAATTTCATGTTTCTCATATTTCCAGAATCGTAGTAATTCCAGAAGTAATTTCCAGAAGAGTAGTTAATTGCTATATGCATTTTTGTCGTTAGCTGTTACTCTAGTTCTATACCCTGCATAATTCCGATACCTACTTACGGGTAATATCCCTTTCTTTGCTTATAAATTGCTAATTTGTGTCAAAGTTGCCCTAGAAAAAGATTTTTAAGTAAAAACCCGTATCAGTGTTTGTTTATAATGTCATGTAGGACCAAATGACGCATGATGATTGCAATCTCCCTTAGGGAGTCACAAACGTACTAGTTGGAAAATTTCTTTGACCCTAATGAGATTTAATATTGGCACAGCAGGTTCGAAAATTAAGTCACTTATCACTTTTTTATCAGCGCAACTTTGCCAATGGAGCATTTAGTTTCCATTAGAAGAGTTCCATAAGAAATTAACAAAAATTCGGCTTCTCCTCACGACAGTAAAAAACAGTAATGCGGACAAACTGCTATTAGCATTTTCACTGCAATGTTGTTTTTATTATTAAATAATGTAATAATAAGCTTTATAATATATGGCGCAATATCAAAAGTAAGAGCAGTTTCCAGTAAGTAAATTATGAAATAGTTTAGGAAATAAAAATGAGAAGAATATCAGAAGTAAAAATAGGCTGCAAAAAAAAGGGATTTAGGAGAAAAATCTCATATTAGTACTCTTTCCTTAGAAAATCAATGAAAGAAAATTAATTTAAGTTAATATTTTAATGTATTTATGTATAGACATTTGATTAAATCTAATTTTATTCCATCTACATTTTAATGAGAAAATAAATATTCACTTCAATTTTACCGGTTGATATCGGTTGACTTGAAATACCGCCAAACTTATTATAAAGCCAAAGTCTTACTGAATGGATAAAGGCATTATAACGGGGTTTGACATGCATATGCATAAATGCATAAATATATGTATATGGGTGTATACACACACAAATATATATTTGTGTGTGTGTAATGTGATGAAACTATTCTGCCGGCTACACGTGTCTCCATTACAAGGAAGCAGCGAAATCCGTAGTGGAACTGAACTTATAGGCTAAAAAAAAAGACATGCTTCTCTGACAAGAGCATAGCATTGAAGGATACAGGAAAACATTTTTCTATTACAAATTTGGCCCCACAGAGAGATATGACGCAGAGATATTGCCCTTTGAAAACAGCTTAGACAGCGTTGTTAACAGTCAGAAAGGAACTTCATTGGAAAAGTGAACCATTTTATAAAGACAGATAGAAAATGTGCCGCTTATACACAAAATTACCAATTATTTCAGATTTATCTTTGAGAAACTGATTTGAAATAATTTTATTAGTGAACACTCCTTTAAGTAAGATGTATGTATGGGAAAATAGATATGAAAGACTGAGAAGGGGAATACGAGAAAATTAGATATTTTAAGTGTAATAATTTTGATATATCGCACATATATACATATATATATATTATATATATATATATTCTTTCATTCATAGAATTTAAGATAGTTAAAAGAAGAATTTAAAACTACATTAAGTTTGGTTTGGAGCGCTACGGTCTACTGTTTTGCACACGAGGGCTAATGAGACCGGGACCTACTGCTTAAAGCCGATTCCGAACGGCTACGAACAGCCATGCCAAAGTGGGATTTAAACCCACGAACTCCGATACCGACGATCAGCGCCCTAACCAATCGGCCAACGTTCTGCTAAAAAAACAAAAAAAAACTACATTAAAAATTGAATTTAAAACAGAGAAAAAGGGATTAGAATGCATAGTGTGTTTGCAAATGCTGCAGGTGAACTGGGACTCGATTTTGGGTAAAAAACATTTTCGTGTAGCCACAACCTTCACGCTGGGCACAAACATAATGAATATCTTTATATAAAAATAATTTTTTTAATTAAATTTAGAAAAACACCACATGTCGTAATGGAGCAATAACAAAGCAAATAAGCATTCACATTTTCCATTAGCGATTCCATAATAAAAAACTGAGTCACCCACCCAAATAGGTGTTGCCATACGAAAAAGGAATAAATGTAAATTTCCATTAACCAAAAAGCATAGAAAAAAATGCTAAAATTTAGAATAATCTTAGTTTAGACTAATTTTTATATATTCAAATAATATAGAATAGAAATTTAACCATTAGATGTTGAAATTAAGGCATGCTATTTTTTTCTATAATATGGTAGTATGATTAGTGTTTCCATTCACAAATATAAAATATCATTATTTTAATTTATTGTATTAAATTCAAGATACGGAAATAAATTTATTTTAGAATAATATATTAGTAATACTTAAGATAAAATAAATTACTTATAACCATAGCTGTTAACTAAATATTAAAACAGAGAAAGAAGAAAATAATATTGGCTGATTCAATAAAATGAGTATTAATTATTCACAGTTACATACGATATTAACTTTTTCTTTTAAGGTACTATAACATGCATTCATATAATTTTCAATTATTTTTTGCTCAATTAGTTCTAGCCAAATTATAATTGTATATCTAAAGTTTACCTTACATGAACATGATTACTGCATGCTAATAATCCTGAGCATTTTCATGTACGTGAGTAAAAATATTCATAATAACTGGCATTTACATATTTTTATTGTTATTTGAATTTATTTAAATATATGCATAATATTCATAGATCGTTTAAAACCTTAAAACTGTTTAAAAAACTGACCAAGTTTTTTATGATGAACTGCTTTAGAATAAACTGTTTACAAGCAGAAGAAGAGTAAATTTCTATATTAAATAATAAAGATAACAATAATACAACCTTCTCTGAGACATTTTTACCAGCTTCATACACACTGTCTAAGTCTTTTTTAACTAACAGAATTTTTTTAAAGGATCAAAAGACCATAAGTGTATTTTCATACCTATACATATATACGAGAGATGCGAGAGAAAAAGGAAGGCATGCATGATTCAACGAGAAGTATAATTCAATGAAGAACTTACCTGTAGGGCAAGGAGGCAAGCTGCCGCAAAGAGCACGAAATACTCCATGTTAGTTCTAGAAAACAGAAAAATACACAATCAGCGAAAGCTATTTGTGTCAGAAGTCTAGATAACTAAGCAAAAATCTGTAAGATGTTACTTTAAAGACTTTACTCCCGCACACACACACACACACACACACACACACACACACAATACATATATATATATATATAATATATATATATATATATATATATATATATATATGTAATGATATTTTTATCACTTTCTGTTTAAGATCCATTTTCCCGGTAATTCTTCTCAAGGAACCCTAGCAAATATTCTCGAATGTTCTCTAGTAGAAATTCTTCCGGTTCCATATCTAGAAATAGAGTTCTAATGCATGGGTTACATCACCCATGTGACTTCAAGTAATAGCTGATTGGTCGGCACAAATGACTATTTAAGCAAATTTCTAGAGTTCCATTACAGTTTTCGATGTAGTTTTCATATAGGTTTAGTTTCATATAAGGCATGATGCTTTGGCATGTCAATGAATAAAAGAAGTTAGGTTGAATTTTCGAGTGTTTTGATTGCTTTCTCATCACGAGGTTCCACGACTGTAGGGTGGTGAAAACCACCCGGAACCCTTCTTCGTAATAAGACAAGAAACCTTATTATGTATATATATATATATATATATATATATATATATATATATATATATATATATATATATACATAATATGTATATATATATATACATAATATGTATATATATATATATATATATATATATATATATAATATATATATATAACAGAATTTGGTAAAGGTTCTAAATTATTAGAGTGGCGCCGTTGTGTTTCCGGTTTTGATGGTCACGTGACAGTACGAGAGAAGTATTCCATTTGATGACGGAATGTGGTGTGGAGCGTAAGGCCTAAGTATTTCGATGTGGAAATAAAAGTTTTAACTACGACTACCTTATGCCTTACACCTGAATATATTACATATATATATATATATATATATATATATATATATATATGCATATTATATTCGTGTACCAATTCAAAGGGAAACACTTGAGGCGTTCTATATTGAAGATTACCCGAGCTTGTTGACGATAATTTAAATTCACCTGAAAATAAAACTAAGGCCTTCTTTTTCTTTTTTTTTTGGGGGGGGGGGGGGGCTAAGCTCAAAGTATAGACTTAGTCATGATCGGACAGTTTGCTTTAATGACCAAAAAAATTAGTCTACCATGAGTTACTTTACCACTTCACTTTATTCCTCTAAAACTTAGAAGATAAAAGGGTTTCTGCTATACGATTAGATGTCTAGAAAGTTGCCAGAAAACTGATAGCAGTTTGGCTCCCTTGAGTGAGACAAACGCCTTTGTAGGCAAAATTCAACCTTAAATTCAGGATTCCTACTGTCTGTTAACGAACCATATAGTTACCCAACATTGCAAATTTTTTTTTAAATTCTATTTTCTCTCAGCCAAAATTAACTTTTTATGAAAGATCCACTATGCATCTATCAGTACTATAAATACACAAAACGATAGTAAGGATATAAATACATGCCTCAGGAAACCTCCCATCTCTGTAAGGAAACTGTTCCCCTATAATTCATTAATGGTAGTGTCGAAATGACTGTACATTCGAGGATTAGAAAAGGTGATGGCAGCAAAACCACCCTACATTCTCTTTTACAGAGACAGAAGGCATACTGTTTGGAAAACACACACTGTACCTGTGCCATGCTAACAATCTCAACAATTTAACTGGAAACTTCAGAGCTTAGACCATAAACCTTATGTTCAGTTACCTTAACAAAATGTTCAGTACTTAATGGAAGGTTGCCCTCGAGAAGAATGCCCTCTACCCTTTAATTTACAAGAAAAAAATGGAAGTCCAAAAGAAGAGTGGAAGTTTTCTGAATTGAAATACATTTTAACATCTCATATATATTGTTTCCCAAATTTCCAAAAAATAAATGCCTAAACGTTTTGAACTTTAACTGTGTAAAGAACATTTTAGAGCTCATCTCTGCAATGAAGTTTTCGTGCACTATGCACTAGGCACACTATGCACAAATTTTAAAAAAATTACCTGTTAAACAAATATCTGGATATAATTTGTAATATTGAGAAGCATTTAGCTAAATTGAGAATGTTTACTGGAGTATTAGAAAACAGCTCATTATTTTGGAATACACAAATGTTCCTTTAAATCACATGCAGTTTTTTTACTGAATTTCCTTTGTTTATATCAAAAGCTTAAGAAATATGGATAAAAGTTCTCATTTACAGATATAATACTATGATTCAAGTGAAATTTAAAAATTTCCTTTATCAACGAGAAATTAGTATCAAATATATTAATCCTGTATAATACATTACTTTTGCAGCTCTCTATCAAAACAATCTTAACAAATGAGGTGTCAAAAGACAAAAAAAATCCCGAAGCAGTGAAGAATTACGCTTTGAGTTAATAAATATTAATGGTCCTTTAAAATTTCAGAACTTTTATAAATCATTTAAATGATGTTATTTTCCTTCTTTCCACCTTTACAGACGTATTAGTGACTTTGTTTCAAAAGGGACGTTTTTGCTGTTGACTACCCGTGTCTGATTCCAGAGGGGGGGGGGGAAAAAAAACATTTTCTGTTTTCGGTTCTAAACGATAACAGAATAAGTGTTATGTTAACTCCATTTTATTTTACTTTAATATTTTTGTCTTAATTATATAAATACAAAATAATCACCATTTTATATACATAAATTAACTATTTCTTCAAAAATTTATTATTTTAGAAATTTTTGGAATGTTTTTTAACCCTTCCATATACATTATGGACTCATCAGTAGAAACAAATCCTCATCAACATTTATTATTTCTGTATGATTATGTACGTTCTATATAATTAATCTGAATTGTCTAACATTATAAAAATTATCTTATTTTGTTGTATGGCACAAAACATTTAAAAAACATAAAATAACTACACCAAGTAAAAAAAATTATAAATCCATTGACCTGCAAAATAACTTTTCAAATTTTTGCATTAGAAAATAATTTTTTTATTAGAAATAGAAATTAATTATCATTTTAATTTTCTGAACCTCAATTATAGTAATGTGATAGTTTTTTATATATCATAATATAAACAATTTTTTTACTTTTTAATTTTTAATTTATTTATTTTAAAATGTTAGATACCACTTAAGTTTTGGGTTGCAGAATAAAACATTGTTTAAATTCGATATAAAAATTCAGTTCCTCATATATAAAAATGAATCTTGTGGGTAAGGGGTTTTTATTTTCCTACTTGGTGCATTATTTTTATTTTATAATAATATAAAATATACTGCATGAAATCACAAAACTAAGTAATTTTTTAAAGTTAGAGAGTTGTCCATTCAGTATCCACTCATAAAGCATGCATTGTTGAAAAAGGTTTTTTTTCTGCTAAATATTAACCCGCGAGAATACGCACTGCCCGTAGTTACACGAAAACTAACGCTGGCTGGGTCTTAGAGACCTGTTGCAACTTTTCTCACCCAAATACCAACAAAATTGCTTTTGATTATGAACAGAAAATTTGTAACCCCAAACATACTTCATTAAAGGTTTAAAATATATTTCGAATTATTTGAAATATTAATTTTTAAAAGTATTTTGTAACGTAGATCTTTTTTATTTTATTAGCATTTCGGAATCACAAATAAAATACACATGCAAGTTAAAAACTTAAATCACATCTTTACATTTTATCTTTATGTTTCATCCTTTTAATCAAATCAGGATGTATTTTTGATAGCATCTCTCTTCTGACCACAAACACTAAATAAAAATGCAAAAGTGTATGCACATGCACTAGGTCTCTGGCACCCAAATAAATTATCTCTTTCTGAGAAAAACATTCAGTGAAAATTGCGCAAATGCATGTTTTGGGGGTCTAGAAGACCTATAAGACAGCTACTGAAAATTTGGGTTACTTCTATCGAGTGATTTTGTGTGGGATACTTTTATATCTCTCAGACCTCAGAGACCCGGTTCACGTCCTCGCGGGTTAATATTTCCTTTGTCACATACGCCTTTCTGTATTAAATTAGTTCTATATTTAAAAAAGATTTTGACATTTACTTTCTTTCCAAGCATTTCATAAACCCTGAATAAAGCAGTATTACAAGTGAATATTGTGAAATTTAGGAAAGATATTGCTAACGTAGTATTACTGTATTTGAGTTGCTCTCTGTTAGTAGTTGAATTTTTCATAAAATGTAATTTTGTAATTAGTAGTTCACTAAATATAATTAGGAGTTATTTTAATATTTTAAAAGGAAATATTTAATAGGATATATATACGATTCAAAGGAATTTCCAAAATTCATCAAGAGCTATCTAAATAGTGTCAAAATTTTCTTTTAACTGCTTGTGAAAAAGAAATGCTTATATATTTTTAATACATGGGATGTATTTTATAAAAGGTTTATGAAAGTGTCATTAATAATTAATTAAGTGTTACAGAAAAGTTAAAATACTCTCCAACTGTTTATTCTACATAATGATCAGAACTCTTTTTATTAATTTGGGGATCAACCCATCCCCCCCCCAAAAAAAAATGGAGACTTCTTTAAAAAAATTCACTAGAAAGTGTAACTCATAGAATGTTATTCATGCAGTTATATATGAAACAGTTATTTCTTAAATATTTGAAAAAGGTGCAACAAATCCAAAGTGTCACAAATTTTCTTCTCTCCGCTGTATAATGTATATGTATGTGTGTTTGTGCACATAATAAAGTTAAAGAAGCATAGGCCTCTATTAAGATAATTATGCTAATCAAAATATTATTATCATGCAAGTAACATCATTATCACATCCTTAATTGTGACCTTTATAGCTCATCTGCATACTTTCATGTAAGGTCGTTTCTCCAGGGGCTCTTATTGTTTGAGCTCTCTGGATAACGCGCTGTTATTTTATCTAAGATCAGGCGGTTCTGCTTTGAAATAATGCTCAAAACTGCTGATAGAGAGATTCTATTGTTCCACTTATTTGTGTACTCCTTTCAAATTCTTTATTGTTTACATCATGTCTTCTGATCTATTTCCAACTTTATTTATACACAGCTGTTTATAAAAATCCATGTTCATTTCTTTAAGAATACATTTAAATGAATTCATGCCGCATTAAATATTTGTTTCAATATCTGTATATATTTCCATGTATGGCTATATACTGCCATGCAGCTACAATATATTTGTTCATATTTACACATACAATACAATATTCTAGCACACAGTGAAATTCAATGTATCAGTTTTTCATTGTTCGTTTTCTACTGTTTATTCGATTTATTTAATCCTAAATTTACTTCAAAAGAACCAAAGGTATTTTTCCCGGGTACTACCAAAGATTAGGGTTCCCCTTGGCATATTTGGCGAAATTATTGGCTATGTTTACTAAAACACAAAGGTAATCCATATAAGCATAATATTTCTTGCTTTTTATGCTGACTTTAATTAATGCACAGTGCACCATTGTAATAGAATTATATACTCTTACTTAATTAAATAAAACGACTTGGAAACCGGACATTTATATTTATGGGCAATTAATCTTTTAACAGTTTACAAAGGCAACAGCTCTAAATTATTAAAAATCAGTCATAGTGAACCATTAATGGTTTGTTATACCTAATTTATTAAGCATTGCGAGTTTTTAATATATAATAAAAAAGAGTTACACAAGGAGAGTTGGATGCAAATATCATATAAATTATAATATAGATACAGATCAGGAGAAAATGTAGACGATCATACTTAAACCATTATGGTCAAGTTGGCGGGGATACCCTGTTCTTTAGTCAAGCCTTTTCCTGCATGTATAGTCACAATTTTTTACTCCTGACACTTAAGAGTTGCAAGGTTTCGTGGGTAAAAACGATTTCTGACTCTCCGTAGGTTTTCCTAGACCACTATAGGTTTAGAAAACTACACTACTTGTTAGTAAGCTAACAAGTGGAGTCACAACAGTGAAAGACCTATGCACAGACTAGTTTGGTTTAGTTTGGTTTAGTATGGATTTCTCCGGTCAGTTATTTTGCTACACGAGAGCTAATGAGACCGGGACCTACTGCTTAGAGTAAATTTTGAATTATGCACATACCAGAGACAAAGATTCTGAGAAAAAACATCAGGAACACCAAAAACAAACCTAAATTACTACCAAGTATTTCTGAAGCTCACGAAGCTTTGTCAAAATTAAAATCATTTATGTTTGCACACAGTGATATTGCATTTGCAGAGGTAGAAGTGACAGAACGCTCATTCTTTTTAGAAAGTGAACTCACTTGTACAAAGCAAATACCGTTCAAAAATATTTTTTAAGTGTAAAGCACCTTCCTAGACATAAGTTACATTTTACAAAATGTTTAGCAGTCCAGTTAGACTTGTAAATAATTCATTTATTCATTATAACATATTTTATCGATTCCATATCTCGCATCTATCGTTTCTGACATTCCCTTAACAACGACATATCAAGGCTTCACTGATTTATATGCAATTATCTTAAGTAAAAATATCTTAATCTTATCATATACGTATATATATATATATATATATATAAACATATAGCTTACGTTACACTTGTTTAATAATATCATTAGTATCGTGATTAATAGTAGATTAATAATTCCAATTACATGCATATATATACATATTTATATATATATATATATATATACATATATATATATACATATATATATATAAACATAAGATGCTATATATATATATGTATATATAGCGTTACACTTAATTAATAATATCATTAGTATCGTGATTAATAGTAGATTAACAATTCCAATTACATGCATATATATAAATAATAAAATTATATATATATATAAACATATAGCCTACGTTACACGTGATTAATAATATCATTAGTATCATGATTAATAGTAGATTAATACTGCCAATTGCATGTTTACAAATCTAAGATAGCTTGGAGTGTTTTCTGCAGTCATGAGCTTATTTATAAGGGGGAAATTTGTAGAAATTAAGTTTTCAGCTATTACTTTAAACCTTTAACTAATACTTTTTAACTGATACTTTTGATATTTATATATATACTAATGATATTAAGATATATTAAAAAATATATAATACTCATTGCTTTAAAATGTAAAATTTTGAGGGTTTTTTTTAAGCTTTTACATGAAAGTTTAGAAATAATCTTACTCGCAAGATATCAGAAAATATTTTGCCTCCACCAAACACTTTTTCACAGCTATAATAGATAAGACTATATCTTTATACTATGTATCATTTAGAATCCTTACATATATCGCTTATAAGTAAAATAATTTTAGAAATCAGCTAAATAAAAATTGCTTAAAGTTTTGATAATAATAAATAAAAAAAATTATAAAAAATATTTTCTGAAACTTTAAATATTTTTTTTATTTCAGTTATCGAAAATTGTTGAACTTTCAAGATGTGTTTTGCTTTATATATTTACTTTGATGTTTATTTTAAATAAGTAAAATGTATTAAATAAATACCAATAATACGAACCATTTAAATGAATCATTAAAAATTGTCCCCGCGGCAAAGATAAAAGTTAGCTACACTTTTTTTTACTGACACAGAGAAAAAGATTTTTTTCATGTTAACATGGCTTATATTCCTGTACAATTCAAGAACTATTTCAATTTTGAGAGTTAATTCTTTCTACTTGTAACAGTAGAATCCATGTTCAGTAGAAAAGTTGACGATTTTCAAATTGATCTCTAAAGACCAATCAATAACTCATATGCATGATTCAAAAGTATATTATCGGAAAGTCTCTGTGAAAATGAGTAAAATCTGATAATTTTGGTTTGATGGCAAAATGTGGAAATAATAACCAAGAACTGAGAAAATCTTCTAAAACTTGCCCTATCATCTAGTTTCATGTAGTGATGTGCAGTAGCCGGCCAACTTTAGAACTTCAAGGACCACTACATATATAAATTTTTTTGGGGGGAATACCAATTATTTAAAATTTAAAAAAAAACAGTAAATATATTTATAGAATAATAATCAGAAATTTTTATTTTTTAATACAAAATCAACATATTATGTAATATTATAATTTTAAAAAGAAACTTTACTTAAGCATTACACATTTTTATGTGATATTTGTTCTTGCGTATCTACCATCCTTATGGGCAGTTTTGGCTTAAGTTTTATTTGCTGTGACAGATGATTTTTTGCTCAAATATGTTGTTCAAAATTGAATTAAAATTTATAGTGCTTTCTCACTTAATGATGGGTATTCTTATAGAAAGTCAAAAAGGAGATCTTGACAAAGATGACTGGAATATAGCTTTAGTAGTTTGCAATAAATAATCATCAATTTTTTTTCTTTTTTTCAGACTATCAAATATATTTTATCAGTAAATGAACCACCACAGCACTGGTGGTTCGTGGGCCACAATTCGGTAACTGCTGGTTTAGGGATTTCTATGGTATCAGCGGTGCCCGTGTTACTGCTAAAGGGTTAAGTGGTACATAAACATTAATTTAGAGATGAGTGTGCATATTTGAATGTCTACAAAACATTTAATCTAAAGTAAAATTACTGTGAACCACTTTTATTTTTTCGAAAGTAAAATGTACCACCATCTGGCGACTGCTGGTTTAGAGGTTCCTACTGAATCCCCAAAGCCTATGTTACTGACAGAGGGTTACATGGTACATAAAAATTGATTTAGAGAAGAATGGGCATCGTTGAAGGCCTACAAAACATTTAATCTAAAGTAAAATTATTGTGAACCACTTTTATTTTTTCGAAAGTAAAATGTACCACCATCTGGCGACTGCTGGTTTAGGGGTTTCTACTGAATCCCCGGTGCCCTTATAACTTCTAGAGGATTACTTGGTACATAAAAACGGATTTAGAGTGGGAATCGTGGAAGGTCTACAAAACATTTAATCAAAAGTAAAATTATTGTGAACCACTTTTATTTTTAAGAAACTTAAATAGACCACCATTTGGAGACTGCTGATTTAGAGGTTTCTACTGAATCCCCGATGTCCTTGTTACTTCTAGAGGGTTACGTGGTACATAAAAATGGATTTTGAGTGGGAATCGTTGAAGGTCTACAAAACATTTAATCTAAAGTAAAAATATTGTGAATCACTTTTATTTTTACGAAAGTTAAATAGACCACCATTTGGAGACTGCTGATTTAGGATTTCTACTGAATCCCCGGTGCCTTTGTTACTTATAGAGGATTACGTGATACATAAAAATGGATTTAGAGATGAGTGGGAATCGTTGAAGGTCTACGAAACATTTAATCTAAAGTAAAAATATTGTGAATCACTTTTATTTTTACGAAAGTTAAATAGACCACCATTTGGAGACTACTGATTTAGGGTTTCTACTGAATGCCCGGTGACCTTGTTACTTCTAGAGAGTTACGTGATACATAAAAATGGATTTAGGGAAAAGTGGGAATCGTTGAAGGTCTACGAAACTTTTAATCTAAAGTAAAAATATTGTGAACCCTTTTTATTTTTACGAAAGTTGAGTAGCAATAAATAAATTAACAACCTTTTTTTGTGGGGGGGGGTTCACTTTAAACTAGATGAAAATTTGCTTGTTTATTGTCAACACTTATGGTCCTTTAGCCTGACCTTAGATAAAGATTTCGAGACATTCTTAATTTGATTCGGTTTTCTAATTTTTTACACATAGTCAGATAAATCCATACTGATGCAGGGGCAACTTCTTCAATTATTCACGAAACAGGAGCTGTTCGAACAAGGATACTAAGAACTCCGGTTTAAAAAAAAGATATATTGACTTTATATACTGCGTTAAGGGTCATTAAATAGAAGCAGTTTCTAGTCTTCCTACTCAGTAGAATGTGGATTTAGCCGCTTATGAGTCTCATCACGAAAAAAAGAAATCGACTGGAAATTAATCCTCGTACAGACTTTCGAATGTTACTCGTAAACAGAGTCGAATATAAACTCACATCAACCGATCAGGCTCACCCATCTTCTTAATAGTATTAGAAAATAATACTTTTATACTTTAAAACAAAGGTAATAATTTCAATAGATATTACTTTAAATATCAAAGTGTTTTATTTATATTTTATTTTATTTATAAAAAAATTTCGATGTTAAAACTGTAATTTTGGTTATATGCATATGTATAGAGGTGTTTCCCCTAAGGTGTACATGACAAAATGTTTACTGTCAGAAAGGCTTTGTACAAAAAGGTTTGGAAAACACTGGTTTAATTAAACTTTTATTTACTGTACATTGACTCATACTGAATAATTTGAACAAATTTTGTCCTCTCCGTATTACTTTTATTTGAAAAATGAGTTATTAATGCAAAGATTGCACTGTAAGGCCATGCGTGAACTTTATCATTCACTGAAAAATCATTAAATTCCTGAAAAACCATTACAGTTGTTAATGACCTTGAGTGATATCATCGTTTATAGTCAGTAGAGTATGTTATTTATTGCTCACACAATTTTTCTTTGCTTAAATTTTTTTCCTTACACAAAAGGTGGTTCTTATATTTAACATCTTAATTGTCGAAAGATTTTGATAAAATCTGCTCAAAAATTATTCAATTTTTATTGGTAATTTTTAAGAATGATAAAATTCCAAATCATATAAAAAAGCTTTATTGTTTTTCAAATTTAAATTTTTTAAAGATGTAATATTTTTTATTACATTAATATTTCTTAAATATTTTTTAAAGATGTAATACTTTTTATTACATTTAATATTTTTTAACGTGACTGCACTGAAACTTTTATTTATTTTCGGAAAACTAAAATCAAGGAAAAATAGGATAGTGTAATACGAAATATTATAAAAAAGAAAGATATCTATAAAAAAGTTAAATTTGAAAAACAATAAAGTATTTCAAATGTTAGTTTCAGTTTTATATGATTTGGAATTTTATCATTATTAAAAAATATCAATAAGAAATTGGATAATTTTTGAGCAAAATTTGTCAAAATCGTTTGACGGTTATGGTGTTACATATAAGAACACCGAACGTGTCATAAAAAAATTCCGGGTTCAAGGTAAACTTGGAATGTTACCTTCACATTTTCTCACAATTTAAGAACATATTTAGATTATTACCAAATAATACAGTTGAGCATTTTTTATTTAAAAAAATTCGAATTCTTAGTTTAGCGGTACATTTTTAGTTCAGCGGAACATACAGATACTCTCCTCTAATAAGATGTTTTTCCTTAGATGACATTTCCCGAGTACTGTTTATTACGTAGGTAGTTAGAACACATTATTTTCCGAAAGTATTTCGTGGTTCTTTAAAAAAAGAGTTTTTTATAAAAATAAAATGTATGTACAGAATTTATCTTTTATACATATAATGTGTGTATGTACAAATATATATATATATATATATATATGTCTGTGTGTGTATGTACAATTATATATATATGTATATATATATATATATATATATATATATATATGTACAAATTATATACAAATATTGTATATATATATATATCATTTATAATACACAGTAAAAGAAAATTTTAATTCTTTTAAGAATAAAATATAGATGAAATTAGTCTCAAAATATCAATGAATTACATACTTCTGTAATTCATTTTTAATCATTTTATATCTTTAAAATCTTATATAAGGATATTCTTTTCTGTTTTGCTTTAAAAGATGTCTCGTGCCTTTTCACTGGGATGTTGCCAATTTTCTCCAGAAAAATTCAACTTTAAAACAATTTAGACATAGAAGATACATAGGAACATAGGAAGTAATTTTAAATGCATTATAACGCCACTCAAAAGGATGGAATTAGTAGGCATAACGACGAAGTCATTTACATCACGTGACCATGAAAAAAATATTGCAGACTTATTTGTTTTCAGATAAATTCTGCAAAATAAATTATCAACTTACGTACTTATTATTTAAATGGTAGAATAAAAGGAAAACACTGCCGTCTGTCAACAATCGAGATGATCTAAATTATAAGAACAGGAATGGATTTTGAACGTTTTACGTTGATTAATTAAGTCGAAATGGGCTTTTAACCTACATTGGTTTATGAAACTATGTAGATTCAAAGTTTTTTTTTTCAATGCTCTAAATCTCTAAATTTTAGAATATTGAGGCAGTACTTTTATCGCATTAATAAAGGAGAACAAATTATAAACAAATATACAAAAATCTAAATTTTTTCTTTTTTTTTAATGGCATAGGGCCTTTTACTTCTAATGTACACACACACACACGCACACGCACACACACACATATATCTATCTATCTATCTATCTATCTATCTATCTATCTATCTATCTATCTATCTATCTATCTATCTATCTATCTATCTATCTATCTATCTATCTATCTATATATATATATATATATATATATATATATATATATATATATATATATATATATATATATATATATATATTTTTTATATATATATATCTATATATATATATATATATATATATATTATATATATATATATATATATATATATATATATATATATATATATATATATATATATATATATATATATATATATATATATATATATGTATATATATATATATATATGTATATATATATGTATATATATATATGTATATATATATATGTATATATATATGTATATATATATATATATATATATATATATGTATATATATGTATATATATATATATATGTATATATATATATATATATGTATATATATATATATGAGTGTGTGTATGTATGCATGTATGTATGTACAATATATGTGTGTGTGTACGCGTTATTTATTTTTTATTTAACAGAAAGTTTGTTTATATACATATAAAAATTTTATTTCTACATTTTTCTATAACTAACTTATTATTAATAAACATTATAGCTCTCTTTGAAAACATACAATGTTTATTCCTGATATATTTAATTATTTATTTATTTATCTTTATGTGTGCGTGTGCAATATGGAATACTCCAAAAGGGCTAGTTAATTAAAGAGCCTTTACTGGAACATCTGTTATAAGATATGAATATGATCCTTAAACTTCAATCTATTCAACTACAAAACATGTATAATGCATTAAGTGGTAAAACTCAAATACATTTTTAAGCAATAACAAAATATAAACAGCCCGATTTTACTTAACAATTTTTATATGTAATAACATAATGAAAATTTTGTTTCCATCTAATTTCATAAATTTTCACTGACAATGGCAATAAAAAAATTTTTATATGATTTTAGAGATATCTAACAATCCGGTCAATTATATACAATGCTTAATAAATATAAAAATATTTGGAGGTAAAACATTAATATTGAAAAAGTTATAAGGACTTAAAATATCTTTTAAAGACGTGTAAGAATTTTAAAATCATAATTAAATGAACTGTTTAAGTATCTTTTACTTCAACTGGATTATAAAATACAAATTAGATGCAATGTAATACTTTACAAACTGTTTTAAAAGGCACCATGAAAATTAATGTGGTTAAATTGTCTTTCCAGACAAAAGGCTACTAAGCTATTATTGAGGTCTAGCAGAACAGAAATAAAAATTTCAAGTGCTTCATATGTTTGAAAATTTTACATTCGTTTATTCACTTGTCTATAAGCATAAATTTGTAGTAAGTTTGAAATCAGTATTAATATAAAAAAAAAATAACTTTTACATAAGAAATAAAATTGAGTGTCTTTAGAAATAAATTAAAAATAACCGAAAAGATTGTTCATTAGACTTGAATAAGAGGGATGACAGTCTGTTTTTGTCATAATATTTTTTAAGGTTGGAAGAGTTAGTAGTAGTTAAATTCCGTATATGGTTGTCCAAGGGAGTAAGTAGGGGGGAGTGTTATGGAACATATGCATCTCAAGAATTTTTCTCGAAAATGAAATATTTTGGGATCATTCTTTGATTATACTATTAAAGGTATGTTCTAATATTTAAAAAATGAAGTGCTCTCTCGTCATGCTTAATTATTTCTTTTCAGAAGTGATTTTCTCTAAAAACAATTCTTTCAGTGTAAGAAAAACCGCCTCTGGGTTAATGCTTGTAGATGAAGAAAGGAGGTGCATTCCTAAAGACTTCTTTCCCTCATACTCCAGTACTTTCTTTGCAAAGAATTATAGGAAACATTATTTTCTTCCACTTAATCATTAAATGATTTTAATCAATTTTTCAGTGATTCAACCGATTTGGGGTAAGAAGGAATTTTTGTTATGGTATCTTTATTTTTTTCTTAAAATTTTTTTATTTTTTAATTTTTATAATTCTTTAAAAATTATATTAGAGTCCTATATTTTTAAATTGGAGAAATGATATTTATTTTGATTTGTCTTTAGTTTTTACCAACTTGTAATTCTTAAAAAAATGCTTCTAAAAAGTGACGCTATGGACCCCTAAAATTAATTTCTGGTTACGCCTTTGCCGTTGTTCACATGGTCATCGATCAATGTGTTCCTGTATTTGTATATTAAAAATTTCATAAGAAACTTCACACATATACGTAGATCATTACCTTCCCTTTTATACCAACTAGAACCAAAATTCGGTATTTTTCTTTATGAACAACAAGAGGCCAAATATTTTCTCTATTTAGGTCAACTAGAACCAAAATTGGGTATTTTTCTTTATGAATAGGATACCAAATATTTTCTGAGCTAGAAGAAGCTATTTTCAAAGATGTAGTGATTTTTTTAGTCATTTGTCTGAGGTTAGTGTAACGACTCCAAGCTAGCCAACGTGAGCATGATAGAGAAATCCATTGAAAATTTCGTCGCGAATTACTAGTAACTTTCGATTTAGGGTTTGGTCATCTATGTTCCAAATAGCATCTAAACATTTATTATCGCTATAGAAAGCCATTCATAAAATATAGATATCAGCTGAACGAAAAAAAATATTGTTATGAAGCAAGTCTGTCGACATAGATCAGTGGTCTTCTGGATTACGCTGAAAACTTACGCTACCGTTACGTTGGTGTCACGAGTAGTTTTCATGTAGTTAGATATTAAATCTTCGGTTTTGTGAACCAAGGAGTTGTGTCATCGGCTAACATTCTGTGCTGGCATTGTTCATTGCTGGTACTGGTAACTTCTGTAACAGCCATTATTGATTTGATACATTTCGAACACACACACACACACACACACACACACACACACACACACCTAGTCATATTACTGATCGACCTCAATGAATATGCAAACACTAAAAGGCCAAAAGTGATGAGGAGACAAAATCTGCTTTCTGACTGTTCCGCTCAACAGCCATGATGCGACAGCAATTGTTTAATAGTTTTGTAAAATGTGTTTATTTTGTTACCGTCGAACGTAGCTCCATCTATGAAAAAAAATAATACAATAGTGTTCGCTGCAGAGCGAGGGGATTAAATCGGCTATATATTCTGTTTTTTTTTTCTTGGTTTCTTTAAAGTGGATGGTTTGGACGACGTTTGGGGTGAAAATATTCAAAGTCATTGTAGTAAGTAAATTTTTAATTCCTTTCTTTAATCATGAATCTTATTGGGTTTTCATTTTCCCAACGCTGATCCAATCCATATACATTTAATTCTATTTGATTGTGTTTATGTATTTTGTATCCCCCTTGTTCATATTATTCTTATCTATTATACATTCCACTAATTCTTAACATCTCACACTGACTACTTTAAACTTTCATGTGTATACAAACAAATAAAATAGTAATGAACAATATTAATTAAACAAAACTAACACACAATAATCGAGTGCAATAAATACAGTTATGTATTCTTATAAGCATTTTCAAATTACTAAAGCACAGAATTAAAGCACGAAGAGGCATTTTATCTAATGTAAAAGAAAAATGATTTAAACATTAAGCCCAAACTTTAACAACATTCTACATCACTGTTCATTCTGATCAATTATATGACACCCCTTTCTAAATTATTCTATAAAAGCATTTAAACACCATTTTAATGGAAAAACCTTTTTTCATATATATTGCAACAAAAATAAAATATTGGAAGAAGCTCTTGCATAATACATAATGTGACTGTAAATAATATCTATAGCTCTAGATTTTGATTGTTTGTCTAAAAACATGCTAGCACATCCCAGTTACATGACGCAATGATATAAGAGTTGGTGACATCAGCAACACGAGTTATACTATTATGTATGGATAAATAAAATAACATTGTAGAATTTTTAAATTCAGCTGCATCACTTTTTAAAAAATTTCGGTAATATAATTATTCCCTAAAAGATTTAACTAAGATCTAGCTTACATTATACTCCTGGAGAAAGGTATAGGGTTCAATCAGATGATTTTAAGAATGTCGTGAGTCCTGAAAGTTTGAAGACCACTGATATAAACTATGTAGTTATAAACAAATTTCGCAGTGTAAGTGTATGTGCACACACACAGAATACAAATTTATCCTAATAGGTAATTATGTTATTTCACCTATTTTAATTCTACGTCGTGATGAAAAAGAGCCTCAAGCCTAAGAACGCGATTTTTTCCCTTTTTGCCTTGAATAAACACCTTAGTTTGCAATTTTT
>CM063505.1:158282578-158285078 GCA_032207245.1 Pardosa pseudoannulata
GTGAACTCTAGATGAATTCAATACCATATTCGCAATGTCTATCTAATCCAGGCATTACACCCAGAGAATTTATGCTGAAGACCAGACCGTCATGACAGCTATCTGAAGCGGCTTCCAAACCGCTGCGAGCCTACAAGAGGAAATTGCTGACCAATGCCATATACCAACGTATTTTAACCCATGTAGAATCATAAAATAATCCCTCTCGATAGATTACAGCAATATAGTTCGGTACAGTTTAATATTTGAGAATTGTAGAAAAAAATAATGTCACGTGCATATTACGATTCTTACTGTTATTTTAAAAATATATTCAATGAATAAACTAATTTTTTTCTGTTATCTACAGAAGGAATCAATATCAGTATATTTTCCTTTTCATCATATCTGTATTAGTTTATAAGCACTTACAACCAAAATATTCTGTATCATTTATTCTACAGAATACATATTTAAGATGACTTTAAAGCATTTTATTTGTTTAGTTCCTGGATTTTATAATTTTTCTTTCAAACCGTGATATAAAATATAAATTTTTCTCAACTTCTCCTTTATTGTTTTCGGGTGTAATTTTATTATTTTAGAATATTTGAAGAAGTTTTTAAGTATATTACAAGCTTTTGAATAAATGTTTAAAAATTTAGAGTCGGTCAAAATGGATGCACTTTGAACAAGCACCGCTTCTTCTCAGAAGGTATGAAACCTCTTATTGTGGTCTTTTCAACGTGCTCTGATAATTTATCACAGAAATAACTGTAATTTCGTACTCAGTTACATAACAGTTTAACTACATCCTAATAATAATAATAGAAATAAAAAATAAACACTTAATATATGAACGTAATCATTTGACTCGTCTAATGTGACGTCATTTTTGAAAGCCAATAGGGGAGTGAGTATTCCGTGACAGAGAATGTATAAGACTAGAAAAACCACCTGTCCAATTCGCCATTATCGTGTGAGTGCAAAAAGTCACCACAGGTTCCAGATAGGTCTGCCCCATGCCTTATTCCAGTCGCAATGGCACGCAAAACATCAGACGATCGTTCAATTAAATTAAAGTAAATGAGTCAGAATTTGAGCATTCGCACCATTTAAGATAGTCAAAACTGAGCGTTCAATTATGTGGGACCTACATGAGCCAAATTTTTAAATATTAGCTTTCGAAAGTCCACACTTAGAGTCAATTTGAGCGATTGCTTTCAGACTGCTCCCGGGTTCACATGGTCTGGCACGTTGATCGGAGCTCTGGAAGAAACCTTGAGCAAGCATGCAGTTATAGAGTTTTGCCAGATCAGGGAAACAGGCGTTCTCCCTCGCAGTCACAGCTTAAACTTGTTCCATTCTGAAAATATGTCTATCACCGGTTCTTCATTCATTTGTTCCTCACTCACTATCCACATCCTGAATTCTATGAACCACTGCTAGCCACTGGTCGCGAACAGCATCTTCGTAGGAAGGAGGTGGTCCAAAGTTAGCCTTGAAAAGAAAAATATTCTGCTTAAGCTTTTAACTGTACAGAATGATTAAACAAAATACTTTTTATAGCAGCCTGCAAAATACTGATCGTGTTATCATTAACTTAATAGGAATGCAGAAATATTGATACCATAGAAAAACTACTAAAGTGGGAACGTAAAATTCAGAATATGGTCTTAATCGCAATATAAGAAACTGCTAACGATAGAGGTTTTTTCAAACCTCTAAAGGATTAAAATCTCGGGATAAAATGTTAAGTTTTGCAGATTTTTGCCATATCTACAAAGTCTCCATAAAGCTCATCTGAAGCATCTTAATTTTTTGGGAATATACTCAATAAGCGCAGTTGGAGCTCCAAAGTACTTGTTTTACGTCTGAATATCCACTGTTTTCGAAGTAACTCTTTATATTTTAAAGTAGAATGAGCATTTCATGGAGTCGCGTACAAATAAATATCTTTATGTATAAATACAAAATGCCTTGGCAAATCGCTATCACTCAAGAACAGCAATATCTAGAAAACTACTATTTTACATACTATTTTTTTAATTTATGATCAGAATTTATAGAATTATGACAATGGATCATAATCAAAATCAGGACAGATCGCGAAGAACGAACTTCCTGGACGCAGATTTATAGTCAATGGTGGTATTTTTTGTCACCGCCCAAATGTTTTTACTGAATTGCAAGAAAATTACTCTAAATCAGCGTTTGTGAAACAGCCTAGTTCGCTAACTTGCAAGAAAATAGGTGGTTGATAGGCTAGGAAATCACAGTGATTCCTAAAATTATCGTGAGACCGTTTGGAAGAATATGGGAATAAAATGTTACTGTAAGTTACTGCAAGTTATTGATTTCTCTCCTGGGAAAATTATGGTATCACTTTCCATGAATCGAGCTTCGCTGTCATTACGAGTAGGATATAAAAATTGAGGAATATAATTTAGTCAGTAATTTGCATCGTTTGCAACTTTTGCGGCCATATTCAGCAGCACAAGTTAAATTAGGATCAAATGTT
>CM063505.1:158295078-158302578 GCA_032207245.1 Pardosa pseudoannulata
AACATTGTGACATGAATCACTTTTGTATTCGAAATAAATAAATAGTTGCCACTATTAAAGTTTCAACCTTCGTATGTTATTTAACAGTGAATCTCCTTTTGCCCTGAGAAATATGCAAGCCAGGCAGTCGCATAAGAAGTCGGCATTATGGAAAGTTATAGTTACATATGTAAGTGTTGATTAAAAGTGTTTTTAGAGGATTCAAGTTTGTTTTTGTTTTTTTCGTTTGGACCCGATAATAATTCATGGGTTGCAGCTTTCATCTCGTTATCTGAGTTTTATCGTTGATTTTAAAATGATTTAAATTTCATTCCTGTGATTAAAAACATGGAAGTTGTTATATGAATGGTCTGGACTAAACAATACAGGTAGATCTCCCAATTTCACCGAAATTTGCGGAGTTCAGACGTTTGTTTTACCATATGTGGTCTCGCATTGTGATGCATTTCATTTCACCATACACTTCATGCAAAAGTAGATACATTTTAGTAAAGTGTCACATTTTTGCCCGCTAAAAACTAATCACTACTCACATTCCAATTTCGACGCCACTTGTAGTAGCCGAAACAGGTTTACAACCGATTATCACACAAACTAAAATTATAGCTTGAAAAGGGGTACGTCACAGCATACAGGTAAATAAATGCCTGAAGTAAGTTTCATCAAAATAGCATTTCACCGCAATTTTTTACGAAAGATCGAAAATAACTTTTTGACTGACCTACGAACTATCCAAAGCGTCCCCAACTGAAATCGCATGGAAGTTCAAATCAGTTCGGAAGGAGCTTTGAACGGTAGATTCCAGTCAAATAAATCCTCCTGTTGGAAAATATTCACCACATCTCTCCATACCAGACGAAACTCAATCATTATCAGCAATTGTGATCGGCTACAAAGGAATACTCTCAAATGCTGGAATGTACTAACCATTGTTGGACATGACCTCACACTTGAACAGGGTCTGCAGATGTTGGTCCGGTGACGGATTCCTGAGCCAGCAGACGCATGCGCCGGTCTCTGTATCCTTGAGGCACAGTCCGATCTGGTCATCTTGAGGCAAGATGGCACCCGTAGGCGGTCTCGGACACCGACCCTCGCATATGTGGTGGGCAGGATCGCATACTGACAGAGGCATCGCCTGGTCTGCAACAAAAAATAAATTATGTCGCTCTCTTTACTGGCAGGAATTTTCCCTTCTAAATCAATATTCAATATTATGTATTTATATATAAATATATTTATATGTGTGTGTATACATGCGAGAGTATATATATATATATATATATATATATATATGAAAAGTTTTCACAAATTATTACACTAAAATATCAAAATTATTACATTTAAAATATCTCTTAAAAATTCTCCTTTTCCCATTCTTATTCTTTCATATCTATTTTTCCAGCCATAAAATCTTAGAATTAAAAGGAGTGTTCGTGACTTGAATTTTTGAACCCATTTCCGAAAGCTAACTCTAAAATCAATGGTAAGTTTTTGGCCACTTGCCCCATTTTCCAGCTCCCCAGGCGAAGGGTTTACTTTCCCAATTACCTAAATTCTTTTCTATAATATTGCTGACTAAGCTTCTCTCTCTTGGGAATAGTCTCCCCGTCTTCTCGCTGTGGGGCCCAACTCAGTAATCGAAAAGTGTTTTCATATGTCATTCCATGCTCTGCTCTTGGCTCAGAAAGATGTCTTTTACCTAGTCATAAATAAAATTAAGTTCCCCGTTGGACTTTCTGTTTCTTTTTATGAAGTCAAGGCTGCACTTTAATTAGGCTTCTGATTGCCCAGTAAGGCTGGAAAAGTAAAAATAATACGGGATAAAAATTCTCTTGTAACCAGCGGATTAATTTCGCCGCCTTACATGTATGTATGTCTGCTTCTCTCTGTTCGGTATGAATTTCGAATCGGCTGGACCAATCGATCTTAATGAGATTTTGCTTAGTAATTCTGGTAAACCCTGAGGAAATTTTAGTCGGGTTATGCTCAGAGGTCAAGGTCATGATGTAGATAGTTTTTTTTCCTCTTCATTGGATATGATACCATAAGGTATGTTTCCTTTTAAATGCAAAAATAATTAAACTCTTTTAGTTAACTTAATGCATGTGATAATGTTTAAAATGTACTTTAAGATAACATATTTTCGCAACATATCCTTGTTATTCAATGCTATCTGTTTTTAAATGGTACATTTCTTTCTGTTTAAATTAATACACCACATTTTCATGTCAGTCTATTCCATTATTACTTGTAAAAGTACGACCGTTCGCAAAAATTAAAAGTATTCAACATTTTATTTACGTTCCATAATTAATATTTTTGTTATACGTACATTGTAACGATCCGTTACATGACCCTAAAGAACGAGGAACCCGAAGGTGATCTTTCGCCGCGGACAAGTACGATTAGAGGCAGGTAGAAACGGGTGGTCTAACAATACACGTGTATACTTAATTGAAAACTGTCCGTGTGCTGGAGCCAGTGCGTCTGAGGCTTTGTGAGCCTGTTGAGTGGAAAGACTCTGCGAAATATTGTAAATAATTACAGTGCCACGTGCGCCCATTAGCGGTAGCGAAAAAGGCAATTAAGTTGTTTGGGTCGGCTGATCTGAAGACGGCTTTTCGGCCACATATGGAAACGAAACAGCTGATTCCGGCGGGGAGGTGACCGCAAGATTGCCTCATCCTGCTTCTGGAAGTTTCCCGAAGAATCTAGTAAGGGGAACCGGGACCGCTATAAAAGAAGAGTGGCGATGCCAAGACGGGGGCTTTTTCTTCTTGAGGCTGAGACAGGCTTTTTCTTCCTGAGAGAGCTTTTGCAGCTCGAGAGGAACCGCTCGCATCTCCTCCGATTCTGGAATTTGCTTGATTAGAGACCGCCAGCGTTTCTGTTTGCTAAGAAGTCAACCTTCGACTTGGGAATCCCATTCCCGTTATTTTGCTAATTTGTTTTTTACTTCGTGCATAGAAGTAGGTAGCCGACAGTGACCCTTGCTCTCAATTTGGATCGTCTTGCATCCCGAGTCTTCTTTCACGAACCCCAGCGTGATACGCACTCTGAACTTTCGAAACTTGGTGTGAAAGCCGACTGTACAAATCGTCAGCCCGGAGGTGATAGTGTCAGCGTTTATTACCGGCACTAATTAGCGAACAATTCCAGTAATTAGAAGCCCTATCCATACTGTATCCAGTACCCACGCATCCTTATTGTGTGAATGTCATCTCAGCACGAGATCCCAGAATATTTAGAAATCTACTGAATCTGTACATAGCTGTACATAATTTATTCACCTGAATAAAATATTTAGTCTAGATTAAACAGTTTTCTAGCCTGTTTCATTGACGGCTTCGCCTACCATATCTCCAGTACTTTACAACATCGGCTTTTTATAAAAATTCTAGCTGATTACTTTTATGTTAATGAAATGCACGGATTAAACGTCAAATATTGCCAAATATACCAATTTTATTTCTTTAGATTATATTTATCATCTCCATATATTTACTTTTGTTGGGCATATAATAAAATTAAATTTCAATTTTTAAATTTAAAACAAGCTGTTCAAAATTTTCTAGAAAAAACTAAAATTTATTATTATATATTAAATATTTCTATTGATAAAAATTTTAAGATTTATTTTATTTTTTCCCTTTATTTAGTTTTGTTTTATTTATTGTTTTATATCATTTATGTGCTGAGGGGCGGGGTAAGAACAAAATATCGGGTGCCCCAAAGTGGGTTAATCCTAGCCCTGCTAATTCGCTTGTAGCCAGGGCAAAGGTGGCATTTGCCACTGGCGAATCAGTCTTAGGGGCTTCTCACCCTAAAGAAAATGGGATCTGAAAGAGGACGACTCGCCAAGAGTAGAAATAAGGAAAATTTGAAAAATAATTCATTTAATTTTATAATTCTATATGTTTAAAAACTACATTTTTATGAATTTTCTCATTTTTCATGATGTTTCATAAAGACTAAACTTGTTATAGGTTCTTACAAAATGTTTACAAACACCACTAATATGCTTTAATATAAATCTGTGTACTTGTTTTAAAATTTTGAATTCATTGAAGTTATTAAAACTAAGTTCAAATTTAGAAATTCGCCAATTTTTTTTATGAAAATTCAAGGTTTAAATAAAAATTATTCTCCTCAAATAAACTTGTCAGTTTATCAGCAAAATGCTGTCTCCAAAATGTTCAAAAACATCTTTAAGTATTAATAAGGTAAAAATAGAAAAAAAATAATATACTTGGAACGTTTTAAGAATTAAAAAATATTTTAAGTTTATTCTGAATAAATTATATGAAAAACATGTTCATATATTTTATCACTATATTTGGTGGTAGGGGCGTAAACCAGTTTTTTTTTTAATTATTTATTATTTATTTATTTATTTATTTATTTATTTATTTATTTATTTATTTATTTATTTATTTATTTATTTATTTATTTATTTATTTATTTATTTATTTATTTTTTTACGGGCTTAAAAGGAGCGAGCCGAACGATGGCCGAATGGTAGAGTGCTGCTCTTCGGAACCGGAGTTCGCGGGTTCGAATCCCGCTGATAGCATGGATGTTTGTAGCCGTTCGGAATCGGCTTTAAACTGTAGGTCGCGGTCTCATTAGCCCTCGTGTGCAAAACAGTAGACCGTAGCGCTCCAAACCAAACCAAAACAAAAGGTGGTAGTTAAAAGGTGGTAGTTACGGCTCTTCCTGTTGCAACGCCTAGTGTTATTTTTCGATACTATATTCGTTTATTGAACTTCTTATTTATTAAATCTAGCTCAACCCTGCTCTAGTTTCCAATATGCATAGTACGATTCATTACAGAGACATATTAATTTCGCTCAAATGTGTGACGACGTATACTGAAAATTAAACAGAAAGAAATCGATTTGTTGCAGTTTATTTAAATAAATGGATCAATTTTGTGAACTGTATTGAAAACTTAATCCTTTTGGTCGGCATTTAATTATACAAGCAATAATTTATCGTAAATCGATACTGAGACTATCATTCAAAATATCAGCAAATCGATCTTAAAGCATCCATTTATCAAGTTTTATTAACAGTTCATAACACCGGTTATTTTTAAAATGCACAGAAATTTTCCCATCTGAAATTTTTGTTCTAAATTAAATAGATGGCAGCACTTGCTCTCTCTGTCTCTGCCTAGAAGATAAGCAGCGTGTCGTGATTTCGTCTGTTTAGCTGACTTGTTTAGTTCCCTAATTGATTAATCGCCGATAACGTTTAATTTGATCGGTAATAAAACCTTAATTGGTGGTTAAAACTTAATTAATTTGTGAGTTTAGTATTCAAACATTCATCTAAAACTTTTTAAAGATCCGAACCATGAATTTTCTATATTTTATCTATGAATGACATATTTTGTTTTTAGAAAATTGGAGAAAGTATTTCTGATTATCGACAAAGCTACTTCTGTTTGGTTGAATGTTCTGACAGAAGATATGTTATGTTCTTTAGAAAAAGGAAAAAACGGAAAGAAAATATGCATATAACTAGCATATAGCCCGTCATATGCCGCAATCAGAAAAATTTTTAATTTTCCAGAATTGTAAAGTTTCCTATGAGGTAGGTAAAATAATGGTTTGTTTTTTGGCTGAGAATTATCTGGTACAGGCTCAATAATTTGTTTATCTTCATACTCCTCTAAAGTCTTCCGATACTGTTAATGTAGTTTAGAATCACGGCGAATTCATTTAGAAAAGATAATTAAGAGTTTTCTTAGCTAAGTTGAAATTATCCTTATAGGATGGACAGCAGAGGTTTTAATATTTACACTGATTATTTGGCGGTAAATATGAATGGTGTCCAAAATTTAAAAAATCTATTGCAAACAGTGTGGTTACGTATAAAAGGCAAACACAGAAATGAACAAACTTTTTAATTTTCAAAGATACATAACTTAAACGCTAGATATTTCTTAGTTCGTGAAATAGACTCCTAGACTTTTATGAAAAGAATTTATTGTTAATACCGGTGATAAAATTTTCATTGCAACAAAAATTAATCGATGATTAAATTTAAAACTATCACATATGTACCTAATCTATTATTTAAGCCAAATATAAAAGAAAATTATTTACGTAATATCTAAGTTCAGTGATAAAACGTATGAAAATAATGCAGATGATATTTAAATAATTTAAAATAAGAAATGATTCAATGAGATGGTTAAAGGAATGACGTCATAATGCTAGGAAAAAATGGTATTTTTACCTATTTATTAAGTGATAAATTGATTAATTTAATCGCCTGCTCTTAATCGGGGAAAATAGCGATTGAAATAATGGCATTAAACGCTCGGAAAGGAGGGAAGGGGTGGATTTAGAACGTTTTAAAGACGGCAGCATTTTTGGCTGTGATATGAAGCATATTTAAACCGATTTATTTTAGAATCGGATTGATAATTTGGGAGAAGATAAACTTTACTCGCTTTGAATTTTGCAAACCCTAACTCTTCAAGAATCCAATATGGATTCCTCTATCCATTCCAGATCCAACCTCTTCATAAATTCGAGGACAGACAGACGGATAATTTAAGCTATTGTTATATAAGGGATATATATGTGTGTCTGTGTAATCACGGCTAAAACTAATTCGCCGGTTACATAACATTAATCCTATTATTTTTACTTGCCCGGTCTTCCTGGGCAAGGATAATTCTAGGCAACTTGCCTAAGGAGTAAACAGTCATGGCACCATCAAAAAACAGTGAGTCCTTAATGAAACTTAATTTTTACTTTAGTTCTAAGAAAACGATCTGTTACTCTAACAAGAGCAGAGAAGAAAACGATACATGAAAACACTTGTTGGGCCCCCACAGCGAGACGACGCAGAGAATATTCCCAAGGAATCGACAGCTTATTCAGTGTTCTTAACAGTAAAAAGTGAGCCGTTCGCCAGAAACAGTTGGAAATGGCGACTGGACAGAAAATTTGCATTTATTTCAGAGTTAGTTCTGGAAAATGGTTTCATAGAATGCAAGTCAACACTCCTTCCGATAAAATATTTTGTGGTTTGAAAAATAGATATGAAAGAATTGAGAAGGGAAAAATGAAAATTTTAGACAGATATTTTAAGTGTAATAATTTTAATATACTAAATATATACATGACATGTCGTGATCCAGAGTTAAGGAGAATGGAAAACAGTCTTCTTGATTATAATAAGTTTATTAAACCATCGTTAAAGTAAAACTAGCGCCATTTTCACTCTCCGTCGAAGACACCTGTAGAGTGTTGTTGACAGCTCTATGTCCACGCGCTGATTGAAACTTATCTGTTTGCAAGCTCATCAAATAGCTCAAAAATGCTTCCGCCTAACCGGATGATACTAAAAACTTACGCCAGCGGGAGTCTTTTTCATTTATTCTATTATTATAAAAGAGTTCCCTTTTTAATATCGATTTTAACTCACGTAATTTACAACTACCCCTTTTTTTAGACTAGACATACACACACACACACA
>CM063505.1:158307578-158327578 GCA_032207245.1 Pardosa pseudoannulata
AACAGCATAAATTAATTGTATTTAAGAAAAATAACCCAAAGGTAAGATAATCCCCTATATAATAATAGCCTAATTTATCTGTCCTCAAATTTATGAAGCGGTTGGACCTGGAATGGATAGAGTCAAAATTCAAAGCGAGTAAAGTTTATCTTCTCCTAAACGATCGATCCGATTCTAAAATAAATTGGTATAGATAGGCTTCATATCACAGCGAAAAATACTGTCGTATTTAAAACGTGCGAAATCCAACCCTTCCCCTTTTTTCGAGCGGTTAATGCCATTATTTCAAGCCCTATTTTCCCCGGATGATAAATAGGTAAAAATAATATTGTTTCCTACCATTATGACGTCATTCCTTTAACCATCTCATGTAATCATTCCTTATTTTAAATTATTTAAATATCACCTGCATTATTTTCATACATGTTATCAGTGGACTTAGATATTACGTAAATAATTTTCTTTTATATTTGGCTTAAATAATAGATTAGGTACAAATGTGATAGTTTTAAATTTAATTATAGATTATTTTTTGTTGCAATGAAAATTTTATCACCGGTATTGAAAACACATTTTTTTCATAAAAGTCTAGGAGTCTATTTCATGGACTTATAGCATTATGACGTCATTCTTTCAACCATCTCGTTTTGTCCTTTCTTATTTTAAATTATTTAAATATCGTCTGCATTATTTTCATCCGTTTTTTGTTGAAATAAAAATTTTTCACCTTTATGAATAACAAATTCAATTTACCTACAAGGTGTAGTTGAAATAATAGTTCCATTCCTTTATTTCCATTAAATGTTGTGGCAAAACAATTGGGAAGATCTTAACGATAATCTCGACGTAGCTGAGAAAACTTTGAATTATCTTTCAAAATGAATTCAACGTGATTCTGAACTGCATTCACAGTATCAAAAGAATTTAGAAGAGTACTAAGATAAACAAATTATTGAGCTTCTACCAAATAATTCTCAGTCAAAACACAAACTATTTATTACCTGCCTCATAGAATACTGTACAATTCTGGAAAATTAAAAAAATTACTGATGCCGTCATATGAAGGGCTATATGCTAGTTTAATGATAATGTAATTAAGATAATGTATTGTAGGATCAAGCTAATGTTTTCATAGCCCCTTTTTTATAGTTTTCACAGTTCCGTTAGATCATTACATTAATAGTAAGTAGTGGGCCCCAAATTGAACTTTACCCAGAATCCTATGTTTTCATGATAGGCACTTGAACAGTAAGTTGATTGATGTTTAAATGACTGATTTGCTCTGAAATAGCTGTCAAACGTTAATTTAAGGGTGCACTCTGAATCATTTCTAAATCAGTTCGTGAATTTAGTCAGTTTTACGGTAACGCCGAAATTATACATGTACAATATAAGAATGCGGGTTGAGTTGAATAAGGTATTATTCTTACAGTCTCATGGACAAAAAAAAAATCGACAAATGTTCCTGTCGTTTGAAATGCCCTCTAAGTTCCTGAATAGTTCCTGTTCTAATAAATCCACAACTATAATCAGACTAGTCACATTTCGAACTTCCTCCAACTTCCCAATGATTCAACCTCAGGTAAAATTATCCAGATGTCGTCTACAAGACTTTTTGCTGCACAAACACACAAATTCAATCCACTCTTCAGAATTTAAGTCTGCCAAAGGATGAGGTGTGTTGTAAAATCCATGCCCACTATCTTACAAATTGTACAAATTCTATAACATATCACTTCGAAAAGCGTATCACAATATCGTACTTAAGAGTGAGCATGCGTATATAAGTTACAAAATTACTTTCTGATTTATACGATTTTTTGTTCGTTTAAATACATCCTAAATAAGGAAATGCCTTTCTATGTTTACTCTCGTGGAATAAGGAACTTCCTTATTTTAATAAATAAATAAATTAGACGAGCCCTTTGAACTTTTTAGACCTCCGAACTTAAGGAGGCCAAGGATAGTGAGCAAGGCAAATACGATGACATCATTGAAAAAGGAATAGTTCCGTATGGAAAGATTTGATTATATCAAAGATTCTATCTAGAAATAAAATAAGGCCAAAATAACTTTGCTTAGATAATTTTTCCCATCCTTAGCTCCAAATACTATTAACAATTAAGATCATACAAACATAATTGTGTAGTTTATGTGTCAATCATTCATACTGATATGTGTGTGTATATATATATATATATATATATATATATATATATATATATATATATATATACATATATACACACACATATATATATATATATATGTAAGGAATATTCTAAGGAAAATTCTCAGGGGTTTTCAAAACTTAAATCAAGGGTAAAAAATTCCTGCGTCATTTTGCATTCCCCTTTTTAACCCCTAACCTAAATTGACCACTGGCGCTACAGTTTACGCCCTAGAAGAAGGGGCCTGACCAATTATAATCATACATGGCCCTAGCGGACAATTTAGGAAATTTCCAAATAAAAAGGAGATACACTCTGTCGGAGACAGATTTTGCTAGAGATATTTTCCCACAGATGTTGACCCAGGTGTTACGGGTCTTGTATATAGAACTTCATGCTAGATGACCCTTCAGTTTGTCCTGTCCCTATGTTGAAGTGGGAACCCGTCCACCAACGTTATCTTAATAAAGGTTTTTAGCTGAAACGGTATCATTTTTAAGGCCATGACTGCAACCCCCCATTGAGAAGTCAGTCTCATTACATATTTATATATATATATATATATATATATATATATATATATATATATATATATATATATATATATCTGTGTGTGTGTGCACCTAGTTTTAAGTTTGAAGTTGAAGATACGTCTACACATGCACACATACATACATTCATATAATTTGTTCTGTGTGAACAAAAATTCTCTACAAGACTTTGTACTAATCCTAATGTTTTAAATCAGTGAAATCTCCAACTCATAACTCCAGCCGATATTTTTCAGCCAGGAATAACAAGTGTGAAATTTCAGGAATTTTTTTCCGTATCTGTTTTTATCTTTGAATCATATTTGCTCCGGTACTACATGATATTACTCTGTTAAAAATTATCAAACATAATTATATCGAATTTGGTGTACCAAAAATGGCATTATAAACTTCAATAAATGCTGTTCTTCTACTAATAGAATTTAAAAATTTCCCTTTCCTTCAAATACTGGTGAAATTCAGTGGCGTGCGGTCCATACATGCAGGGTGTGCACTGCACACTCTGGCAAAATTATGATTGACAATAATTTTATGCACCTATGTCTATCTATCTTTTTATTGTATATAATAAATATTATTTATAATATATTCAAATATTATGTTTATTTCCTTGCTTGTATTCCTGCAATGCGTGTGTTACTAGGTGCTGCACCACGTAGCGCGGTCAAAAGCAAACAAACATAGGAAGTTCTGATGTGTACGTACTGCGCACTAAACTGAAAATCACGCTTTATATGTATGAGCTACTGAAGAAGAACAGCATACTATGGCGCTGAGGCAAGTGCAGCTATTATTCCTGCACTTGGCATTCAGAATTATCCGAAGATACGGTTTATTAAGCGTTGTATTAAAACGGGGATTTTTTTTTTTTTTTTTGCTTTTTTTTTGTTTGTTTGTTTGTTTATTTGGTTTTTAATTGATTAACTGGCCATACAATTTTGCAGAAGGTTAATGTTTAAATTTATATATTGTGAGATTTTGTTTTCTTAAAAATACAAGAGAAGTATTTCATCAATATAAAGTGAAATGTTTTAGTGTTGTAAATTAATTTCGGTGATGTATTATATTTATTGAAATAATTAGCTGAAAAACAATGTTGTTTTGTTTTAAAGAAACGAATTTTAACAGAACAGTCCAAATTTTACCATTCATTGTGTCTTACAGACAGTATATAAGTTATATTATGTAACACCATATCCCTGGATTTATTCTTAAAAATTGTCAAGATGTTTTTAGCAGAATATATGATTTTCAAATGTTAAAAACAATTAATAAATATAATTTAATCCACTGACCGAACAAGAAACAGTTCGCTCTATTGTGCAGTGAAATCCTCTGCACGTGGAATAGACGTTCGGTTTGTCGGCACCTCAGTGGCGGGCGCCATGTGGTGCTACGTTTGCTGAACATATAAGTTTTCCGTGGAAGCCCGAAGCGTTGCTTTTTCTACGAGGATATGACACCATACAACAAAAGACATGATTTTTGCTTCAGTGCTAGTAGAATTCTCATAAGTTTAGCTGTTTTTATAGTTATAACTCGACTACTCGTAGGTAAATATTTTATTTATTGTAATCTTTAAATTTATATTCATGATAAATAACCCGTTTCAGAATGGAGAACTCAGATGTCTCAATAATTAAAGATTCATTGTAAAATCCATGTTCTCTGCACACCCTGCATGAAAACCTACCGCACGCCACTGGTGAACTTGCAGGATCATTAACAGTAGGATGCTGTGATGCTTTATTTACCCTGCCGCCCCTCCTATAATCTTTCTTTCATGCTCCAATCAATCAACTTCCTTCCTTGTCCTCTTTGTTTACACATCCTTATAAATTCTCAACTTTCCTTATCATGAGATGATAAGAAAATGGTTTTTTCTGTACAGTACAAATGTGAGACGTGATGTAAAAAGATTGATTATATACAAACCATATTGGCCTGTAAGAACCTGTAGATTTGTGACTCCCTTTTTAGAATCAGTTTCTGTCTTGGAGTCCCCTACGCCAAAACCGTGTTACACAAATAAAAGGTGTTTAGAAATAATTTTACGTGTAATTGAAGAGATAAAATAAAAGTTTAAAAAATCATATGTTGAATTAGTTTAAAAGAATTAAAAATATCTTGAAATGAACAAAAATATAAAAAGACTGTATGAACCTTTCTTGTTTATACTCATCTGGAGGTAACGGTTATGTAGGGTTAATATACATGTAAAAGCTATCTGATTTACTAATACAAATCACTGTATATTGAAATAGGATTGAGAAAGAAAAATAGAAAACTATAATATTTACTTTATGATGTGCAGTTTTGACAATGCTGATGTAGAAAATTTTTTTATTTATTTATGCAAGTTTGTAAATAAAACCTACTTTAAAAAAAAAAAAAAAAAAAAAAAGGAATTTAACCGATAGCATTGAAAATATCGTAGGACCAAATTAAACAGATATTTTATTTTAACATACTTGGGGTCGCCTACCCTAACAAATGTAAAATGTTCATGATACCACCATAAAGCCGGACGATTACCGGTTAGTCCATGCCGAGACACAGAGTAGGCAAATCGGGGGGGTGCAAAACTGTCTAACCAAAATAATAAAGAAACCCCAACGAAATTTCTGACTTAGAAAATTTTCTGAATTTTAACAGGTGATAATCATTGAATACAAAGAACCAAGAGCTTTGTGATGAAATATCCGTGGTGTGGTGTGATCTATATTTCAAGAAGATTTGCCCCTTTTGGAAGTTTTGAAACAGAACTAAAATTAATGTTGCTTCAAATTTAAGCTCAAGGAATTTTATTAATGTAACTGGAAAACGTAACTTTTCCAATCTAAAAATAATAACCATTTATGAACAACAACCTTTCAATTACAATTATCAGATCTTGCTGTGTTAGAAATTATGTATAAACTCAGTAACAGTTTATATGTTTCTGAATTAGATAATTCTCTGAACTAAAAATTCGAAAAAAAATACTTCTGAGTCATTCTTCCGTTATTTTTTGTGTTGTATTATAAATGAAAAGTCATGGTTCAATAACTGTAAGACCTAGATGTCTTTTGAACATTCTTTAGATTATGTAAAAAGATTAAAGAAAAAATACGTCTGAGCCCTTCTTCCATTATTTTTTTAACAATTTATTTTAAATGAAAAGTTATGGTTCAATTTCTGTGAGACCTAGATGTCTTTTGGACATTCACTAGACTATGTAAAAATATGTAAAAAAATATGTCTGAGTCCTTCTTCCATTATTTTTTAACATTGTATTTTAAATGAAAAGTTATGGTTCAATTACTGTGAGACCTAGATGTCTTTTGGACATTCACTAGAATATGTAAAAATATGTAAAATAAAATACATCTGAGTCCTTCTTCTGTTATTTTTTTAACCTCGTATTTTATATGAAAAGCTATGGTTTAATTACTGTGAGACCTACATATCTTTTGGACATTCACTAGAATATGTAAAAATATGTAAAATAAAATACGTCTGAGTCCTTCTCCCGTTATTTTTTTTACTCCGTATTTTATATGAAAAGATATGGTTCAATTACTGTGAGACCTAGATATCTTTTGGGCATTCATTAGAATATGTAAAAATATGTTAAAAAATACGTCTGAGTCCTTCTTCCATTATTTTTTTTACTCCGTATTTTATATGAAAAGATATGGTTCAATTACTGTGAGACCTAGATATCTTTTGGACATTCACTAGAATATGTAAAAATATGTAAAATAAAATACGTCTGAGTCCTTCTCCCGTTATTTTTTTTACTCCGTATTTTATATGAAAAGATATGGTTCAATTACTGTGAGACCTAGATATCTTTTGGGCATTCATTAGAATATGTAAAAATATGTTAAAAAAATACGTCTGAGTCCTTCTTCCATTATTTTTTTACTCCGTATTTTATATGAAAAGATATGGTTCAATTACTGTGAGACCTAGATATCTTTTGGGCATTCATTAGAATATGTAAAAATATGTTAAAAAATACGTCTGAGTCCTTCTTCCATTATTTTTTTTACTCCGTATTTTATATGAAAAGATATGGTTCAATTACTGTGAGACCTAGATATCTTTTGGACATTCACTAGAATATGTAAAAATATGTAAAATAAAATACGTCTGAGTCCTTCTCCCGTTATTTTTTTTACTCCGTATTTTATATGAAAAGATATGGTTCAATTACTGTGAGACCTAGATATCTTTTGGGCATTCATTAGAATATGTAAAAATATGTTAAAAAAATACGTCTGAGTCCTTCTTTCATTATTTTTTAACCTTGTATTTTAAATGAAAAGTTATGGTTGAATTACTGTGAGACCTAGATGTCTTTAGGCCGTTCTCTAGAATGTGTAAAATATGTATCTTAATGTAGAATATGTATCTTTTTATCTTTTTGTAGAATGTTTACATTAAAGTTTCATACGGGTGCAGATTTTTATTTTTGCATGGAGCTTCTCAGAGGCTACATCCCCTCAATTTCTATTATCCTCAGCAGGGGCGACTTTTGCTCTTGATTCTGTGCCTTTCTTCCACCAGCTGCCCTCCCAGCAAGAGGGCATTCAAACAAACAAATTGATCCTGCACTTTTCCTCGTTACAATCATTTTGCTCTTTTCTAGAAAAAAGGGCATCCGGAAATTATTCTTTGTGGCAGCAGGACGGAATAACTTATAAATAGGAACCCCCCCCCCCTAAATCAAAATGGGGTGCCCAGTCATGCTATTCATGATTCAAGCTTGAACGACGTAGGCGTACGATGACTAATCGAATTATCGACTCGCGATTAACGTATTGAAACATAAGCACAATATCCTACGAGATTGATACGCCTACTTCCAGTGCAACCTCTCAAAAACAAAGAAAAAAAATGAGGCAAAATAACGGTTCTTTTCTAATGCGAAGTGAGCTTAGTATCCCAACACGTCACCAGAACCTATGTTACTTCTCCGCATTATTATAATCTCTTCGGAACAATTCGTTCGAGTGAGAGAGGGGATAGGGGAATTATTATTATTGTTATTGTTTAGATATTTATGAGAGATGAGGCATCCGTTTTTATTAATGTGGCCCTAAAGAGCGTCGTTCCAATTGCGAGGTAAACAACGCTCCTGACAGCAGGGTTATCGCTGAATGAGTAAACGATAAACACGAGATAAGACGAGCTGCAACGCCGCCATAGGCAAGACGTGAAGACAGCTCCAGAAAAGAAAAACGCCGTAGCTGTATTCACTCGGGGATTAACGGAGGAGAGCAGTTCTCCGGAACAAAGTTACAAGAATTTAAACGCTCTGACTTTTAGGATTCCTTGTTTGTGGGTCCATCTGCTCCTGCAAAGTTAATAGGCCACTCAATAAACAAGTGTGTGTGTGTGTGCAAGGGCGTACGCAAGGAGGGGGTTTAGGAGTTTAAACACCCCCCCCACCTTGAGCTCAGACAAAAGGGCAAAAATAAAAATTTTAGTAGAAATTATTCTGGCTATTATTTTTTAGAATTATGACCCCCCTTGAAAAGTATAAACCCTCCCCCTTGAAAAAATTCTGCGTACGCCACTGTGTGTGTGTGAATTAGTAGCGAGGAGTGAGTTCAGAAGTGGAAGAAGCTTTGAACCTTAATAATTTAATCTACACACAGACAGTGTCCTCTCACTTGTGCGCCTCTCATTTATAGAACTCTTTCAGTTATTCATTTTTTTTTCTGATCCCGGTAGAATTCGAGAATTAATGTTAAATTTCCCTCATTCATATGACTTTTAATTAAACGCTTATCTCACTTATATGGTGCTTTTTGTTATCAACATCCTCTCTGAAACAAAGTTAGTCAAAATAAACAAGTATCTTACAGCATTTTACACGTTCTGTCAAGGTAGAGATTCTATTGCTATCGATTGTTGAAATAATAAGACAGAAAATTAGTGAAACTTTTAATTGGTGAAGAAAAGCGAATAAAAAACTACAGTTTTATGAAAAAACAGGTTGTCTGTTATGTAATAATTGTCTTCTATTTTTTTATTAGAAGAAAGAGGTGAGCTAATAAAGAGAAATACTGAACCTTAATAATTTAATCTACACACAGACAGTGTCCTCTCACTTGTGCGCCTCTCATTTATGGAACTCTTTCAGTTATTCATTTTTTTCCTGATCCCGGTAGAATTCGAGAATTAATGTTAAATTTCCCTCATTCGTATGACTTTCAATTATACGCTTGTCTCACTTGTACGGTGCTTTTTGGGGTTATAAAATGCAACATCCTCTCTCTTGAAAGACGACAGTTTAGGCAAATAAACTAAGTATCTTACAGCATCTTACACGTTCTGTCAATTATCGGTAAGAGATTCTTATTGCTATCGATTGTTGAAAATAATAAGACAGAAAATATTAGTGAAACTTTTAATTGGTGAAAAAAGCGAATAAACAACTACAGTTTTATGACATGGACAGGTTTGTCTGTTATCGATAATAATTTCTTCTTTTTTTTAAGAAAAAAAGAGAGAAAGATATAATAAAGAGAAATACTAATATAGCACGCACTTTTCATACAGCAGGACTCTCCACACAGCAGCGCTTCCAGTGTGTCTGTTAACCTCACATATATTGGTATGAATAGTACAACATAATTTGCATAATTTAAAAGTTTTTATTTCTACTGCAGGTTCACTAAAGCGTATTAATGTCGTCTCGAAATCATTCAATACATTATTTCACTAAAATAAAGACACAAAAAGATTAAATCCGTATGATTAAAAACATTTCCATATATTACAACGTCGCCAAAGCCATAGCGCTTCCAGATGACAGTAAAGACACATGCGCAATCCATGATAACAGTGTAATATGTCTATCAAATGGAATTTAGTGCATTCGTTAAACCGTGTTGTGGTAAATTTCAACTTATTAGCAGAGCGCTCCACGTCATATTATGCGTGTGCTGTGGAGATACGTAGAAAGTCCAAAACACAATTCATTTCATGTATTAAATGTTTATTCGTTCAGCTTGAACGATAAAAATATAAACAAGGTATTAAAATAAAAGCAAGCAGTTTTCAACATAGTACGTCCTATTTCCTTACGACTGACTTACCAAAACAACATTTTTAGTAGCACCAAACAATCAGAGTTACAGAAAAGGGCAAGGAGCTAACCAGGAAACTCCCTTTATACCACGGCTCATAGTTAAAATACATTTGCATACGAGGAAATACGGTTACGACCGAAATGAAAATTGTATCGATATTTTTATCGATAAGGTTTTCCAACAGACTGCGAAATAAAGGCTGAAGGCACTAAGTAGAGAAATAGGGAGCACGAAATCAAATAAATAAATATAAAGAACAACCTCTGCTTCCACAGCTTTCAAGAACGCGTCACACCTGGTGTTTGTGTGCGTGTGTGTATCTAGAATAAACAACCAAAGAATATGTTATAGAATAATAGCCTATCCATCATCAAAAATGCATGCATACGCGCATATAAATCTATGTGCATTCTCATACAGTCTGTTGTAAAGCTATAGGATTACTCGAAATTCCCACCATTTCCTGACAAAGGCAACATTAATGAGAATTTCAAAGAATGCAGTGAAATAAAAACAATTGTTTACAATTGATTCAGCTAAGGAAATAAAAACGTATCAAATTCCTTTACTGTGCATCGCTATTTTCCTCGTCAATCACAGTGTTGCACAATTATGAAAATACTTTTGTTTTTTGAAATAACGAAGCTATTTTTAGTGTCAGTTTTAGATACAACCTAACCTATCTGATAGGATGGGAAAATATTTAGAACTGAATGGGATTTTTTGTATTATTAGCAAAATGTCTCGCCGAAGTAAACTGTTTGAAGCAGAAGTGAGAAAAGTTTAGTTCTAACGCCGGAAAAAAATGTCTGTATGTCAAATAAGTTAAATTCGTAATCAATCTAAAACTGATATTCACAATGTTTTGAATAAAATAAAGAATATTATGTTAATCAGTAAAGATCTTATCTGTAAAAGAAATTTAAAAATTTTTCTTGTTATCACAAGCTGATAACTTCTTAAGTCACGGAAAAAGTTATCAGCTTTGAATAATGGCAAATTTTTGAGTTTGGTAGGAAAAAATATCATTCACTGCGTAGAAAACACAGGCATGTAAATCAGTGTCTCATGGAATTGCGTAGTGAAATTTGAAGCCGAATAAAATTCCGAAAATCATAAGCGATGAATTGTGAGTTCGAGGCTCGACCAAAGACTGTCCAAAGACTACCATGTTCCCAAATAAGGCACGCAAATATAGGTACGTGGTCAGAATGCCCTCCCTATTCAAAGGATATCTCTAATGTAGCCTCACACTATGGCCACGAAATTGTTCACCACTCCAGTACTGGCCTGATAGCGACCTTGAACGATGGCTAACGGGTTGCATCCACACACTGGGCCACGAAATAAGCAGAGCGCCTGTATGCATCCATGAAATCTATTGCACACTTTGGTAGCGCATGCTGGTTCTCTTTGATCTTTTGAGAAAAATCGCTTCCGAAGCCAAGGCCATTTTATCGTCAGCCATCTTCTTCAATAAGCCATACCCCCTCCAGGCGATAGTAATGGCTTGCAGTGGACCATAGTGTGGAGATCAGAGGAGTCATATCCCCCTTCAGACGATCAATAATTACAATGGAGCATGGAGTCTCCTTTTATTCAGAGCGATAGTAATGGACTATAGTATGGAGGGGCCTTAAGAGTGTCAGGCCACGCTTAGTTGGGGAGGGGGTGTTCTGATTGGTAGCTGTTTCCTAATCACGATGAGCGGACAATATTGCATTCCTTCAGCTACACGTGGTCCTGGAGTCGTGCTAAATGAGCAACAGCTTTGCATCCAATATTTAATACTTGTGTATCTGATCCTTGTATACCGTTAGGATAATTGTCTATTCAGTCTGCTACATTGAAAAAAAATATCTTCGGAAAATAACAGAAAAACCAAAGCTCTTGAAACATTTGAAAGGAAAGTACCTAAATTGAGCGAAGAATGTCAAGTCTGGAACACTAAAGGAAAAAATACATTATTTTCGGGCGAGGAAAATTTAACTTAGTCGGTCCTGATGTCAGTAGTTAGTGTAATTACTACTGACATAACTTCAGGCAAAAATCTCGTGAATTCTTAAATAGATGAACTACGGGACTTAAGAAGTGGTTTCATTCTCGTTTAGAAAGTTTTCCCATATCCATGAAAACGCGATCTACGAACAGTTGATGACAAAATAAACTCAGACAGTTTTTAACAAAATTTATAGGGAAGACACTCGCCGAGGAATATTTTGTAGATCATAGCCTTAAAATTGAGCTGTAGCGTAGAGGAGATTTATTGGCCAACAAAAATTAAAAAGAGTTTAACGAGCAAATATATATCAGATTTTGAATTCACAATACAATTTCTTTCACAAATGTACAGCTGAATAATACTATATTTTTATACTATGCGTCATATAAATACATAAAATAATTACATGTAAATTATATAAAAAAAAAATTCAAATAGGTGAAAATATTCTAAAATATGAAAGTTAAAATTCAAAATTTAAAAATATACTGTATTAATTAAATAATATGATGTATAAATCATAAGAAAAAATGGAACCTATTGTACCTTGAACCTTATACCTTGGTCTTATCTTTCTAAAAAATCTGTTGTATTTGAATTTTTAATAGTTTGGTTTTATTTAGAGACTTTTTTTTTTTTTTTTTTTTTTTTTTGTAGAGGCTGAACGATGACGAATTGGTTAGGGTGCTAACCTTTGGTACTGGAGTTCGTGAGTTCGAATCCTACTGTGGTATGAATGTTCGTAGCCGTTCGGAATCGGCTTTAAGCTATACGCTCCGGTCTCATTAGCCCTCGTGTTGCAAAAAAGTTGACCGTATCACTCCACACTAAAACAAACCACTCTTTTTGTAGAGGCGAATAATGCCTAACAATACAGCATCTACAGAACTGTCTCGTAAAGAAGTATTTTGTTTTTCTGTTTATTTTCTCTTAGGTGAACTCAATCATGTTTTAATCTACGTTTTTTATCGGCAAATCAGATAATATTTGCAAATGTTATTAGTTCTACATCCGTGACGTTAATTTTATCTACAGATGAGTATAAGTAACAAATGTTTGACAGTTTAACCGTGTACTTCGTACCAGTAATTTGCATTACTACAACTATGGTTCAAAATACAACAGCTTATATGTTAAACTTCTTTTTCTTTATTTGAGTATGTATTTTTATTTTTATAACTAATATATCTTTTTCGTTGTTCTAATTTGATAAAAGTCATGCTTCGGATTATATAGGACATAAAACTGTCGTATATATCATAATTTTTGTTTTCATTACAATAAAATTTACTTCTTGTAGCTAATCTTATTTTTTGGAAGTAAACTAGTTCAGTATTAGATTAGAAACAAGTACCTATGCCTTTACAAGTTAAAAACTTCTAAGTCCGGGGTATCATGGCGTTGTACCTTGATTCTACTTCAATTTTAACTACAAAATACTCAAAAATATAGGAATAACTTATACAAAAATTATAATAAAATTACAACGTGCACGCCAATACCAAAATAATATATGGTACTCCTAGTACCAAAATAATGTATACAAAAATAATGTATCCGATAATATTTTTCATTGTGAAACAGAAAAAGAAAAATTCTATATAACCTATAGATATGAATAAAAACCGATAGGACCTATAGATATAAATTAATTTTATATTTATAGAGTCTAAATACATGCGACCATCGTACAATAGCTTCCTCTATCTATGTACTAGTATCAGTACCCAAAATTTCATGAAATTATTAGGAATAGTTTAAGATATCATCCATATAAACTTAAAAATATAAAATCTGAGAAAAAAAACAAATTTCTTAAATTATGCATTAACTTGACACATGATTCAAGCACATTAATCTCTTATAACTGTCGTTCAATTCGCGATGCGGAATTATCATAAGAATAAGGAAATTGAATTGGGTATAAATATTTCCAGTTTAATGTATTAAAAATATTAAAATATAGGAAATTTTGAGTATTTAATAGTCCTCAAACCTTAAATTCATTTTCCATTTGGTTTGGAGCTACGATCTACTGTTTTTTTACATCCTAATTTCATTTTTTTTTCACTGAGAAATAAATACTATTCGTCAAATGATAGACCATACCAAATATTGAAAAATGTAGCTTTCGATAGAATTTTAGAAAAGTGTCACTGACTGTAATTTAAAGTCAAACATTTTAAAAATTATTAGCAATTTCTACATTAAATGAAATGACTAACCTCATTCTTAAATTTACTTTAAATATACAATGTCTTGTGCGTATTGACTAATATATTCTGAAATGAAATACACACTAATAAACATTTCCGTTGCCAAGAAGTTGCGTGTGAGCCTTAGTATGTACCTTAAACTGTCTAAATGCTAGGATTTATGTTTTTTTTCTTCTTTTATTGTTTAGGCGACATATTGTTTGCGAATTTAGCTACTATCTTGTTGAAATGAATATAGAAACGGTAACAAAGTTGGGGATCTGTACCTTACCAGGATCATAACCATAAATGAAAATTGCTGCAGTCTGTTAAATTATTGACTTAATTTTTCCGTTCCACTTTTCAATGTTAAAACTTAATGTGTACAGTGACTAGTATTTGAATATTTTCAAAAAGGTAAAACATACTCCAAAACATTTTCTAGAAATCGTTTCCTTTTAGTTGTAATGTTCAGGGATATCAATTTGAGGCCTTATTACACTTGCCGAAGATACACTCTGACAACTGTTTCGTGTTACAGACGAAAGAAAATCTAGGTGTAATAGAATATTTTCACCCGTATGCAATGCGAAATAGTCGCACGTAACAATAGTAAGTGCGTATCTTCGTCTCGTGTATAAGTCGTGTTAACCCTCTCCTTCACCTGGAGCTTCTATGGGGTTTCCATCTAAGCAAAAATTAGTTTGAAATAATTCTTTTACAAGCATTTATTTTCATCGATAACTCTAAAATCTGAAGGCTACACATATGATATCAAATTTCATTTATATCTCTATATCAGTGGAAAACACAATATTGAAAAGTCGATGCCTCAGATTTGTCTCAGATTTGCAAAATATTTCATTTAGAAACGAGACATTTATTTGATTTTCGTCTCCTTGCTAATAATAAATTTTTCAATCACCATTTATGTAAATTTAAGATTTTAATTTTACTCATCCCCAATATCAACATAATTTTTATTAAAAAAAATTTCGGGTAAAAACTCAAGGAGCCAGTAACATATTGAATAAGTTTTACAGTCTCAGGTAACCACAGATTATAAAGTAGGAATCTAGACGTTAAAAAAATAAAAAGATAAAAATGTCTATATAAGAATGGAGCAGTTATATTTTATTGCTATTGATCTTCTTTAATACAACACTGCTAGCAATACTAATTTCTAGTCGGATTTCCAAGCTATTTATGGATAATTTGTATTGTGAACACGCAAAATACTAGTGCGTGTAGAACTAAAAATCTACTAGCTTTACGTAGACATACATTCCAAAACGCTTCTCTTTGAATGTTTGGCCGAGTATTGTAAACAATTTCCTCACAGCCTACATCTTTTGCCAGCTTAACACAATGTACTATTTTGAAAGATTTTACCAGAATTAGAGCAAGATGTGGCTGATCATTTCAAAGTGTTTGTCCGAAATTATCTAGATGTTGGTTTAGTGGGATAATAAATTAGACGAGGTGGACCAGCCTGATAGTTACCCTGTTCGCCAGACATTTCGAGATTTGACCTCTTCTAATGGGGCATCTAAAGGTCTTAATTTGCAAGACTCCAGTGACTCAGTTGAAGACCTTGGTGACCGACTCTACTGCTGTTACAAGCTGACACAAAGTACCTGGCATCTTTAAACTGGTTAATTCTTACTACGACGCTATCAATCTTGTATTACTGATGATGGTTCTCATTTTGAGTATTTATAGTAAACATCGCTACACAGAAATACTTCTGATGATATTGCGATGATGTTGTAAATAAACAATGTTTTATTTTTTATGCCTTTGTCCATGTCTCCATGCATGTCTGCCCACCATACATTCCTAAAGAAATTAATGTATGTTTTAGTATGTTGTTACCCCCCCCCTCCAAAGTTTGTCCCATAATCAAATATATATATATATATATATAAACTATATTAGATATATATATATATATACATATATATATATATATATATACATATATATACATATATATATACATATATATACGTATATATTTACTATTACATTATATCTATACATATATATAATATATATAGTATGTATACATACATATATCTATATATATACGTATAATAAATACATATATATAGTATATATATATATATATATATATATATATATATATACATACATATATATATACATATATATATATATATATGCATATATATATACATATATACACGTATATATATATATATATATATATATATATATATATATATACATATATATATATATACACGTATATATATATATATATATATATATATATATATATATATATAGGTATATATATATATACATATATTTATATATATGTATTATATATATACATATATATATATATATATATATATCTATATATATATATATATATAATATATATATATATATATATATATTATATATATATATATATATATATATATATATATATATATATATATATATATATATCATACATATATATATATATATATATATATATATATATATATATATATATATATATATATATATATATATATATATATATATATATATATATATATACATATATATATATATATATATATATATATATATATATATATATATATATATATATATATATATATATATATATATATATAGAAATTAATGTATGTTTTAGTATGTTGTTGTCACCCCCTCAAAGTTTGTCCCATAATCGTATATATAAATAAACTATAGCCTTGGAAGTTTGTGTATATATATATATATATAAATATAGACACAATAATATAAATAAATCTATATGTATATATATATATGTATATATATAAATATATATATATATATATATATATATGTAAGGAAAATTACACACACATATATATACACATATACATACGGCACCTTATGTTTGAAAGCCTAGATAAATAAGTTTTCTAAGTTACAAAAAAACTACTTTTTTTTTGTTACTAGCTAAAATTCCAAATACGAACAGGCTTCAGTGGCAACAAAGAGAAAAACCATTGAAGAAGAAAATTAAGCAAAAGGGATAAAAAAAAATGTATTTATTTTTTAACGAAATAGATTAAAATACCATATAAAATCAGTTTTTTCTTTATACATTTTTTTTCTATCAAATTTTTTACGCCCCACGTGACTTCCTCGTTCCATGTATGATGCGCCATCAGAATTATCATTTGCACTTTCCCTTGTTGGTCCAAAGTTAGCTGTTATATATAAACTGTTTTTTATTTTTGTTTTGTTTTGTTTTCTGTTACAATTTTTTCTTTACACCGTAAGTTACGAATCAGTAAAGATTCAAAACTATCTGAAAATAAGAGATTTTTATTCTTGTCCTTTTAAAATGAACTTGTAAAGCAATATTTAAACTGCAGGGTTTTAAGGCCAATATTTTTGTGTTGTATTGTTCCAAATCTCGAGTACTGTCATCTGGTGGATGCCGGTAGCGTTAATGTCTGTTATATTGAGATTTTTCCTTCTGTAAAATGCAAATCGCAATCAAATAGAGAGGTGAACCACTAAATGCTATAATATTCCTAAATTTAAATTTCAACATTATGTTGCTAAATGTTTTTCGGTTATTCTCAACAGCATTAATAACCGTAATATTGAAATATAGATTTCAGTTTATAGATTTTAGTTGTAATAAAAAAGAGAGGTGCACAAGTAAATGATACAGCAATCTTAAAACGAAATTTCGACTTTCTACAGCTAATCATTTTTGAATTATGCAAGATATGTAATGTACAGACGTTATACGGAAACTGGTCAAAATAAAGTCAGGGATGGTCAAATGGATATTTAAAATTTCAAAGTTAAAATTTCTTTTCACTTACGTGCTGCAAGATGGCCGAATGGTAAGGCGCTGTTCTTCGAAACCGTAATTCGTGGGTTCGAATCCCGCTGCTGGCTTGGATGTTCGTAGATTTCTGAATCGGCATTAAGAAGGGGATTGCGATCTTATTATCTTTAGCAAAAAAAGTAGAACTTAGTGCACCAAACCGAGCCTTGCACCGAAATTAGTCAAAATGAATTCACGGTATGGTGAAAATGAGTATTTTCTTTGAAATGTGAATACTGAAATTTTTTTTCGAGTATAATGCTCTTATTACTTTGTACAAGGTAGTAAAAGGGTGTCGAGAATGCTGCTTCATGTTTAATTCAAAAATGAACCGTGTTGTCAAGGCCCGATTATGAACATTTTGGGCCCTGGGCAAACAAAAGTTTTTAGTTCCTTATTTCAGCTTTTAGGGACTGTTATCGATTATAAAATCGTTCAATTTATCTAAATGTATAAAGTATACCTAAAAGGCAAAAACTAAAAATTACACATTTGTAGAAAATAAATTCAGATCTACAAAGATCCTGGATATTTGTTTTCATCTAAACTTTGTGCAATGTTCATACAATCAGTGTTTACCTTAGTATTTGTTCTATATCAATTTATTTCTAAAACAACAAAATACTGTAAGCGAGAAACGTAAGACAGCGCTGTTACGGTTTTAACAATATATTTATGCACACAACAGTGTTATATAAAAATTTGGATTGAAGGTGAACCATACTGAGGAAGAACCTAGAGCGTAGCCTGTAGTTTTATACAGAAACAGTAAAGTTATAGTAATGTTGTTACAAAATGTAAATAGTATTTCTGAAAGTTTTCATAAGAATGTAAAAAAGGATAAAAATCAAATACTTGATAAAATAGAACTCATTTTTGTACATTTTATTCATTGTTTAGCACAGAGATTCTCCAACCTTTTTAAACTTTAGAGCACATTCTAAAATATCAATGGAACAGCGAGCACATCTGTTTGTACAAGGTCAATTTATTGATAGGTATAGTATGCCATAATACAAATGATTCATGCAAAAAAAAATTAAAAATAGAATTTTAAAGCATAAATATTATTGAGTGTATTCTTATGAAAAATAAATAATTAGTTAGTGTATTGTCGTACCAACCTCGCCTAGATAAAGAAAAGATCAGTAAGCAATATAGACAAAATGTATGACTTCTTTGTTTCAAAATTTATTGGTATAAAAATGTACTGCAAAAAGCAGGAAGTCTGGTAAGTCCAGTTACAATGACAAACATATAAGCTAATAATTTCTTTCAAGCCGAACGCTGGCGAATGGTTAGGGCGCTGATCCTCGATACCGGAGTTCGTGGGTTCGAATCCCACTATGGCATGGATGTTCGCAGCCGCTCGGAATCGACTTTAAGCAGTAGATCCCGGTCTCATTAGCCCTCTTGTGCAAAACAGTAGACCGTAGCACTTCAAAACCAACCCAATTTCCTTTAAATAAATACGCTTATATTTCTTTAAACAATATATATTAAAAAATTACATCATTGAAAACTTATTATATATATTTTTATCGTGATTCGAACGGCAGCGAGCACATGTAAAACCGTGCATGGGCATGGGGTTAGGAAGTGCCGCTTTAGCACGTTAAAACACTTCTTACATATATACTCTTTGCATAAGGAAACGAGAAATTGTCTTGAAAAATACATATGTTAAATTTTAATTATATTTGTGGATTAGCAGAAAGCATACTAATAGATCAGAAACTGATAATAAACAATATAAAAAAATAATAATTAAAGATGAACTTGCCGTCTTTTGAATCAATTGTACCTTATACCTTGGTTCTCCAATGATTTAAATGTTAGGCTTTGCATTTTTTTATAAATTATGAATACATTTTTTTCTTTTTAAATGATCTGTCAAAAACCTCTGATCTTCGGTACCTCGATCATGGGTTTGAATCCTACTGTGGCATGGATGTTTACAGCCGTTCGGAATCGGCTTTAAGCAATATGTACCGGTCTCTTTAGCCCCCAAGTAGCAAAAAAGTATACCATGACGCTCCAAATCAAATCGAACCAATCCAATCTGTCAAAAACCTTTTCCGTTGGTCCGTTGCCAAATATAATTCCTTTTTTTCTTTAGATTATATTTCAT